>CM061138.1:174229162-174555868 GCA_030789695.1 Scilla litardierei
GAATTGATTCTTTGGCTGTTTTCTCGGGTTTTGGGGTTTGATATAGGGTTCCTATTTATAAGAGTGGGCTACTATCTCTTATGCTTCTTGATGCTATTGAATATCTCAAGAGACTATAAGCCACTCCCAGACTCCCTCAATTCCCTCTCAAGAGCTCTCATTCATCTTCATGCATTGAAGTCTAGCTCAAGGGAATTCATCCAAGTGATCTCAATCATATCTCAACACTTGGAGATCCTCTTCCATGCCCTTGCATCCATTAATGAGTAAGCATCTCAAGGCATAGGTAAGAGTATTTATTTTACTTGGTGAAATTGTTGTCTCTAATTCTCTTTGTGGGAATTAGTGTTTCTCTCTTTGTGGGAGGTTATCCCTTTGTGGGATTAGGATATTCTCTTTATAGGAATAACTCTCTTTATGGGAGTAACTCTCTTTGTGGGAGTTTAGTGTCCTAGTGTAGGGCTAACCCAATTCTCTGAGTGGGAGTTAGTGATTCTCTTGGTGGGAGTCTTTATCCTCGTGTAGGGTTGGTTGGGTCCTTGTGTAGGGCATAAATCCTCTTGGTGGGGTATCTCCTTGTGAGATTTGTATTCACTTCTCTTTGTGGGATTATAGTGGATAATTGGTGTGGCTGTATGTACCCAGGTTTGGGGAACCAGTGTAATTCCTTATGTTAGCGTTTGAATTGATTGTGCCTTTTAATTCCTCTTGCATTTATAATTCCGCATTTGCAAGTTTAATTTTAATTGGACAATTTTATTGCCATTACACTATTCACCCCCCCCCCCCCTAGTGTGTGTTGTTAGTATTGCAAGGGTAAGACGATCCCTACAGTAGGTTCCCCGGCAAGCCATTCGACATGTCACCGTAAGGCTAGGGGCAACTCCCCCAGCAGGCCGATCACTTATCGACCGTAAGGTTGGGGAAAACTTACTTAGCAGGCGGATCATTTAATTGACCATAAGACTAGGGGTAGCTCCCCACGTAGGCCGATCAACCTGTCGACCATAAGGCTGGGGCAACTCCCCAAGGAGGCCGATCATTTGATCGACCATAAGACTAGGGGTAGCTCCCCCAGCAGGCCGATCAATCTGTCGACCGTAAGGCTGGGAGAAACTCCCCAAGCAAGTCGACGATAGGCTCATATTTTACACTTTATTTCTGCATTTTTGCATGCCATTTCGATTGCTCATATCGCAATTTTCACGATTAAATATCGATTTCATGATACTTTTTACTATTTCTTGGTTTCGTCAGATTTCAAGAGATATGGAGCAATCGGCAGCGATTTGGAGCCATGAGCACATACACACATCCTGAAGGGTCATTGATGACGATATCGGAGAGCTGACGGTGCTGTAGGATGACTAGAAGAGGAAGCGAAGCGAAGCGAAGGAATCGACGAGGAAGCAAGAAGAAGGAGGTTTGAGAAGATTTACAGGCTACTCGACCAAGTGACGTAGCTCACTCGACTGAGTGAAGTGGCTCACTCAACCGAGTGAAGCTGATACGACAAATCAAGCCTGATTGAAAGCTGAAATGTACTCGGTCGAGTGGGAATTTCCACTTGACCGAGTGAGGATTCCACTCGACCGAGTGGAGAAAAATTTTGTGAAGAAAATCTTTGACATTTCTCTGTTTTTTGGAGGATCTGCAGAAGACTCCACTCGAACGAGTAGAAACTCCACTCGACCGAGTGAGCAGACTACTCGATCGAGTGGTCTGATGAGCCCAGAATGCTGATTTTCCGATTTCGATGCAGATTCCTCACTCGACCGAGTGAGCTGTTCACTCGACCGAGTGGTGTCGTCAGTTCAGATTGCAAACTAGGGTTTGAGGCCGACCAGGGGCAGAATTGTCAGGATTTTTGCATCTTTTGGGCACATATAAATAGCCAGATCTAGATGCAGTCCAAAAGAGAGGAAAGACTCCATACTTTTATTTCCAGAGTTTTAGTTTTAGTTTAGAGATTTCTTTTGACGAGAGATTGAAGACTTGGATCTTGATTTTATTATTGAAGCTTGTAATCGACAATGGTATCTCTAAAACTCTTGCAAGTTTATATTTTTATGCTATATCTCTTCTTAGATCTGAGTTTTGCAATGAATTCTCTTCTCAATCTTATATCTCTTATGATTTTCATGATGATTTGTGAGTAATTCCTTTGCTCTATGGCAAAGAGATGAACCCTATGGATCTAAAGTATGATTTGTGATATTTGTTGAATTTCAAAGTTGCCAGAATTGCTAAAGGTTAGATTGTGATTGGATTACCACGAATAACTAGGAATTTCCATCGGATCTTGAGAGCTCGAGAGAGGATCTTGATCTATGGAAAGTTCTAGTTATTCGATTTAGATCTATAATCAAGATTCACTAGATTTGGTATGCGAGAGCGACCAAAGCTAGCATCTTTATTATATTTCTATACTTATATTCATTTGCACAACGGTGAAACGAGTATGAACTATCACGATCTAGATCCGAACTTAAATTGCACGAGAGTGAGCTTGAGTTAGGATTGGATATAATTGTTGATCTTAATGCTAGTATTTTGAACTAGGCTTGCGCGAGAGCGAGGCTCTAGTTTAGATTGCTATAGACTTACGTAGCGCGAGAGTGTGCGTTGGTTCTCTATTCAATTATGAAAAGTTCTCCTTAACCCAAGTTTAGTAAAATTGAGATTCATAATTCGCATTGATTACTTGAGATCTATAGTGGGGATTTCCAAGCCCTAGACATCTTTATATATTGAATTTACATCGATACTTGAACGAGTGTGACACCAACTCTTTCAAAACCAATTTTCCACCAATAGCTTAGTAAATCATATAGATTCTCGTCATTAGTTCCTCCCCGTGATCGATACGCTTGCCACTAGACCATGCGCTTGCAGTAAAACTACATTGTTTCCGGAGTTGTATTCCGGGACGACCAAGTTTTTGGCGCCGTTGTCGAGGAGGCTTCGGTTTTCTACATTTTTACTTAACTATTTCTTTTTCATTTTATTTATTTCCTTTTATTCCTCTATTGTGCTAACACTAATCTCTTTTTCTGTGCATGTACACACGATCGAGGGCGACTGAGGAGGATATATTATTTGATCTCGAGATCAAGCGCACGGCAAGAAGATTAAGAGCAGAAAAGAGATAAATTCTAGAGGAAGATCAAATGGTAGAGGAGAATGTTCACCGAAGGCCCGTTTGACATATTTCCATCCGGGATAGGCTTACTCCAAACAACTCGGCTACTACATCTTCCATACGCATGCTGGAGTTGGCGCCAGATAAGAATTTCAAGCTGAAGACGGGGCTTGTTGTGCTGATCCAACAAGACCCCTTCCATGGGAATGCGCATGAAAATCTGCATTACCATCTCCAGATGTTCTTGGCAAAGTGCGCCACTTTTCATATCCCCAATGTACCGAAGGACGCCATCCGTTTGTGCCTTTTCCCCTTCACTCTCCGAGATAAAGCTAAATATTGGTTGAGGACATAAGCACATGGCACCTTCACTACTTTGGACGAGCTGGCAAGCGCATTCATCAACAAGTTCTATCTGCCGTCGAAGACAGTGACGATAAGAAATTCCTTGATGTCTTTTAAGCAGGGGCCCCAAGAATATTTTTATGAGGCATGGGAGTGCTTCAAATATCTACAACACCAATGCCCCCACCATAGCATCAATGATTGGGAGCTCGTGCACAGTTTTTACAATGGCTTGAGGGCAGATACAAAGATGATCATCGACGCCACCGCCAATGGAGCTATATTGTCAAATACGCCAGAGGATGCTAGGCGCTATTAGATGAGATGGCCTCTAACAATCAACAATGGGCTGATGAGAGGGGCCAAACATCATCATCCGTGAAGCCGGCGAGCATCTACGACGCAAAGGCAGTGGCGGAGTTAGTGATGTGTGTTTATATTTTATAAATTCACGCACGTCTTCTTTGTGTTTTTCCGTTGTTTCCGTCGTTCCATATCCATTTTCTTATGATTTCTAGTTTTCTTTCACTTCTTCGTGTTTTGATGTGTTTGCAAGAGATTGCTAGCGTAGGGGACATATAACGAAGATATCATGAGTCCCTGGAGCAACGGGAGGAGTCACGCGCGATCCAGGGGGTCAAACGACGAAGATTGCTATTTTTCAGCCCTCAACTGATCGGTTGGACACAGCCAACCGATCGGGTGGTGCACGCGTATCCGACCCGGATGAAGGCTGAAGTGAAGTGCAGATCAACCGACCGGTTCATCGACCGGTTCAATCCAACAGAGCTCTCAGCCATTTAGAGCTGAATTCCAACCGATCGGGTGACATCTCACCTGATCGGTTCATCTGTAGCCGAATATTCCAAGCGAGGACCCGGAGAGCTCAACCGACAGTTCGCTGACCATGCCAAATCGTCAGTGTCCTCTGTCTTTTGGGGATAATTCCAACCGATCGATTGAATACTCAACCGATCGGTTCACCTGATGCCGCATCGCCCCAAATGTCGAACCGACGGCTCCACCCGCTCTCCTCAGCGTCCGATTGAAGCTCCCGAAGCCGACGACCGAAGCATCAAGCAGCTCACCCGATCGGTTGATGCTTCAACCGATCAGGTGATGTCGATTTGTATATATATATGCCCTAGGTTTCAGAAAACGCCGCTTTTGTTATTTTCTGTCTTTTTCTCCATTTGTGACGGCTGGAATTTTATTGTTATTGTAAGCCTTCTAATTGCTTTCAAACTTCGATATTATCTTATTAGCATTGCTACTACCGCGTTTCAATTGCCTGATCATGATTTCTACGGTTGAAATTTGTTTAGATTGATTTTTAGCCATGATTTATGAGTAGTTCCCTAATCTGGGATTTTGGTGGAAACCCCTTCGTGAGTTCTCCCTAATGCGTCCATAGGACTAGGATTTCGATAGGGATTAGGAATTTAGATGGTTACGCGGGGTGTTTCATTGTCATCGGTGGGAAAAAGACCGCCTTTGATTGTCGGGCCAAGGGAGAATAAACTTGACGGTGGACTCCCTAGCCACAGCTCGCACCCTTAGCGTAGACATTGAATCCTGGCGCGTGGGAACGACAGGATGAGATGTTGGGAGTTTTCGTTACGAGGTTACTGCTCCCGGAGTCGGTCGGTGTTAATGGACATGGGAATGCCCACCGACCGAACCCGGGTAGTCCTAGCATATCATCCTGGGCACCGACCGGAATATCGGGCCCATGGGACGCTAGGTACCACTCTTAGAGGCAAAGTCTCACCACTAAACCCTAAATCCAATCGTGTTCCTATCCGTAGGTCGTAATAGCGAGAACACATGATAGGGTGGAAACCGAAGTCCTAGGTTTCCTGTTATATCGTTCATCCTTCGTATTCGTTTTCCGTGACAAACCATAGATCGTTCGGGCTAGCTCACCCATTGGGTGAATCGGTTCCTCTTTGACACAAGCACAACCACGCCTCCTTGTGTTCGACCCCCAAGCCACACTACAACACTGTGCGCTTGCGGTATAAATATTTAAATCTGGTATCCCCAATCATATTGCTCACCTATATTGCCAAAACCGGGGGACATCAAGCTTTATGGCGCCATTGCCGGGGAGGCAACGTGCTTGTTATTTTAGGACCCATTGAACCCTTGAGTCTATCTCATATCCCTATCTCGCGATAATTTTCGCATTCTACTTTTTCATTTTTATTTTCTAATTTTTATTTTCTATTTTTATCTATTTCTATCCCATACTTGCTTCACGGGTGTTGGTGATTTTTCATGCGCAGGAATACAAGGAGTCTCGACGACTTGATTCCTATTGACCCAGAGATCAACACCACCCTGAGGCGTCTTAACGCAGAGAAGCGAAGAAGAGAAGAGTCTGAAGCCATGGGGGAGAATACCCCACCGCAAAAGTCCCTGCTGGAATACTCGATGCCATCCATCGGGTCCACCTCCTCCATCCAACCTCCGGCTATTACGGCACAGAGTTTCGAGCTTAAGCCGTCGTTAGTGACGTGGATCCAGCAGGATCAATTTTCAGGGGCACCCATGGAGAGCCCTATTGAACATTTGGACTCCTTAGAGAAGTGTGACACATTTAGGATCAATGGTGTCATGACTGAAGCTATCCGACTGAAGCTATTCCCCTTCTCTTTACGGGATAAAGCCAAGCAATGGCTTAGGGGAAAGGGCCCGAACACCTTCAACACTTGGGAGAAGTTATCGAACGCTTTCTTGACTATGTTCTTTCCCCTGGGAAAGACGATGAAGCTGAGGAGTGAGATCTCCTCCTTCTCCCAGGCCAGCCACGAGTCCCTGCACGAAGCTTGGACTAGATACAAAGAGATGCATCGGAGATGCGCTCATCACGAGCTTCCAAAGTGGCAGATTATAAATCTATTCTATAATGGATTGAGGGATGACTTGAAATCTTCGATGGACAGCGGCTGGGGGGTCCTTTATGTCGAGAAGTGAAGAAGATGCCGGCAACATTTTAGAAAACATGGCATCAAACAATAAGCGGTGGTGCGATGAGCGTGCTATGCCTAGATCTGGAGGCATTCATAGAGTCGACGACATCGATAATTTGTCTAGCAAATTCGATTTGCTATCGACCCAGATCTCAGTGCTTATGGTAGGAGCTGGTGGTGCCAGCACCCAACAAGTATCGATGTGGAAGCGGAAGTCCTGGGAGACTTCGAGGGTGGTGATATCTCACCGCCGGTGGATCAAGCTAGCGCGCTTTTCTTCAACCCGATGGGTAATGCGCCGTATCCACCAAGGACTAGCTCGAATCCGGCTTATTCTCCCAATAACCGGCACCACCCCAATCTGAGCTACCGGGCACCTTATCAACAGCCTCAACAACCGCAGCAACAAGTATATCAGCCGCCTCAGCAACAGCAGCAGCAGTATCAGCAACAGCATCAGCCACAACAAATGTACCAGCAGTATCCCCCCAGGAACCAGCCGCTCGTACAGCAGCAGCAGCAGCCAAATGGCCAACAGCGAGTTATCCCCCAGGTGGAGAGCCTCTTGATCCAGTATATTATGAACCAGGAGAAGATCAACTTGTGGCTGGAAATGGGACAAAAGGCCCTCACTGACCAAGTAACCCAGCTGGGGTTGCAGGTGGCGAACCTTCAAAGGGCACAAAACCAATTGCTGGATCAACCGGAAGTAAATCCAAGGGGGGTGAATCAGACATTGGCACTAACACATGATCATGCGAATGTGTCTGCTATCTTCTTGAGAAGCGGGACACAAATTCCTACAAGAGTGCCCGCTAAGGAACCTGAAGCTCCGTTGGTCGATGGGCGACCAATTGAAAAAGCTAATGACGACGGAGCTTCGTCACCAAAGACTACGACTCTGGATGGAGTCTCTGAAGAAGAGAAGAAGAAGAATGAAGAGGAGAATCTGAGAGTCTTTAAGCCCGTTGTGCCTTTCCCACAACGACTTGCCAAAGCTAAGATTGATGAAAAATACGGCATGTTCTTTGATATGGTTAAAGACCTGAGCTTACAGATCCCTTTCCTCGAAGCCATAGAGACAATTCCTTCCTATGCAAAATTCTTGAAGGATTTGGTGACAAGGTGTTCCAGAAAAGAAAAGGTCGTTCTCACGGTGGAATGCAGCGCTCTGATCTAGCGAGCGAACTCGCCGAAGCTTAAAGACCCAGTGAGCTTCTCTATTCCTTGTTCAATCGGAGAGGTGAAGATTAACCGTGTGCTCATTGATTTGGGGGCAAGTGTCAGTCTGATGCCTCTGTCACTTTACAAGAGGATTGGGATGGGTGAACTTGAGCCCACCGGTATAACCCTTCAACTAGCTGATAGATCAGTCAAATATCCGGTGGGAATTATGGATGACCTGCCAGTAAACGTCACGGGGTGCATGTGCCTGTAGACTTCATGGTGATGGACATGCCCGAAGACACTCATACACCCATCATCCTCGGGAGGCACTTCATGGCCACCGCTGGCGTGCTGATAGATGTGAAAAAAGGGAAGCTATCCCTTAATGTTGGCGACCAGAAGGTCGAATTTGACTTGGCGTTATCTATGAAGCACCCTCTGGATGAACCTGGTTGCAATATGCTGGACGTTAAGGAGGAAAGAGCCGTAGAAGCTGGGGCCTGGGAAATTCTCTCAAGGAACCCCCCCCCCCCCCCGACAGATTGGGGGACCTTGAAGAGCATGTCAGCTTGAAGAAGGACGAAGTTGATCGGGAAGCGGGTGTCTCACATACGATCCCTCCCAGATTCCAAAAAGCTGCTCCGACGAGGAGAAAAGGGAAAGAGCCCATGGGGCTTACCGCTGATAAGATCCAGATCTTAAGAAAAGTGGCGGTTGACGCCAATGTTAGGGAGAAGCCCCCGGATACCATCAACGGAGGGAGGATCGTCGAAGAAGCCTACTTACTGCCGCTGTCAACACCGAAGACCACCGTTCCAAAATCTGAATCGATGCCAAACATTGGGCATCACCCACGTCCACCTTGAAAATTAACCGTGCGTCAAGCAAACGACGTTAAACAACAGCGCTTTATGGGAGGCAACCCATGTTCTAAACCCTCGTCTTTATTTTTAGGATTATTTTTAGGATTATTTTTCTTATTTTGATGAATAAATTCAGCAACGGGAACTTTCGTCGAGGGACTTAGGCTATTTTTAAACTTTTGCAGGAAACAAGCCCCCAACCGATCGGTTGAGCACTCAACCGATTGGGTGGGACGTATCTGACAGTAGCCTATATCTGTTCTTCAGCGAACCGCTCGGGTGGAGCAAACTGAGACCGGGTGACAGATCGTGTGAGAAGAGTAGAGATCTCAGGAAATTTGGGGATTAAATCAACCGATCGGTTGATCTGGAGCTCTGACCGGGTGGATGTCCGGGTGAAGTTGGGGATGCTCTCAGGAAAATTGTGAAGCGGACAACCGATCGGTTTAAATCTCAACCGATCGGTTCGCCTGTAGCTGCCATCCAACATGTTTTTCGAAAATTTCCCCAACCGATAGGGTGAGTTCTCACCCAATCGGTTCGCCTAAAACCCTATAAATACCCCCTCCTTCACTCGATTCATTTCTCTCACCCGATTTCAAAATCTCCTCCGTCCTTTCGATTTCTCCAACCCTCAACTGGCCATCCTCTTCCCCCAACCGACCCCCACTGCCTCTCAACCGATCTCTCCACTTCCTCCTCCCTTCTCTCCATCAATCCCACTCTTATTCTCTTTCATTCAACCCTAACCTACGCCCTAACCCTAGCCGACTCCCCCTATTTCGAAAATTTTGTTGGAACGGCATGCCGCGGCTTCACACTTCCCTCATTGCGCTGCGCTGCGTGATCTGTGAGCAAGGATTGTCTTCGCTACTGGGTAAACTCGTTTCCTATCTCTATTTCTTACATTTTCCCTAGTACTACTATTTTGCTCAATCGCCATTGTTTGTGTGCATTCATCATATCTTGCATTCACTTACATCACACACTATCATGGCCAGGGAAAAAAGATAAGGGTAAGGCTATCATGCATAAGGAGGGGTCGTTTGCAAGAGACAGAAGACCACACGTCCATCTAGTTCATGTCCTCCTCCTACACCGCCTACACAACCCCAACCCCAACCCCAACCAATTATCTCCCCTGAGAACCCAATGATGGGACCGCGTGGGTACCGTTTTTTGAGTCTTGAACAGAAGGATTTTTATAATAGACTCGATGCACAGGCACACCTATCCACCAAGTTTGCACATGCCCAAACTCTTATCGATCTTGGAGTTTTCTCCGAGGTCGAGACTCCTTTCACTAACTTAGGCTGGATAGCTTTCTTAAACGCCCACACAGCGTCTTACCCCACCCTCACGCTAGAATTTCTATCCTCCCTCAAATGTGAGGCGGGATCGATCGTCGATTTTCGCGTCCGAAACCGAACTATCCGCACCCACCTGAACACGATCAATAACATTTTCGGTTTCCCCATTCTAGGTGACGACGTTATCCGTTCCCACGAATATCACCGCGACTTCGACGTCGATATATTTTGGTTTCGCCTCACCCTCCACGACCAATATCCTTGAGGGAAGGCCCAGGCCTCCTCCATCATTCACCCTGTATTCCGTCTGGCCCATCGCATCATTTCTAGCACATTCTTCCCCAGTGACGAGTCCGGGACCGTGACTATCCCTGACCTTTTTATTCTATGGGCCATGACATTTGATTTTATTTGCGGTGATGACGGGATCGCCTTCAGGCCCCTCGCATTCCCATTCATGCTGGCGATTGGCTTATTCACAAATTGCTTGAGATTAGCCGCACCGGCAAGGGCAAGTACTGTTGTGGTGGCCTCATTACCATTATAGCTTCATATCCCCAGTACAATATCGTCATCCCCAGAGATTTGCCTTCTGCCACGGGACCTACACGTCTATATCTTGATGTCTTGTGGCACACTCATATGATTAAGCCTCGACCCGACGATCGTTTCACTTTCTACTACGGTCACCTCCTTGCTCCTTACACCATTATGCCCAACCCAGGTCGCATGTCTATCATTCTTGTGGCAGATTGGACATTCCCTCCTGACCCTGAGTTTCTAGGGGGGTTACGTCTTCCGTTCCTTATCCCGGGCACACCCAGATCACCTTCCCATGCCGCCCACTTAGGCGAGCAGGACTTTCCTGCGTCCTAGGGAGACTCCGGGGCTGGCCCTAGTAGAGTCATCCCGGCTTCTGTCCCCATCACTACTGAGGCCCTCTTAGGCCTAGCCTCCGGTACCGTCACCACTTCTCCTTTCCGCACGACCACTACTTCCTCCTTTCGTCGAGCCACCTCTGCTCGCCTCGGTCTCGAGGCTGAGTTAGCTGCACTGCGTGTTAGCGCATCCACTTCGACCTCCTTGGTCCCATCCTCTTCCATCTTTACCCACCCACGTTTCCTCGCACTTAAGAGGAACGTGGCCGCCATCCTCCGCATTCTCACTCACATTCACAGACCACCTCCACCCACACCACCACCTTCACCTCCTCGGTGATCTTCACCTCCACCTTCACATTCATCCCCTCCCACCACCAATTCCATTCCCACCACTTCCTCTACACACACCGTTTTTGACGCACCACCTCTGCCACCCTCCACTTCCCTCACCGCATACGCGTGTCGCAAGAAATTACAGGTGCGATCGAGTTCACTTCCCATACCATCCTCTTCTACCACCGTACCTTTTCCATCCACCACCGCTTTAGTCGCCATTTCACTTCCACTTACCCTCATCACCACCACTCCACCCATTGTTCACACCACCACCCCCACCCACCCATCCACCCCTTTCCCCACTTCTCCGCACACCCGTCACCTCTCCCGTCCACTCCCCACATCTTCTACCGAGGAGGACGAGGATAGTCCCTCTCCTGCATTTTGATTTCTTTTTCTTTTCCGATCCTCCCCCTAGCATATTTCTGCATCATCATGATTACATCTTATTGCTAGCATTGTCATGTCGAGCTTAGGGGAAGTCGTTCTTTATGTGTGTTGTCGTGTGATGTCTTTGTGGTGTGCGTGTTTATATATGTCGTTTGGGTGTGCTTCTTTATTTCTATTTTTCTGTGTTTCTTTTTCCTTCTTTTTATTTTTCCTATTTCGTATGTTTGTTTTTCTTGTTTTTCTTGTTTTTCATTCTTTTTGTGTCGGTGCGTATTCCCCCCATTTTCATTGCCCGACGTATTTACTTCTATTGTATTGAGTGCAATGCAAATTTCAGCTTGGGGGAGTCGCACTTCGTGCGTCAGTTGTGTCTTTTTCTTCGTTTTTGAGTCGTTTTCATCGTGTTTTTCTTTTTTCTTTCTTTCTTTTTATCTCTCTCTCTCCTAGAGATGACCCCATATGATTAATTACCTCAAAATCACACACACACACACACACACACACACACCTAGCATAGCTTCAATAAACACTTTCACTAACCCTAGGAAGCCGAGTCCTCTTGCATTTCATGCTTCGTGGGTTCACTTTGCTTTATGTGAGTCGTGTGTCGTGACTAGCTCATGGTGTGCTTCTACTTTGTGATTTTGATTTATATACCTATCTCGGGATGACCCCTAGATTATCATGCTTCGATTTGAATATGTGGTATTTGCTTCTCCTGTCTGATTCTATATGCATGAATATATTTATATCGTATATTTCAATTCGCATGTGTCGGGATTCCACAAATAGGACTAGGATAACCCATTTAGCCTATGCTCTGATTAGCGAGAAAAATCTCTTTTGCCCAAATGTTTAGAATCCGATTTCTTTTTTTTTACTCGGAGCAAATCCCCTCGTCGTGTACCGTTCTCCCACTTGGGAGAGTACACATGTATATATCCCAAAAGCCAAAAAATCCAAAAAAAAAGAGAAAAGAAAAACCCAAAAAGAAAAGAAAAGAGAAAAGAAAAGAAAAAAATATGTGTCTAGCCAAAAATCCAAAAAAATACAAATGCCCAAAACCCAAAAAAATGTGTGAATATTTTCCTACCTACCGAGAATAAAGGGAAGGCGAGAGTTTGCACCGAGTGTTCTACTCCACATCATCTCAACCTCCATCATTTTCGAAAACACTTGGCATAGGAGCTTTCTAGTGATTACCTAGGCGATAGTGTGGTGATTTCCTAGTTCCTAGCTGCGGAGTCCCTGATGCGTGATACGTTTCTATTCTTATACTCTTCTCATGCATGCTTGAGCTACTATTCACCGCTTATTTCAAATCGAATCGATATTTGGGTCTTTCCCTGGATTTGTTGTATATGGATCTTATTGCATGATGTAGATAGTGATACCGTCTGCTCGCACACGACCACACTCACTCGCGCTTCACCGCGTGGGCCCACGACACTTGTTTGGACTCGTATTCCTTGGTTTAGTGTTGTGATTTGTCGCTTGCTTGCTTGGTATGGCGTGTTTGATTTTGTTGGCCCTGACGGGCGATTTGGGATTTTGATTTCACTTTCTCTCTCTTTCTCTCTATTTTCTCCCTCCGAGCTCCTACTCTCACTCGTCTTCCTCGAGGACGAGGAAGGGTTCAGCTTGGGGGATTTTGACATGTGGTTATATTTTATATATGCACGCATGTCTTCTTTGTGTGTTTCCGTTGTTTTCCGTCGTCCCGTATCCATTTTCTTGTGATTTCTAGTTTTCTTTCACTTCTTCGTGTTTTGGTGTGTTTGCAGGAGATTGCCAGCGTAGGGGACATATAACAAAGATATCATGAGTCCCCGGAGCAACGGGAGGAGTCACGTGCGATCCAGGGGGTCAAACGACGAAGATTGCTATTTTCAGCCCTCAACCGATCGATTGGACACAGCCAACCGATCGGGTGGTGCACGCGTATCCGACCCAGACGAAGGCTGAAGTGAAGTGCAGATCAACTGACCGGTTCGTCGATCGGTTCAATCCAACAGAGCTCTCGGCCATTTGGAGCTGAATTCCAACCGATCGGGTGACATCTCACCCGATCGGTTCATCTGTAGCCGAATCTTCCAAGCGAAGACCCGGAGAGCTCAACCGACGGTTCGCTGACCGTGCCAAATCGTTAATGTCCTCTGTCTTTTTGTGGATAATTCCAACCGATCGTTTGAATACTCAACCGATCGGTTCCCCTGATGCCGCATCGCCCCAAATGTCGAACCGACGACTCCACCCTCTCTCCTCAGCGTCCGGTTGAAGCTCCCAAAGCCGACGGCCGAAGCATCAAGCTGCTCACCCGATCGGTTGATGCTTCAACCGATCGGGTGATGTCGATTTGTATATATATGCCCTAGGTTTCAGAAAACGCGGCTTTTGTTATTTTTTGGCTTTTTCTCCATTTGTGACGGGTGGAATTTTATTGTTATTTGTAAGTCTTCTGATTTCTTTCAAACTTTGATATTATCTTATTAGCATTGCTACTACCTCGTTTCAATTGCATGATCATGATTTCTACGGTTGAAATTTGTTTAGATTGCTTTTTAGCCATGATTTGTGAGTAGTTCTCTAATTTAGGATTTTGATGGAAACCACTTTGTGGGTTCAACCTAATGCGTCCATAGGACTAGGATTTTGATAGGGATTAGGAATTTAGATGGTTACGCGGGGTGGTTCATTGTCATCGACGGAAAAAAGACCGACTTTGACCGTCGGGCCAAGGGAGAATAAACTTGGCGGTGGACTCCCTAGCCACAGCTCACGCCCTTAGCGTAGACATTGAATCCTAGCGCGTGGGAACGGCAGGATGAGATGTTGGGAGTTTACGTTGCGAGCTTAGTGCTCCCAGAGTCGGTCGGTGTTAATGGACATAGGAATGCCCACCGACCGAACCCGGGTAGTCCTAGCGTATCATCCTGGGCACTGACTGGAATATCGGGCCCATGGGACGCTAGGTACCACTCTTAGAGGCAACGTCTCACCACTAAACCCTGAATCCAATCCTGTTCCTATCCGTAGGTCGTAATAGCGAGAACACATGATAGGGTGGAAACCAAATTCCTAGGTTTCCTTTTATATCGTTCATCCTTCGTATTCGTTTTCTGTGACAAACCATCAATCATTCGGGCTAGCTCACCCATAGGGTGAATCGGTTCATCTTTGACACAAGCACAACCACGCCTCCCGGTGTTCGACCCCCAAGCCACACTACAACACCGCGTGCTTGCGGTATAAATATTTAAATCGGGTATCCCCAATCATATTGCTCACATATAGTGCCAAAACTGGGGGACGTCAGTTAGCGACGAAGTTTGACTCTCTATCTAGAGTGGTAAAGAGACTTGAGAAGAAGTTATGCGAGCCTCATGTTTCACCTGACACATTTACATCTAATGATTGGCAAGGTCAAGTTATGTATGTTGGCGGCGAGGCTATTGATGAAGCTATGGAGCAAGTTCAGTATGTTCAAGGTGGAGCTAATAATGGATCTTGGGTGAATCCGCCTTGGAAGAGTCACCCAGGATTTTCATATGCTAACAATAATGGAGCCTTAACCCCTCCTCAACAACCACCACAACAACAACAAGTCTGACCGCCACCTCAACAACAACCTTACCAACAAAGGCCGCCGCAACAACAACAATTCTAGCAGAGGCAACAACCGGGGCCTTATAAACCCCCCGGAATCAATCAAGGATGGAGGCCCCAAAATCCACCGCTGGTACCATAGAGGTCAAAGCATGAGACTAGAGTTGAAGAATTTATGGCCGAGCAGAAGAAAATCAATGCTAGATTGACGGCTGGCCAAGATAGTCTCAATACTATAGTGGCACAATTAGCGGAACAGATTACCTTGCTTAATAAGGCCCAACATCAATTACCGGCTCAACCGGAGCCAAATCCTAGGAGTAACACTAGCCACATCAAAGCAGTGGTGGCAGTTACTACTAGAAGCGAGAAGGACACCACTCCAGTCATGGTCCAAACTAGAAGCTCAAGGGATGAGGCCCCGGTTGAGAATGAGGGAAGTAATGAAGAGAAGGATCCCACGGCGACAACAAAGAGTGAAAAAAAATCTGAAATTGATGAGCCTCAGAAGGAGCGAACATATATGCCACCGGTACCATTTCCTCAACAGTTAGTAAAGGCCAAATTGGAGAAGAAGTTCGCCAAATTTCTGGAGTAATTGAGAGGTATTAGCTTGAACATCACGTTCCTTGAAGCAATTATTGAAATCCCAACATATGCGAAGTTTCTCAAAGATTTAATCATGGGAAGAAAAAGAACGGAGAAGATCATGCTCGTCGAACTAGTTACTTGGTTCATTAATGAAGAAAAGTTACCGACGAAGCTAAAGGAACCCGGAAGTTTTAGGATTCCATGCACTCTTGGTGGAGCCCCCCTACAAAAAGCTTTGGTAGATCTGGGTGCGAGCATGAGCCTCATGCCTCTTACCATGTTCAAGAAGCTTAATACAGGGACCGACATCTAGGGCCACAGATATGAAGATTCAACTCACCGATGGACGGATTACTAGGCCAGTGGGGATCGCCGAGAACATGCCATTGCAAATACCGAGAGGATTATGCGTGCCCTGTGACTTTGTTATCATAGACGTGAAAGAAGAGGGTGATACATCTCTTATACTTAGGTGCCCCTTCTTAGCTACAGCTGGAGTTATTGTTGACGTGAGGGAGGGAACATTGTCACTCAATGTTGGTAATATTGAAGTCGAGTTCCACCTCCCACGAGACATGAAGAGTAGATCCTCGTTGGAGGAAGGTGACTCTGTGAACCTCCTTGACGAGGTTATCGATGAAGCCATGCCACATGCTATTAGAGCTTTACACGTGGATAGTCTGATGGAGTGCCAATTTTTGAAAATGGCGCTCCAATTGGAGATACACTGGATTCTCTCACCAAGGAAGAGGAGAACAATGTTGATGTCGTAAGGATTAGAGAGCTCTGCAAAATCTCTACGGTGAAGCAAAGAAAGAAAGCGCCACCGGCGAACACATCTTCACCGTCGGGAAAGCCAAAGGAAGCCAAGAACAAAAGCTTGGGGGAGTTATCCCCCACCATCATTAGAAAGGAGGCATATTCAAAGGAGGCCAAAGAAGAACACGAGCAACATCTGAACCCCACTGGCCTCCCCGCAAAGTTTGACACGCGCATCTCATATGCGACGAACATCACGCGCTAAACGAAAGATCTTAAGGGATCGAGCTCAAGACCTTAAATGAGCGGTTGTCGCGAGGCAACCCGACGATTCTATCTTAGTTTTAGTTGAATTTTACTTTTATTTTTGTTTTAGATCTTTATTAGCTTAGAGAGTCAAGAGAAGAGGAAAAAGATGACAACGGGCAATGTTTTTTATTGCGGGAAGAAGATAAGAGGAATCCGTTTGAATGGAGGGTAGCTATGGCAATGGAGAGCACTCCAGGGACGCGCTTAAATGCCAAGGGAAGGAAGAAACTGAAGGGAGACGAAAGAACAGCAGCTGGAGAAAAACAGAGAGCAGAGGAGCAAAATCAGATTGCTCACTCGGTCGAGTGACTTAAGTCACTTAGCCGAGTGAACACCCCACTTGATCGAGTAGGATACTGTACAGGGAAGTCTCAAAAAACCACCTCTGGAAATTATATGCCACTCGACCGAGTGAATCTGTCACTCGACCGAGTGAATTCTATCTAAAACAGCTCTAAAAATGCTCTGTGAGGCCTGTTTACTCGATCAAGTAGATTAGTTCACTCGACCGTGTGACTATTTATACTCAACCGAGTAGGAGACTGTAGCAAAATTTTCGAAAAAACCAATCTTTGTTTTAATTTGCCACTCGACCGAGTGGAACTTGTCACTCGCCCGAGTGACTCGAACCACTCGGCCGAGTCACTCGACATAACCGAACCGTCATATTTCAAAAATTTTACCGTTTGGGCCACTCGAACGAGTAACGACCGTCACTCAGCCAAGTGACTTGAGCAACCCAGCCCTATAAAATATCCCAAATCAGGCTCGATCGAAGCGCAACTTCGATTCGAAACCCCCAAATCCCCATCCCCTTCCGACTCGCCCACGCCCAACTCCGGTTGCGCCCGAGCAGCCCTGACCCTGCCACTCCGACGTCTTCTCCAGTGCCACTCCAGCGTCCACTCCGGTGCAAATCAGCGGCTAGCACCCCCCCCCCCATTTCGCCCTATTTTCGCCTCTTTCTTACCCTATTCGTTTCGTAAGCCCAATTCAACCCCATTCTTAAATTAACCTTATTTCTCACCCATTACTCTTGAACAACCCCATGGTTTATGAATTTTCAATGCTAATCTATTGTTTTTATGAAACAGGATAGCTTGGGGGAGATCTTGCGCTGATTTGCAGCTTAGGGGAGGTGCCTCTCGCTCATTCGCTCACATGGAGTCGCATCATGATTGGTATACTCTCTCCATACTCTTTTTCCCGCAATTACACATGCCTCCACGCACTCACCGCACTAGATCATACACTCGGAAGCCTGCTTCCAAGTGGAAGAAGACCGACACCACCGGCGCTTCTTCCTTTGGAAAGGCATCTCCCCTACATATCGAGCCACCTCCCACACTCCCAGCATCCACTACACCCATTACACCCCCACCAACACAGCATGTCCCTGTGATCGAGACGTACGTGATCACTTTCCGAGATGACGCACATCGCGTCAAATTCGAGAGGATCTCGAGACATCAGATCGTACCCTCTAGGTTGCACACATAGATGCTCTTGAGTGACTAAGGGTATCACAGGGCCTGCTCCAGTTGTATGACAATGTGGGGTGGCGTGACTTTCTGTCTGTGTCAGTGAACACCTACGTTCGCCCGACACTAGAGGTCTTGAGTTCTATTCGTCGGACTCCTCGGGGCTACTCTTTCAGGCTCATGGACCAGGAGTGTGAGATATCACTTGACATGGCCCGAGATTACGTTCATTGGCCCCTGTCCCAGACCCCGATCAAGCTTATGGTCCCACGCACCACACCCCACCTGTCTTTACAGCTGATGTTTTCTGGGAGATGATCACTGGCACACACCGTTTTGACCCTAGTCGGGCCAAGGCCTCCTCCATAGTCCACCCATGCCTATGCATCGCACAACGCCTTTTGACGACCACTATTCTAGCCAGGACAGAGGTTGGGACAATATCCATGTCAAAGGTTTTCATGCTCTATGTGATGACCAGGGAAAGAGCCTTCGAGGGCGACGGGGGCGTCTTAGTCGTCGCCATTTCTATAGATATAGCTAGATGGTATTTTGACCGCATCTTTTCTTCGGTCGCCTCCGCAGGGGCAATACATTGTGGCAGTCTGATCACCCTCCTAGCTCCTATTTTTGGGGATGAGCTTCCTGCTGGCTTGCGCTGTGCTACAAGCCCCACCTCGCTATCTCTAGATGTTTTGGTCCATATGCACATGTTGCATCCTCACGGACAGCGTCACTGGGTCTGGTTATATGGTCCATTTTTAGCAGATTATATGGTGCTTTCGAGCCCCACTCGGACCCACACCGGACCAACAGGTGGAGTGTAGAGGCCAGAGATGGACCTCCTCATCCCAGCTATTTATGTACAAGAGCCAGATGAAAAGCAGTAGGAGCCCCCTGTCGACCATCTAGCCCCTCAGATCCCGATCACCGAGCATGCCATTGTATCACTTCCTGAGCCCGACACATCTGTCCCCACTTCTGCTCGTGCCGAGAGCTCTTCTGTTGCTATTCTGATCCCACCACCTCTGCACCGCTGAAAGTAGATTCCATTCCGTATATGAGTTCTTAGAGCACCAGCCCCATCATTTTCGAGAGAGGCAACCCTTCTTTGTCTGCGACCACAGAGACCCTCGACTCACCTGATTTCTCGACTCCTAGGGTGTCCTTGTCTCTTGATTTCACGACCACTCCATCTGTCGATGCTTCAGTCTCTGCTACTGATTTCTATACCTAGAGTGTCATGGTGTCTGTCACCACAGTTGTTGCCACGAACTCTCTGCCAGCCTCGTCCTCTGTTGATATCCCTTCATCCTCCTCAGTTGCACATATTTCTAAGAGCATACCTGTGTCTCAGCCTCCCATAGATGCACTTCATATTGTGAGCTCTGCTCCCTGCACTCACCCCCATAGTGGTCCCACTAGATTTCAGAGGCCGTGTGAGGGCCCCTCGTCCACCACCTGTTCGCCCCTCTACTTCTGCTCCTGACGACAGAGAGTTGTGCCTCTGCGCAGTTGAGTCGGCAGTGACTAGAGTTAGAGTGGATTTTTGAGCTCTCGCGGCAGCTGTCACTGCCCAGTAGGTCCACGTCGCTATGATTCCTGGTATTCAGCTCATGCTGAACCAGATTCTACACCGCCTGCAGCATCTTCAGCCACCCCCTCTGCAGCCAGCACCTCAGCCACCACCGCCCCCACCACAATAAGGTGATGGTGATGCACCAGAGTAGGCATGTACTTTTGATGCCTGTCACATTTTTGCACCACACCTCACCCCATTATTTTGCATGTCCATCTGTCTTCACCATTTTGCAGGGCACAATATATTTCAGTTTGGGGGAGGGTATCTATTTCTGGGCCACTATTTTGATTCCACTATCTTGTATCTATCATGCATCCATCTACCATCTCACACCCATCCATTACTTTGCATGCCTGATTTGCATACCATTTGCATATATCATATCATCTTTCCTTTATTTTCCTTTATTTCTCATCATACTACATCCACACCCACCCACCCCTATCTTATATGTCATAGTGCCACACTTCGCACATTGAGGACAATGTGATGTTTAGCTTGGGGGAGTGAGTGTACACACACTTTTTAGTTTCCTCGTTTTTATCTTTATTTTTCACTTTTCTTTATTTTTCACTTATTTTCACGCACTTTTTCAAATTTTTTTCCATGCATCATGTTTTCCTTTCTTTTGGAGTGTTTACATGTATATAGTTAGTTTTTATTTTATCCTTACTTCTTATACTTTCTTTGCTAGAGATGAATTCTTTATGATGACTATAGCTTGGATTCTGCTTTACTTATATGCACATACTTATTGTCATGCTATTGCTCTTTATTTCTGATATCAGATGCGATATATTGTCGTACATTTGAGAAAAAGAACTTCCAACGTGTTTATTATTTTCTTATGAATTAATTTTAGCATTGACAAGTCTGTGAATTACATTATTGTATACTTTTTATAGAAAACACACCAAGCTTCACACATTGACCGCCTAGTACTTGGAGTATTGCTGTGCATCTTATTATCACTTCTTGTTTGCATGAAATGTGTATTGAATTTCCAGGTTGAATGACTTGATTGTCGTTTGATATGATTAGATTAGTTTACTTTTTGATATCAAACTGAGTAGATTACATTACACTGCTGAAGTTGTTGTGCACATGCAAAAGAGTGAACTGAGCGTTATTATATATTCTTTCTCCACATATCTTGAAAATCATTTCTATACATACAGTCATTGGTGAATCTCCCCTTTAGTGAATCTTATTATTGCATCTTCCCCATGCTAAAAAGAATAAGCTCCATTATCCCAAATATTCAAAAAAAAGAAAAACTATGTATATATCTTTTTATCTTTCTTCGGGATTGTACTTGTGTATATATAAAAAAAGAGAAGAAAAAAACAAAATGAAAGTTTCATTGTATATACACAATCCCTTCTTTATTTTTTTCTTATTTTCCCTTTTATCTATATGGAGATACAAAAATATGGGAAAAAGATTGTGTTTTCTATTTGATACCACCACGCTTATAGATAAGCTTGGGGGAGTAGATCCAATGATGTATGAGAGAGTGACTACTTGTATGTACATGGCGGCCTAGGCTAGGTAATTCTGATACTTAGGGAGATGACTTAGAGTATAACGAAGTCTATGAATTGAAAAATTGGCATTAAATTCATGAAAACCATCTCTTTCTATTCTTTTTGATTTGAAATGTGTGGTATCTCTTATACTCCAATTAGAAGCAGTCAATTGAAAAGTGTGGTGTCTATAATCATGTATATCGTTTTATATGCCTCAGACGATGATTGATTCTAAAATGATTTCATATTTCAGAAGATTCACGTTGTTCTTTGTTTTTCTATCAAATGTAGACATATGATGTAATATCGAAATAAAAGCTTTAACTATGTTTCTTATTCGTAGTTCATGCTATTTGAGTAAGCAAATCAAAGTTCTGAGAGAATGATCTAGCACTTTTCCATCATCTTCTTCTTTTTCATCTTCTTTGATTTATCTTTATTTTTATTCGCCAAGTTCACTTTTTACTCATCTTCCTCGAGGACGATTAAGAGGTAAGCTTGGGGGATTTTGATAGACTCGTATTTTACACTTTATTTCTTCATTTTTGCATGCCATTTAGATTGCTCATATCGCGATTTTCACGATTATACGACGATTTCGCAATACTTTTTACTAGTTTTTGGTTTCGTCTGATTTTAGGAGATATGGAGCAATCGGGAGTGATTTGGAGCCATGATTGCATACACACGTCCCAGAGCGTCATTGATGACGATATCGGAGAGCTAACGGTGCTGGAGGATGAGTAGAAGAGGAAGCAAGGCGAAGGAATCAACGAGGAAGCAAGAAGAAGTAGGGTTGAGAAGATTTACAGGCTACTCGGCCGAGTGACGTAGCTCACTCGACCGAGTAAAGCGGCTCACTCGACCGAGTGAAGTTGATACGACGAACCAAACCTAATTGAGAGCTGAAATGTACTCGGCCGAGTGGGAATTTCCACTCGACCAAGTGAGGATTCCACTCGACCGAGTGGAGCAAATTTTATGAAGAAAATCTTTGACACTTCTCTGTTTTTTGGAGGATCTGCAGACAACTCCACTCGACCGAGTGAGCAGACTACTCGGTCGAGTGGTATGAGGAGCCCAGAACGCTGATATTTCGATTTCGATGCAGATTCCTCACTCGACCGAGGGAGATATTCACTTGGCCGAGTGGCGCCATCAGCTCAGATTGCAAACTAGGGTTTGAGGCCGACCAGGGGTAGAATTGTAAAGAATTTTGCATCTTTTTGGGCACATATAAATAGCCAGATCTAGAGGCAGACCAAGAGAGAAGAGAGACATCATACTTTTATTTTCAAAGTTTTAGTTTAGATATTTCTTTTGACGAGAGATTGAAGACTTGGATCTTGATTTTATTATTGAAGCTTGTAATTGACATTGGTATCCCTAAGACTCTTGCAAGTTTACATTTTTATGCTATATCTCTTCTTAGATCTGAGTTTTGTAATGAATTCTCTTGTCAATCTTATTTCTCTTGTGATTTTCATGATGATTTGTGAGTAATTCCTTTGCTCTGGGGCAAAGGGATGAACCATGTGGATCTAAAGTATGATTTGTGATATTTATTGAATTTCAATGTTGCTAGAATTGCTAAAGGTTAGATTGTGATTGGATTACTACGGATAGCTAGGAATTTCCATCGGATCTTGAGAACTCGAGAGAGGATTTTGTTTTATGGGAAGTTCTAGGTATTCGATTTAGATCTATAATCAAGATTCACTAGATTTGGTACGCGAGAGCGACCAAAGCTAGCATATTTATTATATTTCTATACTTATATTCCTTTGCACGACGGTGAAACGAGTACAAACTATCACGATCTAGATCCGAACTTAAATTGAGAGAGAGAGAGAGTTTGAGTTGGGATTGGATATAATTATTGATCTTAATGCTAGTATTTTGAACTAGGCTTGCACGAGAGCGAGACTCTAGTTTAGATTGCTATAGACTTGTGTAGCACGAGAGCGTGTGTTGGTTCTCTATTCAGTTACGAAAAGTTCACCTTAACCCAAGTTTAGTAATATTGAGATTCATAATTCGCATTGATTACTTGAGATCTATAGTGGAGATTCCCAAGCCCTAGACATCTATTATACATTCTACAACGTTTTTTGAATTCTAGGGCTGACTAGGACAAGATAAAGAGTGGCTGAGATTTGATCTTGGTAAATCAATGGTTGAGATTGAATTTTGTGAAAATTTTAGTGGGAAAACTTAAATTTTGGTGGAAAAAGTGTCTTGGGAACCAAAACTTTGAAATTAGAAGTGTCTTGGGAAAGATTGTGGAGATTAAATTTGGAGTGAAAGTGCCTTGGGAACCTAAACTTTGAAATTGAAAGTGCATTGGAAAGATTGTGGAGAATAAATTTGGGTGGAAAAGTGCCTTGCGAACCTAAACTTTGAAATTGAAAGTGCCTTGGAAAAGATTGTGGAGAATCAAGATCCATTAAATTAAACAAAATAAAAAATTTAGCGTAAAACAATTTAGCAGAACAACAAATTAGCGTAAAAATACCCTGAGGTTTGTTGTTCTGGGCGGGCGCGCCTTCGGCGCCCGCTAAATTTTTTTACGCTAATTTGTCATTCCGCGCCGAAGGCGTGTTGTACGACACCGAATTTGTTGTTCCGCGTCTAAGGCGCCTGTGACGAATTTGTTGTTTCGCGCCTAAGGCGCCTGTGACGAATTTGTTGTTCCGCACCGAAGGTGTCCGTGCCACTAAATATTTTTACGCTAATTTATTGTTCTGTTAAATTTTGGCTGTGGAAATAATTTTTCGGGGAACAAAGACTTCCCGGAAAATCTTAAATGAATCGTGCCTGTGGGCACGGGTTATGACTAGTCTTTATATATTGAATTTACATCGATACATGAACGAGTGTGACACCAACTCTTTCAAAACTAATTTTCCACCAATAGCTTAGTAAATCATATAGATTACTGTCATTAGTTCCTCCCCACGATCGATACTTGCTTGCCACTAGACCGTGTGCTTGTGGTAAAACTACATTGTTTCTGGAGTTGTATTCCGAGATGACCAGTCAACCCGTCTTGTTTGCCGCAGGCTGACCTCTCCTTCATCGATCGTAATTTTTGGGGCTACTCCACGCGGCCACCGAACGAACAGGGACCCTCTCCTTTGCCGACCGTAAGTCATGGGGCCGTCCCCCTCACCACCGAACAAACGGGGACCATCTCCTCATCGGCCGTAAGTTGCGGGGCTACTCCCCTCGCCACCAAACAAACATGTCGACCGTAAGGCTGGGGGCCACTCCCCCAGTGGGCCGACCCACTCATTCGTCGTTGTAGGTTGATGGGCCACTTCCCTAGCTACCGACCGAACCAGTTGACTATAAGGCTAGGGGCCACTCCTCCAGTGGGCCGACAAACTTCTTGGGCCGACCAATGATTGTCCCTAGCCGACTTCGCAAACCAAACCAAGCTTTCAAAAGAAGCCACTTATCTCTCTCATACTACATCACCATACCTCAACCATTGCAGCGGTAGAGCTCAAGAGATGGGGGAAATTGATATGACCCTATGATCGGGCCCTGGGGAACCAAGTCAATCACGACTAGTCACTCAACCCACTACGGCCTTAGGCTCTAGCCCAAGGACCTCACGGGCTGGTCGCGCCTCTCCACCTGAGACCAAGGCCCGAAAGACCGCCCGCTTTCTGTGGATGAGGAAACAGCTTTCCAAACCGAGGAAGCGCTTGCCAATTTTTTCAGTCACTCAAAGCCATCATTTCCAACAATCATGGCTCGCCTTCATGACATTTATCCCTTCATCAAATGGACACAATATTTACTTCCTAATCAGCATGCCACCATCAAGGGCGACATTAAGGCCTCTTCATGGCCTTAGAGATGAGAGGGGATGACTCGCCTATATGAAGCCCAGGATGTAGCAGCTTCAAAGGAGGTCTCTGAGATCTACAATGGAGGTAGCATAATACAAACTCTCACACCTTCTTCCACATTACAGTTCTCCTCCACAGCTCGGCCTGAGGACTCGCATATTGGTCTCCCGTGAACCATACTCGATCCCACCTAGCATCCTGTAGACAAGTGCTGACTTAGGCATCAGAGAGGACTTGGTCGGAACCAATGTCCCCCCCCCCCCCCCCTGACGAGTTCTTTGTTTTGCAGATCGAAGGAGATGCCATCTCGCCGAAGCTTCCCTTCGACGTCCCATCGCTCGGATCTGGATGCCCTTGTGCCAGAGGTCGTCTATCCGATCAATCCTGGAGGTTGTCGTCCCACCGAAGCTACCCTTCGGCACACCGTCGCTTGGATCCGTGCAATCCAGTTCAAGTGAACACTCAGCCGATCGACCCCGAAGGCCGTCACTGTCTCTCGAGATAGCGATGACACTCGGACCTCCAGACTACCACCCAGCGGTGATAAAACATCCCGAAACAATCTCATAAAGTTAAGTTACATTAATTATCATATAATTATCAAGATCTGAATTTTTGAAATTATCACATGATTTTTAAAATTAGATCTAATTTTCAAAAACAATTTTTCGAAAATCATCACATGGAACGATAATTTAATAGTTTAATTAAAAACATCCATCTGATGGAGAAACATGCTGCACCATACACACTTTATAATTGCAAAAAATATAGATCAAGTGAACTGGCTCTGATACCACTGAAGGGTTTTCTGGGTCATTAGGGGTATTAAATAGACGTCCGGCCTAAGTTGGTCGGACAACGAAATCATAAAACCAGCGGAAAAACAGATCTTAAAACAATTTTAAGTCTAGCCCTAAAAAGTTAACCCTAGCCAGAATCTCTACTATCCCGCGGTTGGGTCTGACCAACCCCTAAGGATAGATATATCAACCTATTTGCAATTATAAATGCATGTAAATTAAACTACATACCTTTTACTTCGTTTCTGCAGAATACGAAGCGTCGTTTTCACCAACGTTACTTTATCTCTGAAGCGATGCCCCGAGCCGCTTCGCCCGCGCCGAACCGTGTCCCGAGCCAAACTGCATCCCGAGGCAAGCAACACCCTTGTCACCAAGCCAACCACGTGCCAAAGAAAGTTTCACCTTGAGTGGATCCTCCGTCAAGACATCGGATCCGATCCAAACTCCTTCGTAGCTTTGTTAGAGCCCGATCAGGAGCAAGGAAAAATTAGGGATAATATGGAATTAATTTAAGCGTAGATCCGAGCTTGCTCACGTTTTGTGGAGCTACTCAGATCTGGAGCTTGGTGCAAGTTTCAAGGAGGGGGTTGGCCCCTATTTATATAGGCAACTGACCCCTCCCATCATCATCATATCCGATGTGAGACTAAAGTTTTGGAGAAAAAAAGTTAATTAAATTTTGCCATTTACGAAGGCCAATCTTTATTAATTTTTCCTCTCTCACCGTTGAGCTTCGCAAGTGATATCAATATATCAAATCAAAGAGCACTGAACGGTGATCGCATAAAAATGAACGAGGCTCAGTTCAGACTCTTTTTGACCCCCTCAAACGTGTGTCCAAAGTTAGCCCAAAATTTGATTTTCGCTCAAAATCCAGCAGCCAGCCAAAAAATTGCCCAAGCGTTCAGAACCCCTGCCATGGGGCCCATTGTGTGGGCCCCACATGCATGCATTCGTGCAACCCGTAGTGGCGTGTGCCATGCACGTGCCCTGCAGGGCCTTTTTTCATGGCGCCTGATGGCGCCCTTTTGGGCGCCAGTTTTAGAGACGCCCTTTGGGCGCTGGCCTTTTTTTCTTTCTCAAAGAAAATAAAAAACCTATATGCATTTTAGTTCTATTTAAAACCCCCTTTTAAATAGACTTTCTGGGCCCGTTTGGACTCCGATTTAAGCGCGGTTTTCTCCCCAACTTTCATGGAAAAATCTTCTTCATTTCAATGTCTTTATTATTTTAAATACGCTCGTAAACAATTTACGACATATTTAAATACTATTGCATCAAATGCAATCAAACCCACTTCTTCAATATTTTAGACTTATATCGCAAACTCTTTGCGACTTAATTTATTCACATACATCTGATGTATAATCTCCCCTAAGACTTCATATTACTAGACGAATGTCTCACTCTGTGTGAGACCCTACAGCCTGACCCTACTACAGGTAAGGCTCGAAACCCCAGACGACGAGGACCATGAGCAGCAGTTGTCGTCCCTGTTTCGGTATCATAATTATGTAGTTAACTCATTGACATAAGTATTGTCGGGACCACCCTGACTATGTACGTGATGAATACCGCAGTATTAGTCCCTTCGTCAAAACTATGTCGCCTAGTGAAGCCTACGGTACGGTCAAACTGTCAACCCTAATAGCTTGAACTTGGTTAGTCTCCATCGCTCTTTAGTCAAATAATGTTGGACTTCTTCCAACATACTTTGGCCAAAGTTTTTCACTAAAGACCTAACCAACACGCTGTAATACCCTGGAAGCTACTGCACACGTACTAGAGGGGGGTGAATAGTACTTTAAAATAACTAAGAGGATAATTCCTAATTATTTTGCAAACACAAACAACATTGCGGAATAGAAGATAGACAACAAGAATAGCACAATTGATTTGGGTTCAATATTGCGTATTTAACCCCCCATTTAGCCCTATTTTGTGCTCATGAGATGCTAAATTTATCTCTAATTCATACGTATTTTTTTACACATTTATTTATTAGAGAAAACACACTATTTGAGCACAAAACAGCATTTAACGATGCAATTCTGCACTTTTTATATTTTTCCTAGCTTGGTCTCGATCTCACAATTCCAACGACTATTTATTTGTATTTTTCTGAGATCTGTGCTAATTACTATGAATTTTTGAATGCAGAATACCAATTAATTGGGGAAATACGCAAAGAAATACGATTATACGAGACACGTGGCTGCATCTCCACCGTCCGCAGCTACATCCGACGGCATCTGAATTCTCTCAGCAAACGCTCGATACAGACCGTTGGATTAAGATCCAACGGTCGAAACGAGACGAAACTCGCATTCGGAGAACGCTGCGGAGCGCCTCTTCTCGAGACACGTGGCATCATCTCCTACGTCCGCGAATGCATCCAACGGTCGGGCGAGAAGCGGAACCGAGCGAAGCGCCGAATTCTCATGTCCACGTGGCGGCCATCGGTCGCATCCCTGCTTCATCCAACGGTCCGCGTCAACCCCGCATTCGAACTCAGAACGAGCGACGTGGACGAGCGATGCCCGTACGATGGAGATCCAACGGTCACTCTCGAATCCGAATCGAATCAGCGGAGTGGCGACGTGGCTGTACGTGGACGCTCCGATGTGGATCCGACGGTTACAATGAAGCGGATGCGAAGCGGGTTTGCGCACGATTTTTAAAGTCCACGTGGCAGCGCCACGTTAGATCCCGCAACGATCAACGGCCCTCGTTTGCCCCGCTTTAGATCTACGGTCCGGATCAATTCGGGTGCGGTTTTTGTGCGGGTTTGAACCCGTTAAGCCCAATAAACCCGCAATCTTATTATTTAAGCGTATTCTAGGGTTTTTGGGCGTATAATTAGCGTATTGGAGTACTTAGGAGCCGTATTTTCTTCTGCAAAAATTCTGTAAAATTCCAAAGCCTATTTTCTTATTTCCAGAGAGTTTTGAAGACTTTTCAGAGAGAATTGGTGATATTTTCTTCAACTCTAGCTCGTATTTGGGTGTTTTAGCTTGTATTTTGCCCTTAAACTTCCGTATTTTGCTATTAAACTTATGAATTCTGATCTAAAAATTGTGTATTTCTGCACCATGAGTAGCTAAATATTTTATGTGCATGGTATGGAGTAATTAGGTGATGTGAATCGTATTCGTTGGTTGTATTATTGCGCTTAATCGCTATATTTGCTAAAGTTTTAATCGTCGCTCTTAAATCTACTTTTTCATATTCCAAAATAATTGTTCTAGTAGATGATCACCCCCACAAGGGTGAGATTTGATCTCTCCAAAAGAGAGTTTCATACTTCATATGTACGTTTACAACTTTAGCGATATATTATTAGAATTGATGCGTTAACTCCCAAAAGGACATCTTCCGACGATTCGATCCCAAAAGGAGGTTTCGTTGTGTTATACTTGATCAACCAAAGCTTACAATTCGCTGATCCTAATGAACCCATGCCATGTACATGCCTTTTATATCTATGTTTCACAAACTAGAGTTCATTGTTTGCATTGATCGCACGTAACAATCCCATCACTACACACTTTTCATACCACCTTCACCATCACTATTAAAGTGCTTAGATTTTATTCGTAGTTACTCTATTTGATTTGGACTTGTGGTTTCAACAGATTCTCCCGAAGATTCGACATCTGGACTCCCAGATTTTACTACTTGAACGGACTCTTGCGCTTGAGAGAAGCACCTTTCGGAGCCCACCAACAATGCAAACAAGTGATCTAACGGGTTCGGATACACCCAAGTCTCCCCGACTTGTTCCCGATGATCCTACGTCCCGGACACCCGGATCCCTTCCGGCTACTTAAGTTAGAGTCCACTAACTCTAGCTTCCACTAAAAAACCTCTTGTAGAAAATACTACAAGACAAATGAATACAACGATTCAATCGTAACTCCCACAAACCGGGATCATGAACCTCTCACAAACCAAGAGAGAAACTCAAATAACAAGTTTAATGAAATATAAAATACTCACCACAAATTCCTATGCCTTGAGAGATACTTACAGTATTAGGGCAAGGAAGGATGATGGAGAGAAAAGATCACGAAACCCTAGCACCACTGAGATGAACAGACGAAGACGGCTAGGATGATGGAGATGATGATCTTTGAATCCTTTAGGAGAATGAATGCACAAAAGCAAAAGATCTCTTGGAAGAATTAGGTCTAAAAGAGAGAGAAATCCTTTTGAGAGAGAGAGAGAGCCTTTCAAAATTGAGAATCGATAGATCTGAAACTAGATCTGAATTCCCTCTCATAATAGAGGAATTTCCATGTTTGAAACGCATCAAACAGATATGGAAAGAATCAAAACAGATCACACAAAATCGTGGAAATAAAATCTCCAACGGCTGGAAAATTAAAGCAGCTTAATCAGTCTAAGAAGGATCATTAACCAATTAGATGGAGAACTAGTCGGTCGGTGAGCCTTCTTGGACCAACTGGTTTTGAAATAGAGATTATAAGAAAAAGGTCACGATAAACCAGTCGGTCTAAGAAGAAACACTAACCGACTAGTTTGATAACTAATCGGTCGGTGAACCTTCTTGGACCGACTAGTTTGCAAACAGAGAATTGTGTGAAATAAGAAGGATAATCTAGTCGGTCTAAGAAAAGACATTAACCGACTAGTTTGAGAACTAGTCGGTCGGTGAACCTTCTTGGACCGACTAGTTGGTCAACAGAGATTAGGCTAAGATTCTTAAGAGTGACTAGTCGGTTCAAGAAGAATTCCTAACCGATTAGATTGTCATTTAATCGATTAGTTATTCTACTTGAACCAGCTAAGATGCACAAGAAGCCAAATCAAAGACGATAGGCTAATGAACCCTATCTAATGGCTTCTAAGGCAATCCTAGGGATAAGATAAGATAGATATGAGGGTTACTAAGCAAGTAAGACTCAAGGCTTAACATTCTATAAAACGGAGCTAGAAGACATAGAAATTTACAAGACAAACCATCTTCAAAGCTCCAACATGACGAGTCTGATACTCTTGACTTCATCAACAAGTCCTTGAGCTTCAATGAAGCTTCAGGCACAACGATCATGCGCTCTAAAGAAGTCTTAAGACGTCGCTTGAGATCTACAGAGTAAATTGGCGACGATCTCCATAACTGCACTCAAAGAGAATTAGTACACGATATTTATGTTTGTTCATCATCAAAACCAAATCAAGGGAATCAATACTCAACATTCTCCCTCTTTTTGGTGATGACAAACCAACATAAATATAAATCAATAATAATGGAATAAATGAAATTTACTTACTCCCCCTGCATTGATGACACGTTAGTTCCATATTAAATATTGAACAGAAGCATCAAGCAGCAGAGAAAAGAATAAAACATGGTCCAACTATCGAAATATAGGATCGGAATCCAAAGATTTTTATATCTTCACTCCCCCTGAATCTAGCATATGTAATTAGATTCACGGTAATGTTTAAATTATCATTTAGCACTAAGTCATTATTAATTCTCTCCACCTTTGGCATTATCCAAAAAGAGCGGGAGGAAGGCAATGACAACAACCATGGCTAAACAAAAGTCCAAACAAGAGAGCCGAAGAATATGACCACGGTCCAAATGACACCAAGGAAAAACATCGAAGAAAGACAAAGTGTGTCAACTAGACCATAGTCGAAAAATGAAAAGAGAAATCATCAAAAACAACATCAAATCATATGATTGATTAAAGGAACAATCTCTCCAATATCAACATTTTATCGAATTGAGTGCTTGGAAAACAATTCATGTTTTCATACAAACAAAGCTAAAGAACTAACATAGTCGACAAGCGACGAAAGAAACAACAGAGACAAAGTACAACATGCACAAAGATACGAATTGCAACAAGATGTATATATATATATATAACCAGCAAAAGAGATACATCCAGGCAACAAAAAATATCTAACATCAGCAGAGAGTATCACATAGTGCACGAGCAGATAACAACAGCACAGCATACACCAAAATGTAACAAAAAATACAACCACCCAACTATCCTAGCCTCACTCTCTCAAAACTAGATGTATCATCCAAAGTGCTCAAAGGAGAGTCCTCCAAGGCATGCTCAGGAGGCAGAGGTAGGAGCTGCACCAGCGTCAGACTGTGCAGTCGGAATGGCAGACTCTGAAGCAACAGAAGTATCTACCGAAGGGATGGTGGCAGCAGGAGTACCCTCAGGGGCACAAGAAGGAGAGGCAGCAGCATGCTCCTCATCCTCAGCAGCCTCCATGGCTTCCTCATTAGAAACAGACGGAGGGACCTCAATACCCAAGTGATCACAGAGGCGCTCCAGCATCTCCTCACAACGCAAGAGACGAGCGTCCCGACGGCTCAGGGAAGCGAAAGAGGCAGCGCTAGACGACGGAGGAGGGACAGAAGGAGTCGCCCGCTGAACATGTCTCAAGGCAGCAAGAGATTTTTTGATGGCGATCGTGTTCAAGGGAGGACCCAAAGGACGCAGATCGTCAGAAGGAAGGGGAACTCCAAAATTACGGAAGACCAAAGTCAAGAGGCAAGGGTATGGAATATGCACAGCCTTGGACGACTTCCTGATGCACTCAAAAGAGTCCATCTTGTCCAGAATGATACGAGCCCAATTGATTTCGCTCCCATCAAACAGGGCATAGATGAGCTTCAGGAAGTGCTGGGATGGTAGACTAGAAGTGCCATACTTCGGAAGAAGACACGACTTCAGAATCAAATTAAGAACCCATGCATTCGGCTTGAAAGATTTGGAGGAAACGCCTATCATGGCGGGAGGAACGACGTGAAACATATCGGCCAAGAGAGATTGATCGAGGTCATGGATATTCTCCACAGAAATGTTAGACGGGAGCAAACCAGAAGACGGGATCCCAAGAATCTGTCCTAAGACCTCTGCAGTAAGGACAATGGGTGTCCCCAAAACAGTGCTCTCAATACAGTGCTTTTCGTCATACTCACCCCTAACTCGATTGGCATAGAAGAGCTTAACGAGTCGTGGGTAAAGATGAGGATTCGCCTTGGGATCGTGGTGAAGATAGTCAAGAAGCCTGTTATAGGATAAAAGATCGGCAAGCTGAGGGAAATCAACAAACTTGACATAGTGTTCGAGAATCAAAGGGCAATGCTCAATACGGATATAAGCGACATGACATAACGGATCATTGCGACACAGAGATATATCGACCCCACCAGAGGGCATAGGATCATTCCCCTTGGACTGACAAGAGGTAGTGCGAGCAGGCAGAAAAGGTTGTTCCTCGGCAGCCTCAGACTCCGGGATATAATCCTCGTCGGAGTCAGTGGGCACTGAAGAACGATAGGGTCCAGGGGTCAAGATCTTTTGGAATTTTGGCTGTAACCTGGGTTTAGATGAGGGTTTTGGTTTGGAAGAGGCCGCCTTCTTCTTTTTAAGAGGAGGCGAGGAAGAAGATGGAGAAGCTGGCGACGAAGGGGGCGGACGGGCGGTTTTGGAACGCGTTTGGGTGGATTGGGGTTGGAAGGAGGATCGACAGTCATCAGAGAGGGACCAGAAGAGCGGATAGGGATTCTCGTTTTCGCCATGAAATCGAGAAGAGAAATACAGCAAATACGAACGAAAAACAAACCCTAAATAAGGAAAGAAGGGAGGAGGAGATACCCTAGGCAGAGGAGGACGACCAGTGGCGACGGATGCGGCCGGAGACGGTGTTGGATGGCGGGAGACGACGAGTGGGTCGGAGGTTTAGGGTTTTAGGAAAGGGGGAGCACTAATTAGAATGATTTCTAATCGGTGCAGGCACGGCTTAATCGATTGAAATAGGGCCAAAGACGAATTTGTCGTTGCCCAATTAGTCGGTCTGAGTTCAATAGCTGACCCCCCGCATCCGCTGTGTCCGACCGAGAGCCCCACCTTGCAACCGACCTCCGCAGCGCTGCACAGCCGTCCGCAGTGTCTGACCGAGCCAAACCCTCGCACCGACCGTGTCTGACCGAGCGACATTCGTCGCAACGTCGCAACTCTCGCACCGCTTGCCGCTGTGGGCCCCCCAAGCTCTCCAGAGGTATTGTGGGTCCCCCATTGGCCCCTAGAACTGCTGTGGGTCCCACCTAGGTGTTTTCTCTTCGAGGATTTGCCGTTTACGACGTTGTGATACGTCGTAGCCCGTCGTCGCACGTGCAAGCCTTGGAATCTCGGTTCGTTGCTCTAGTTGCTGATCAGATTATTCGAGCGAGGAATCTATCTTGGAATCTGGACTTGGAGCGTGTTCTTTTATTCCAACCCCTGGCGTCGCTACCCGACGCCAGTGTAGCTTTCACGTCGTGTTGAGGTGACGCTTTGCACCCCTAGGACCCCCAACCTATTGCCTGTTAATCAAGACTAAAATTGATGTTTTTAAAGTGTTTTAAATGTTTTAGATTCACTAATCAAAGATTAATAAAATGGAATTTGGGCTGGTGGACTTGGCACGTAGGTTATTTGTGACTTGGGCTCTTTGGACGGTGTTTCTCAGACGTTTGACTTGCAGGCAAGTGAAACTTACCAACTCTTGTTTAGGGCCATGTTTTAGGCCACTTCCTTGTTTTTAGCGTAAAAGAGACTAGACAGTGAAATGATAGCTGTCTTGACGTAACTTTAAGATCTAGCTTGACAACGAAGCTAGATCTGTCACCCTGCCATGTCATTCATGCATTGTTATCTGTCACGTTTAAATTCCTTATCTGTACGCACTTTTACTGCCATGCATTGCATCTTACATGTCATCCAAGTTGAACGTTGCATTCGTAGCACACGCTACCATACTTGTACTTGTACTTCCTTGTTCCGGCTAGGTGCACCCCTATGCCATCATGATAAAACACTTCCTGACTCGTGATCCAGAAGATGGGTGCCAGTCCATATACACGTGGAGGGGTAAGGATAAGCGATCACTTGAGCTTAGGAGTTGGCCCGATCAGCCACTCTAGCCAAAAGGCGTAATCTCTGTGCACGACGTGTTTACTAGACTTGTCTTTGTACTTGTGCTTATTCATGTAAAACTTGACATCCATGCCATGTTTCAAATGCCATGCTCGTACCTTACTTTACTTTACCTTACTTGTCGCACTCATGTTATAACTGACATGTCATTGCATCATGCTAGAATTGCTAGGTTGTTCACTTTACTTTCAGTTTTCTTGCACAAGTCTCTTGTAGACTTGCTGACATGTGCCCCTTGCTCTTTTGGGTGTCACATGTTAGACCTTGAGCCAGAGACCGTAGCTGAGTACGTGGTTGTTGCCGACGATGAGCCTGAGTCCTTGTCTACCAGGAGGAGTTTTGTGGACACCGGTGATCATTCTTAGTGACTTTGCTGAGTTTCCTTTTGTTTTAGGATTTCTGTTAGTTGTCGGTGCGTGGCACCTTTACTTTGTACGTTGTACTTTTGTTGGCCATGTTTGGGCCTATAGACTCTTTTCTTTTCAGCCTGGTGGCTTTTTCTGTGATGTTGAAACTTATTTTATGGATATTCTGAGATTGCTTTATGTCTCATTTCCTTTATTATTATCTTTGTTTTGTGTCGCAATTGCAAGGACCTGCCGTTTAATGTTTATTGACGCTTATCGGACTTGTAGCTTTGCAGCTTCAAGTCTGAGCGGACCTACTCACGTCTCGCCTCCATATTTTTGGGAAGCGGGGCGTGACAGGTTTTGTTGGTGGCCCATGCAGGTCACGTCTTGCAATTACGAATTAACGGAACAATGATAATAACGGAATGTCCATTAAATAAATTGCAGCATCCGAGTCATAAGCCTTGAGTCTAGTCGTTTTCTTATGTCACTAGGTGGTAAGAAGACTCAGTTAGACGTCTGTGCTTGCTAGTTAGAGACCTCTGATTGTTAGTTAGACTCCCTGCTAGCAATTGATTTAATCGTCGTAGGAGTTACCTTAGTGGTTCTTGCCTGACTATGACCATGTTAGACTTCTAGGATTTCTTTAGTCGTTCGCTTGGGTTCATCAATTTTGGACCAAGCTGAACGCATTTCATTACCGTCTAGCTCGTTAGAAAGTCTTAGCGCTTAGTTTCCTGATCTTTAGTTGGTCGACCGTAGGAGTTCCCGTAGATTTTCCTAGTTCATATCCAAGGCGTATGTATGTTTTGATCATCCGACCATTTTCCTTGCCTCGATTCACGAGATCGCCTCATGACGAACATCGTAAATTTTCGACTCTCTCTGTTACAAATCTTCAATCTTCTGAAAGCATTTTTCGATTTCCTTTTCCCTAAGTTTAAATTTGTTCAAAATTTTGATATATGTACTTATACTTCATACTCCTTCGTTGACTTAAATTTTAAAATCTTTGTCGAAATTTTCGAATACTAGTTTATAATATTTTTCCAGCCTATATTTTTCGTACTTATGTAAATACCTTGTCCCTTCATATACTAATTTCATTCTGAACCGTACTCTTATTTTGCCCAATTCGACTTATAATTCTCCCTTCTTATTCATGCCATTCGAATGACACATCGTGCGTACTTTTAATATACTTTTCAAGTCACATGGAACTTCAGCTTTCAGCAAGTCGATTTGATGCTCATCGTTTTCTCTATTTCAGATGTTTGTAAAATTACTATTTCATAACCACTTCCTGATTTAGACCCTCCATAATTTGGTTTTAAAGCTTTAGTATCAATTTTGATAATTCTACTACTAAGTTATTATTATCTTTCTGCTCACCATACATACTTTTAGAACAATTTCTAAACTAAATTGAATATCAATTATTTTTATATCCGTACCAGGCTCGTTGTGCTCGTATGTTAAGAGCTTTGTGTAAACCAGTTTTATTTTTGGCACATCCTGGTTCCTCTAAAAGTAGTTTCAATATTGATTATTTTAAATTTTTTTCCCTGGCTTAATGACTTTGAAAGCATTTACCATGAGTTTAAATTCTTCAGTTCATTTAATTTCATTCCTTGAATTTCAAAATTTTTGCCAAAATTATATTAAATTACTGCCGTATAATATTTTCTAAAACTACGTCCTTAATGTTCGTGTGAATGATTTACTTCCTTTTCATAATGATTTTCGATGAGCCAATAAATCATTTTCTCTTATTATGAATATTCGACTCAAACTTATTTCGAACAACTTGTTTTATCGATCTCCAAATATTTTATACAGACGGGGATTCCAACTTTTGAAGTACAACAGTTTTCAAATTTCACGTATTTTAGTTTATGTTATTTACACTATTTCCTTTCTCTATCCTATATAAGTATCACTACATCTCCCTCTCCTCTACCTAAGCATTCACAAGTGAATCGCTGTTCCACCTAACCAGGCTGTCTCTTTGTATTCGTCCTATCTGAACTCGTGCTTATCGATCCTTCCCTCGTCACGCTTTCGACCTGGTCTCCCTCCATTGCTTAGGCTTTAGTGCTCGTCAATGACTGTGTCAAACCTAATTTGTTAAGTAGCCTTGGACCTTTGTGATGTTGTCGTGGTGCATGTACCTAAGTTGTGTATGTGGGCTTGAATGAATGTACTCCCCTATAGTATATTAATGTTTGCTTATTGTGTGATATATATATATATATATATATACTCAGAGTATTCGTGATATTATGAAGTTGTTTATGTGTTAGTACTTATAGATATGTGTGAGGATAGCTATACCACTCTAGGGATGTCTGTGTATTTAAGAATCAGTGTTGGAATATCTAGTGGAGTGTATGTAGTTGGAGATACTTATAATGGTTGAAATAATATGTTGGTAAAGCTATGCGTATGCTAGGTGTGATAATAATAGGTGTACGTATAGTTTAGTGAGTAGGCTTATTGTATGACCTATATGTTAGTACGTGTGAGTATGCGCTCGTACGTAGATACGTATTGTGCTTAGACGTAAGTAGTTATGTATTTGCTGCATGAGTATATAGGTAATATACATATGGTAGTAGGATTATAATTTTGATTGGTATTGCTTGCTTTTACGGGATGTTGTATGTGTGTATTCCATGAGGTATACACGACTATCGCATACCTTAACTACGTATGAAGACGATGTGTTGGTATACTAATTATAGGTAGTAGGATATGGTGTGAATATATGTTCTACATGTGTGTGACTATACGGTGAATGCATGTAATAGAGAAGGTATTATAATCATACGTGTGCTGATGTCGGTATTATTATTACGGTATATAGAGTGATTGAACTATGTGAGTATTACCTGACTAAATATTAAGTGTGAATGACTTATGGTATGTATATAGTTACATTGGTAGATGTGTATACATTGGAGTGGTATTGGTATAGGTATAATTACCGTGTTACGTATATAGAGTATTTTGATATGTGGTTCGAGTCTCACTCAAGCTTGAGTGGGTATACTCTGAGTATATTGTTATGTATGTATGTAGTTTGCATATACCTATGTTTGATGTATGTATAGTGATAGGAGTGTTTGTGCCCGGTTGTGTTACGCACATGATTGTGGGTTGCTATACCAGTATATAGTTATAGTTGTTGGTCTTGTGGTATAGTTATTTACTAAGGACTTGCCTGTGTGAACGTATGTGTGCTAGCTAAACTAGGTGTGTAGATGTGCTGAGTATATAGTGGTATGATTGGTATATAAATGAATGAAATGTTAGCGTGTATGGGTGTGCACCATGCACAGGTAAGTATGTGCCTAGTTATAAATATTGGTGACTATGGTATATGTGGCGTGTCGTAAATCCAGTTATAGGACCGTAGGTGATGTGAATATATGGTGAAATATTTGCATGCATTTGAATGGATATGTATTGTGAAATTATAGTAGTGATGAATGCATATTAGATATAGTGAAACTTGATTTAATTATGGTATGGTGTGACTACATGAGTTGATGTGTTGGGTATTGGATGTATACTAGGAAATATTAGGGAGTCGTGTACCCATGTTTGTTTGTGTGCCTAGGTAGCTACCTATACGTAGAGCGATGATTGTATTTGCTAGTGTGAGACTAATCTTATGTAAGTATCTGAACTATTGTTTGTGCTAGGTTAGTGGTAGTTATATAAGGGATGTATGCTTATATGTATGATTGAAATATGTGCATGAATGAATATAAATACAGGATAGCAGAGTTATTGGTTGACTACCTAGTGCATATATAAGCACTTGTAATGACTATACCTGAGTGAATTATGGTGTGATGTGATTGTGATAGCTACTAGTCTAGCTAGAGTTATATTTATAGTTAGAAAGTCCGAGGACAGACTTTATTCTAAGGTAGGGAGGATGTAACAGTCGCTTTCCGATCGTATCTTCTTCGTGCACGTGCTGTTGACCGTGCACGTGTTTGTTTTAGACCTTGTTTGCTTTTGAACACTTTGGTGTGATATGCCGTTGTGAACGTCTCTGAGAGTATTAAATTGTGGCACTAATTTGGAACGACATTTCTCGGGTCGTTCTCCCACGATTTGATCTTATTCGAAGAGACGTTGTGATTTTCACTTTTGACGTAGGACGTTTCTATTTTTAGTTTCGTCACTCGACGTCAAAATTGAGATCCGTCTTCTTAGTTACCTTCCTCTCGTCATCCCGATCACCCCAATATTTATTTTATAATTTTTGTAGTTTATTTGAACACTTTTATATTTTTAACAAAGTTTTAAATATTTTTAAATACCAAGTGTTAAATTATTTTCGAGCCAATAAAATTTTATTAAGTTTATAATACTACAAACGAATTTTGAGCCAAATCCTAGCCCCTATCTTGGCCGCACCCAATCCATGCGTGAGTAGGAGAGGGAGTTTTGAATTTTAAATATTTTAAAATCCTAATCCTATTAGATTTAGCCCTAGACCAAGTCAACCCCTCTACACTATATAAACAACCCCTAGGAAGACATATTTTCGCAAGCAAAGAACCCTAGCCGTCACAAAAACCCATGTTCTCGCTTGCGACGATTCGTCGCAACGTTGCAGCAGCCGCCCAGTGCACGACCGAGGAAATCGCCTCCGTTCTCTCGGTCTGACCGAGAGGCCGCCCCGCACCAAGGTCGCCCCACACCGCACAGCAGCCGCCCGCTTCATTGCTCCGCATCGCACCCCGTCCGACCGAGAGGATCTCTCGGTCTGACCGAGAGCTTCGCCCGCTACGCACGCCCCGCTCCACTCTGCACAGCCCCCGCTTCGCAAGCCCACACCGACCCCCGCTTCGCCCCGTGTCCGACCGAAGCGCTCCCCCGCTCACGCCCGCATCGCCGCTACATTGCAACGCTTGCAACGTTGCAAGCCCCGCCAAGTGCCCGACCCCCCGCATCCGCTGTGTCCGACCGAGATCCCCGCCTTGCAACCGACCCTCCACAGCGCTGCACAGCCATCTACAGTGTCTGACCGAGCCAAACCCTCGCACCGACCGTGTCTGACCGAGCGACGTTCGTCACAACGTCGCAACTCTCGCACCGCTTGCCGCCGTGGGCCCCCCAAGTTCTCCAGAGGTATTTTGGGTCCCCCATTGGCCCCTAGAACTGCTGTGGGTCCCACCTAGGTGTTTTCTCTTCGAGGATTTGCTGTTTACGACGTTGCGATACGTCGTAGCCCGTCGTCGCACGTGCAAGCCTTGGAATCTTGGTTCGTTGCTCTAGTTGCTGATCAGATTATTCGAGCGAGGAATCTATCTTGGAATCTGGACTTGGAGCATGTTCTTTTATTCTAACCACTGGCGTCGCTACCCGACGCCAGTGTAGCTTTTGCGTCGTGTTGAGGTGACGCTTTGCACCCCTAGGACCCCCAACCTATTGCCTGTTAATCAAGACTAAAATTGATGTTTTTAAAGTGTTTTAAATGTTTTAGATTCACTAATCAAAGATTAATAAAATGGAATTTAGGCAGGTGGACTTGGCACGTAGGTTATTTGTGACTTGGGCTCTTTGGACGGTGTTTCTCAGACGTTTGACTTGCAGGCAAGTGAAACTTGCCAACTCTTATTTAGGGCCATGTTTTAGGCCACTTCCTTGTTTTTAGCGTAAAAGAGACTAGACAGTGAAATGATAGATGTCTTGACGTAACTTTAGGATCTAGCTTGACAACGAAGCTAGATTTGTCACCCTGCCATGTCATTCATGCATTGTTATCTGTCACGTTTAAATTCCTTATCTGTACGCACTTTTACTGCCATGTATTGCATCTTACATGTCATCCAAGTTGAATGTTGCATTCGTAGCACACGCTACAATACTTGTACTTGTACTTCCTTGTTCCGGCTAGGTGCACCCCTATGCCATCATGATAAAACACTTCTGGCTCGTGATCCAGAAGATGGGCACCAGTCTATATACACGTGGAGGGATAGGGATAAGCGATCACTTGAGCTTAGGAGTTGGCCCGATCAGCCACTCTAGCCAAAAGGCGTAATCTCTGTGCATGACGTGCTTACTAGACTTGTCTTTGTACTTGTGCTTATTCATGTAAAACTTGAAATCCATGCCATGGTTCAAATGCCATGCTCGTACCTTACTTTACTTTACCTTACTTGTCGCACTCATGTTATAACTGCCATGTCATTGCATCATGCTAGAATTGTTAGGTTGTTCACTTTACTTTCAGTTTCCTTGCACAAGTCTCTTGTAGACCTGCTGACATGTGCCCCTTGCTCTTTTGGGTGTCACATGTTAGACCCTGAGCCAGAGACCGTAGCTGAGTACGTGGTTGTTGCCGACGCTGAGCCTGAGTCCTTGTCTACTAGGAGGAGTTTTGTGGACACCGGTGATCATTCTTAGTGAATTTGCTGAGTTTCCTTTTGTTTTAGAATTTCTGTTAGTTGTCGGTGCGTGGCACCTTTACTTTGTACGTTGCACTTTTGTTGGCCATGTTTGGGCCTATAGACTCTTTTCTTTTCAGCCTGGTGGCTTTTTCTGTGATGTTGAAACTTATTTTATGGATATTCTGAGATTGCTTTATGTCTCATTTCCTTTATTATTATCTTTGTTTCGTGTCACAATTGCAAGGACCTGCCATTTAATGTTTATTGACGCTTATCGGACTTGCAGCTTTGCAGCTTCAAGTCTGAGCGGACCTACTCACGTCTCGCCTCCATATTTTTGGGAAGCGGGGCGTGACAGGGCAAGTATCATAGTTTATACCAAAGTCTTTCAGTGTGTGTCTCATCCAAAGAACCTGTGCACATGCAGCACCGGCGGCGATATATTCCGCCTCGGTGGTTGAAAGTGATACAGAATTCTGCTTCTTGGAAAACCAAGAGACAAGGGAATTTCCTATAAAATGGCAAGTGCCACTAGTACTTTTCCTGTCGGATTTGCATCCAGCATAATCTGCATCACTATATGAGATTAACTCATATGTGCTTGACTTTGGATAGAATAATCTGTAGTCCAGTGTGTGACTTAAATAACGGAAAATACGTTTAACCGCTATTAAGTGTGATTCCTTAGTTTGTGACTGATACCTAGCACAAACACATAGGACAAACATTACATCTGGCCTACTAGCAGTAAGATATAATAGACTACCAATCATACCTCGATATAGACGAATGTCTACATCTTTGCCGCCTGTATCTTTATCAAGATGTGTTGTGGTGCTCATCGGAGTCTTCTTCTAGAAGCATTCTACATTCCAAATCGCTTTAGCAGCTCCACCGTGTACTTGGTTTGGTGGATGAAGATCACATCGTTCATTTGGCGAATTTGGAGTCCTAAGAAGTATTTGAGCTCACCCATGTAGCTCATCTCAAACTGATCCTTCATAACATTAGAAAACTCTTAGCAGAGAGTGAAGTTAGTAGCACCGAAAATGATATCATCAACGTAAATTTGAACTACAATAATATCATGATTAGCATACTTAACAAAAAGCGTTGAATCAACCTCACCCATTTTGAAACCCAAATCCAAAAGAAAGTTCTTTAAGCGGTCATACCAAGCTCTAGGAGCTTGTCTCAAACCATAAAGTGCTTTCTTAAGTTTGAAAACGTGATTCGGAAATTTTTTGTTTATAAAACCCGGAGGTTGAGAAACATATACTTCCCCAACGACATCTCTGTTTAAAAATGCACTCTTTACGTCCATTTGAAAAAGTTTGAAATCTTTATGGCATGCAAATGATAATAATAGTCTAATAGATTCTAATCTGGCTACAGGTGCAAAAGATTCCTTGAAATCGATACCTTCCTCTTGCCTGTAGCCTTGAGCAGCTAACTGAGCTTTGTTTCGGATGACATTTTGGTTCTCGTCTGTCTTGTTCTTGAAAATCCACTTCGTTCCTATAACGTTGTGGCTCTTCGAAGGCAACGGAACGAGCTCCCCGACCTCATTCCTCTCAAACTGAATGAGCTCCTCTTCCATGGCTACGATCCAAGAACTATCTTCGCACGCCTCATTGATATTCTTTGGCTCCACGGAAGAGACAAAGGCACACTGAGCGAAGAAGTTGACTTGAGACCTTGTTTTGACACCATATTCCATGTTGCCAATAACTTGCTCATGAGGATGGTCACGAACTGTTGGAAGCTTTCTGGGAACACCCTGGTCACTAGGAACATTCTCAAGAGATTCATTAGTAGGGTTAGTTTCAACAGAATCAATAGCATTAGACTTATCATTAGAATCACAAACTACTTCCATAGAGTCATCGTCATCGATAATTCTAGGAGGGACAAAGTCTTCATTGAATGATTCATGAAGTGATTCTTCGATCGTTGAGGTTCTTTTGTTGTATATCCGGTAGGCTTTGCTGCGGGAGGAATATCCAACAAATAGCCCCTCATCAGATCTTGGATCAAATTTGTCCAAACTACCATACGTGTTCTTGATAAAACATTTTGCACCAAAAACTCTAAAATGTTTAACTTGAGGTAACCTACCAAACAATAATTCATAACAAGTTTGTTTAGTGCCGAGCCTCAAGAGTATTCTATTAAACACATAGCAAGCGGTATGTACCGCTTCTGCCCAAAATTGATGGCCAGGTTGGCTATCATTAAGCATAGTGCGAGCATATTCCACTAGCGTCCTATATTTTCTCTCAACAACACCATTTTGAGGGGGTGCGCGTGGAAAAGAAAAGGTGTGAGTAATACCAACCTCATCACAGAAGTGTGAGAAAGACTCGTTCTCAAATTCCCCTCCATGATCACTACGAATAGTGACAATGGTGGTTCCAATGAGATTTTGTACTTTCTTAGCAAATACTGTGAAGTTTTCAAAAGCATCATTTTTATTAACTAAAGTAAATACCCAAGTAAACCTAGAAAAGTCATCAACGATGACAAGTCCATATCGGGCATTCCCTAATGAAGCAACTCTAGTTGGCCCAAAAAGATCTAGATGTAAAAGCTTTAGAGGCCGTTTAGAGGATATGCTTTTCTTAGGTTTGAATGACGATTTTGGAAGTTTGCCTCGTTGACACGAGTCGCAAAAGCTTTTCTTGTTAAAAGAAAGCTTTGGGAATCCTTTTATAGAGTCTAGCTTGGACAGATTGAAAAGTGTTTCGAAATTCGCATGACCAAAACGTCTATGCCATAATTGTTGCTCACTTGTGTTGGCAATAAGACATTGTTCATGGGAATTTGGAATATCTAAGATATATAAGTCCTTATGGCGTGTGCCAGAGAACAATAAATTATTATTATCAGTCCTTAAAATATGGCACATTCCTTTCTCAAAGCTAACTTTGTAACCCTTGTCACAAAGTTGACTTATAGAGATTAGATTGTGATTTAAACCTTTAACAAGGTAAACATCACTTATAAGAGGTTTAGAAGGGTTACCAACTTTCCCAACACCTATGATGATTCCACTCTCGTTGCCTCCAAAGACCACTCGGTTTCCATTTTCAATGGTACCACTTCGGATAGCAACAGAGCTTTACCAGTCATGTGTTTTGAGCACCCGCTATCAAGTATCCAACCGTTCTTGGAGCTAGATTTAGATTTGTTACTCCTTTTCTTTTTCTTGAGTACCTGAAGATAAAAACATTGTATCATGGTACCCAATGTCATTGGGTCCTAAAAGATTAGACCTTTGGAAGCCAAGTCCAATTGGACTTAGACTTCCCAATATAGTCATCATTGTGCACAACATTCATAAAATACGAGTTTATATAAGCTTGTTTCTCATGCATGCTAGTGTCCTTCAGACCCCAAAATAGAGAATGTCTTGGGAGCCCTATTCCTATTGGGAACGTGCACATTTTGTTGATTTCTACGTGGTGCATGTGTTCTTCGAGGAAGTGGCCTAGTGTATGCATGACGTGGATAAGCATGCGACACATAATGAAATGGTGGTGGCAACATATGATACGGTGCATGATGGTAATCATTCATGTAATAATGATGAGGGTGAACATATGCATGTGGGGGAACACGTGCGTGAGTGTGTCTCACTTGGTGTGCACGTGCTCGTGGACGTGGAGCATAAAAATCATCATAAGTGTGAACATGTGGAGTAGGAGGTGTGTTCCTATGTGGCATAGTATTTGTGTACATAAATGCATGACCCTTCTTTGGAGGTCCATCCAAAGTGGGTTTCTTTCCAAATGGGGATGTGAACTTAGTGGAAGTACCATTGGAAGATGAACTACCCATGGGGTGTTTACTTCCACTAGTTGAGGCATCGAAGGATGGCCGTACATAGGTGGTGGACGATTTGGATGAATTTTCCTTATTATATCCCAACCCAATGCGATGATTGGCCGTAAGTAAGTCATTCAGAATATTATCCAAACGATTCTTGCCTTTGTTGAATTTCTCAACACGGCCTAATGTGAACTCATATTTCTCAGTGAGAGAAAGTATTTTAGCATCCATAGTGGACACTTGCGTGGTGAGTTCACAAACACGTTACTTGAGATTCTCATTCTCAATACTCAAAGTTGAGTTTCGAGAAATCAAATCCGATGTCTCATGTTCATCCGGATCCTCAATGTTAACATGCTCAAGTTGAGATTTGAGATTTACAATCACAATTCTCAAGGCTTCAACAACGGTGTCGTTGTTGGTGATGACAGGTTTAGGTGTGGTTAGAAGACTAGTTAGCTCATCTTTGATTTTAGTATATCTTTTCACTAACTTAGAATACTTAGACCAAAATTGTTCATTAGCTAATCTAAGGTCATCCATAGTTACCTCTTCACCTTCATCCTCGCTTTCATCTGAAGCGGTCTCTTGATCATATTGTTCTCTTGCCATGAAGCACATGAGTGCTTTCTCCACTTGTTCTTCATCTGACTCACCACTTGAAGAGTTCTCTTCAGAGTCGGTGAATGTACCAACAAGCCCTTTCTTGTAATCCTTCTTGTACTTTCTTGACTTGTCGAACTTAGGTGCCTTCCATTTCTCCGTTTGTTTGTTGAGGGGACAATCGACCTTGATGTGTCCTGGCTTATTGCATTTGAAACACAACGAAGAAGAGGCATTAGTAGAACCAACTTTGGATTTGTTCTTGAAGTTACCTTTTCGAAAAAACCGGTTGAACTTCTTTGCCATGAGGGCCAAAGATTCCATGTCCAACTCAGCTTCCAATTCTTCACTATCGGTAGGTGTGGTAGGGGCGGCCTTAAAGGCAATCGCCTTTTTCTTCGGCTCTTCTTGCTTCAAGAACGCCTTCATCTTGTCTTGCATCTTGATCTTGTTGTCCTTTCGTACCTCATAAGACATTAAGGTACCCATTAGTTGAACAACAATATACTTAGACATATCATTACCTTCCTCGATAGCGTAGGTTCGCTTTTCCCAACTCGAAGGAAGTCCGTCAATGATCTTTGCGACTTTCTCTTCTTAGGTATAGGTCTTCCCAAGAGCTTCCAATTCGTTGGTTAGATCCACGAAGAGAGCATAGTACTCCTTAATTCTTTCACCATGTTCCATGTGAAATAACTCGAACTCTTTGTTAGCAACAGTGAGTTTAGAGTGTTTTACCCTGCTCGTTCCCTCGTGTAAGATGAGAAGTTGATTCCAAATCTGATATGCACTCTTACATGTGCATATCTTGTTGAAGTCTTCAGGCCCCAGTGCACATTGTAAGGCATTCATTGCCTTAGCATTGCTCACCTCCGCGGTGACCTCCACGGCAGTCCACTGTGTGAAGTCTTCTTCGATGGGCTCAACGTACTCCGTTAACGTGGCTCTCCAAAGTGATGCACTCTGGAGGAAAGTTTCCATTCGGCATTTTCAGTACCCATAGTTGGTACCGTTGAAGTGAGTAGGCCTGGTTGAGGAGTGACCTTCGAGCACTGAAGAGGCTCCTTCACGATTATTGTAAGAGCTGTAGTCGAAAGGTGGTCGAACGGCCTTGTTGTCGTTGTTTGGCATAGCTATGAACCAAGCTCCGATACCAAATGTAATACCCTAGAAGCTACTGTACAAGTACTAAAGGGCGGGTGAATAGTACTTTAAAATAACTAAGAGGATAATTCCAAATTATTTTGCAAACACAAACAATAATGCGGAATAGAAGATAGACAACAAGAATAACACAATGCAAACAAGTGATCTAACGGGTTCGGATCCACCCAAGTCTCCCCGACTTGTTCCCGATGATCCTACGTCCCGGACACCCGGATCCCTTCCGGCTACTTGAGTTAGAGTCCACTAACTCAAGCTTCCACTAAAAACCCTCTTGTAGAAAATACTACAAGACAAATGAATACAACGATTCAATCGTGACTCCAACAAACCGGGATCACGAACCTCTCACAAACCGAGAGCAAAACTCAAATAACAAATTTAATGAAATATAAAATACTCACCACAAATTCCTATGCCTTGAGAGATACTTACAGTATTAGGGCAAGGAAGGATGATGGGGAGAAAAGATCACGAAACCCTAGCACCACTGAGATGAACAGACGGAGACGGCTAGGATGATGGAGATGATGATCTTTGAATCCTTCAGGAGAATGAATGCACAAAAGCAAAAGATCTCTTGGAAGAATTAGGTCTAAAAGAGAGAGAAATCCTTTTGAGAGAGAGAGAGAGCCTTTCAAAATTGAGAATCGATAGATCTGAAACTAGATCTGAATCCCTCTCATAATAGAGGAATTTCCATGTTTGAAACACATCAAACAGATATGGAAAGAATCAAAACAGATCACACAAAATCGTGGAAATAAAATCTCCAACGGCTGGAAAATTAAAGCAGCTTAATCGGTCTAAGTAGGATCATTAACCGATTAGATGGAGAGCTAGTCGGTCGGTGAGCCTTCTTGGACCGACTGGGTTTGAAACAGAGATTATAGGAAAAAGGTCACGATAAACCAATCGGTCTAAGAAGAAACACTAACCGACTAGTTTGATAACTAATCGGTCGGTGAACCTTCTTCGACTGACTAGTTTGCAAACAGAGAATTGCGTGAAATAAGAAGGATAATCTAGTCGGTCTAAGAAGAGACATTAACCAACTAGTTTGAGAACTAGTCGGTCGGTGAACCTTCTTGGACCGACTAGTTGGTCAACAGAGATTAGGCTAAGATTCTCAAGAGTGACTAGTCGGTTCAAGAAGAATTCCTAACCGATTAGATTGTCATTTAATCGATTAGTTATTCTACTTGAACCAGCTAAGATGCACAAGAAGCCAAATCAAAGACGATAGGCTAATGAACCCTATCTAATGGCTTCTAAGGAAATCCTAGGGATAAGATAAGATAGATATGATGGTTACTAAGCAAGTAAGACTCAAGGCTTAACATTATATAAAACAGAGCTAGAAGACATAGAAATTTACAAGACAACCTGTCTTCAAAGCTCCAATATGACGAGTCTGATACTCTTGACTTCATCAACAAGTCCTTGAGCTTCAACGAAGCTTCAGGCACAACGATCATGTGGTCTAAAGAAGTCTTGAGACGTCGCTTGAGATCTACAGAGTAAATTGGCGACGATCTCCATAACTGCGCTCAAAGAGAATTAGTACACGATATTTATGTTTGTTCATCATCAAAACCAAATCAGGGGAATCAATACTCAACACACGTGCAACACTAACGTCCCATAACGGGAGATACGAATCCTTTCTTGGTCATTACTCTCAACACATGCTTCAAGTGTCACCCAACCAAAGACCTTTTGACAGGCCTTGCCTCGAAGCTAGGTCAGAGATCTAAGTGACACCGTTCACGTACAGGTTTGTACAAAGAGCTCAAGTCTAAGGACCAACTAGCCTATCATCACTAAGAGTTATCACCGACAGATTTGTTATGTTAACCATGTGATAATTCTCGTTGGGTCGTTTAGTGAACTTATTCTCCAATAAGCAACTGTGTCTCGTCTCCGACTTTGCCGAGTCGAACGGCTATGTGATCATCGTCACCACTCCATGGTGAAGACTAGACACAATGGTCTATCCGATATTTCGATATCCTTTTCTCAAACTTCTTTGACCACGAACGATTTTAGACTTACGCTACTAACGGTCAAACAATTCTGCATGATCGAGATCCTCATTTCGATACTTGTTTAACCTCGCATTAAGTCTCAGGACTTTACCTAAGTTCTAATATCGACTACATTATTATTAACTTAGGTAAATTCTTATCAAACAACTTACTGTTAATTTGAACAAGACATTTGTACACGTACACAGAGATAAATTGCCTTGAGGGCATACACATCTCCCAACACACTCAAGAGGAAGAAGAAGAGGGGGATTTGAATCGGAGAAGAGAGAGTATGAGCACGATCGAAGATTATAAGTAAAGAGTTAAATAGATCTGGGACATTGGATCGTAATTAATGGCTCAGATTTAAGACTACGAACCGCCAAACACGTCGGACAAGTAACTGATGCACAACGTGCAGTCGTCTGTCTAGCCCTAAATAAAAAATGTCTTGGCAGAGGGACATGCGCATGTAGAAGAATTCTCAGTCGCTTGACGATGGACAGGCTCCTGTGAAATGACCTACAGGGGCATGCTGTAGACAAGAATTTTTCAAGAAAATTGATCTTATTCTCGGAAAAATAAGTGACAATTAGGCAGACGCCTGATGACAAAAACACAGTCGCCTGGAAGAAGACCAGGTGCATGTATAATGAGCATGTCATAATTGTGAGATATGAAGGCTGAAATATAGAGATTGGGCAGCGACTGTTGAAGAAAATACAGTCGACTGTCATGGCTCTGAAATCCAGAATTCAGGCAAAACATAGTTTTGAGATTTCTCACCCTTAGACCTATACTCTAAATACTCTAATGACATCAAATAGCTATTAAAAACATATAAACTAATACACATATCAAAGATATCAATCCAATCATAAAATCATCAAAATCTCCAATAAATCCCATATAAAACATATGGAGAAAATAGACACAATAGACATGAAATATGAAAATGATCATATAAGCACAAAACATAATATAATATGTGTAAATGAAGTCCTAAATTTCAGACTCACCCATAATCCATAATTCTTCACGCAACCTCACAAATGAATCTTATTTTAGAGGTTTTGTGAAGATGTCGGTAATTTGTTTTTGGGTTTCAATGTACTCTAAGATGGTGTCCTTCTTAGCTACATGATCATTAATAAAATGGTGTCTCACATTTATGTGTTTGGTACGTGAGTGATGTACTGAATTCTTGGAGAGACAAATTGCACTTTGGTTATCAACCATGATAGGGCAAGTATCACAATTAATACCATAGTATTTAAGTGTGTGTCTCATCTAAAGGACGTGTGTGCATGTAAGACACGCTACAATATATTCCATTTCGGTCATGGACAACGATACGGAGTTTTGCTTCTTGGAAAACCAAGAGACAATGGAATTTCCTAGAAAATGGCAAATGCCACTAGTACTCTTCCTATCGGATTTGCATCCAGTAAAATCGGCATCACTATATGAGATTAACTCATATGTGCTAGATTTAGAATAAAGTAATCCATAATCTAGTGTTTGATTGAGGTAATGAAAAATTCGTTTAACCGCAATCAAATGTGATTCCTTAAGTCATGCTTGATATCTAGCACATAAACAAACAGAAAACATGATATCGTGCCTACTTGCGGTTAAGTAAAGTAGCTACCTATCATATCTCGATATAGATGAATGTCTACATCTTTCTCGTTTTCGTCCATGTGAAGATGTGTAGTTGTACTCATGGGAGTCCTCTTGCTTGAAGACGATTCCATCCCGAATCACTTAATAAGCTCCCCGATGTGCTTGGTTTGGTGTATGAAAATCTCATCCTTCATTTACCGAATTTGAAGACCTATAAAATTGTTGAGCTCACTTATGTGGCTCATCTCAAATTCTTCCTTCATTGACTTAGAAAATTCGTGGCAAAGGTCATAGTTAGTAGATCCAAAAAATAATATCATCTACATAAACTTGAATTAGAAGGATGTCATTTTCATAATATTTAGTGAAAAGAGTAGAATCAACTTCACCCATTTTAAAACCTAAATCCAAAACAAAGGTTTTGAGTCGACCTTACCAAGCTTTACGAGCTTATCTCAACCCATATAACGCTTTCTTAAGTTTAAAGACGTGGGTTGGAAATTTTTCATAAATAAAACCGGGTGGTTGAGAGACATAAACTTCTTCACTAACAAAACCATTTAAAATACACTTTTGACATCAATTTGATAAATTTTGAAATTCTTATGGGATGCAAAATATAAAAGTAATCTAATGGATTCTAATCTAGCTACGGGAGCAAAAGATTCTTCGAAGTCAATACCTTCTTCTTGTCGGTAGCCTTGAGCTACTAACCTCACTTTGTTCCTTGTGATGACTTCATTCTCGTTCGTCTTGTTCTTGAATATCCATTTGGTCCCAATGACTTGATGACCACTAAGTACAGGAACGAGCTCCCAAACTTCATGCCTTTCGAATTGCATAAGTTCCTCTCCATTGCTACGATCTAAGAGCTATCTTCGCATGCCTCTTAGATGTTCTTTGGCTCAATGGTAGAGACAAAGGCACACGGAGAGAATTCATCAATCCGTGACCTTTTCCGGACACCCACTCCAATATCTCCAATTATTTGGTCATGTGGGTAGTCACGAATGGTTGGATATGCTTTGAGAATACCTGTATCACTTGGAACAATTTCAACATTTTCATTAGTAATGTTAGTCTCAATAACATCATCAATTTTAACATTACGAATTGATTCACATAAAACATACACTATCATCATTAACATGAGGAACATCAAAATCTTCATTAAAAGAGACGTGAAGTGATTCCTCAACCGTTGAAGTGTTTTTGTTGTATATCCGGTTGGCTTTGCTACGTGTGGAATATCCAACGAAAATCCCTTCATCGGATCTTGGCTCAAACTTATCAAGATTACTAAACATGTTCTTAATTAAACATTTTGAACCAAACACTCGAAAATATTTAACTTGAGGCTTTTTATCATAAAATAGTTCAAAACGAGTTTTTTTACTGGTCCTCACTAGGATCCTATTAAGCACATAACATACCGTGTGCACCGCCTCCGTCCAAAATTGAAGTTCAAGATGACTATCATGGAGCATTGTGCGTGCACACTCAATAAGAGTCCTATTCTTTCTCTCAACAACACCATTTTGTGGTGGTGTGCGAGGAAATGATCAATTGTAAGTTATACCGTTGTCATCACAAAACTTAAAGAAAAGCTCATTCTCAAATTTCCCTCCATGATCACTACGAATAGTGATAAGGGTGGTTCCTAAGAGATTTTGACTTTTCTTGGCAAATTTGGTAAACTCTTCAAAAGCTTCATTTTTATTAGTTAAAAATGATACCACATGTAAATCTAAAAAAGTCATCAACAATGACTAATCCATAATGTGCATTTCCTAAAGATGCAACTCTAGTAGGCCCAAATAAATCTAAATGAAGTAGTTCTAGGGGCCTCTTAGAAGTAATGCCATCTTTAAGTTTAAATGACGATTTACGGAGTTTTCCACATTGACATGAATCACAAAAGCTTTTCTTGTTAAAAGAATTTTTCAGAAAACCTTTAACTAAATCATGCTTAGCTAATTTATAAAGATACGTAAAGTGAACATGCCCAAAACGGCGATGCCATAATAATAGTTCATTTGAATGAGCAACTAAGCAATGTTCTAAAGATTGAGGCATACTTAAAATATAAATATCTTCATGTCTAATGCCGGAAAATAAAACATTAGAATCAATATCAATGATACTACAGATACCCTCTCCAAAGTTAACCTTGTAACATTTGTCACAAAGTTGACTTATGGCGATGAGGTTATAAAATAATCCTTCTACGAGATATACATTTTCAATAAGTGGTTTAGATGGGTTACCGACTTTACCCACTCCAATGATGATTCCCTTTTGATCGCCTCCAAAGGTCACCGTTGCACCGTTCTTGATGCAGATCACTTCGGAATGCAAAGAGGGATCTCCCGTCATGTGCTTAGAGCAACCTCTATCAAGAATCCATCCTTTCTTATTAGAGCTAATATTGCTTTTCTTGCTTCTTTTATTTATCTTGGGTACCTACATGATATACCATAAGCTCATGGTACCCAAGCTTGTTGGGTCCAAGTGGATTAGCCCTTTGGAAACCAAGTCCAAGTGTACTTTGGCTTTCCAACATAGTTATCACAATTTACAACATCTTTAAAGTAAGATTTTACATAAGCATTCCTATCATGAATGCTAGTGTCCTTAGGACCCCAAATTGTGTATGTTTTGGGAGTCCTTTTCCTAGTTGCATGCACATAAGGTTGAGTTCTACGTGGTGCATGATGCTTATGAGCATGAGGTCTAACATAGGAAAATGGAGGAGGATATGCATGATTCATATAAGGGTTATATGAAAAATATGGAGCATGCATATGATGTGGTGCATATGGATAAGCATACAGATAATGATGATGTGTATGAGCATAAGAATGTGTAGGAGCACGTGCATGAGTATATCTCATGTGTGGGTTTGCACGTGTCCATGGGTGTGGTGCATAGAAATCATCATATGTGTTCACATGTGTAGTAGGAGTGTTCCTATGTGGGTGTGTATTGGTGTACAAGAAGGCGTGTCCCTTCTTCTCATTTCCACCCTTGGTGGGTTTCTTAGCAAAAGAGGGAGTGTGTGAAGTGGTGACCTTCTTGGTAGGTTTGCTACCCAAAGTATTTTGGTCACTACTTGTGGATGCACCAGATGATGGCCTTACAAAATCTATAGTGACACCATTATAGGAGGTGCATGATTTGGATGCATTTGCTACCGAATAACCAAGTCCAACACGATGTATGGCCGGAAATTGGTTTAAAAGCAACTCATCTAATTGTCCTTTTCCTTTGTTAAATTTTTTAACTTAGGAGGACATGAGCTCATATTTCTCCATAAGAGAAGAAATAGAAGTGTCAATGTGGACACACGTGTGGTGAGCTCGTGCACTTGGGGTTTGAGAGATTTATTCTCAATACCCAATTACGTGTTTTGTGATAGAAGATCATCACTATCTTCAAGAAATACATGATCTAATTGAGATTTGAGGAAATTCACCTCATTTCTCAATGTGCTATTTTAAGAAACCAAATTAGCTTTCTCAAGTGTGAGTGTTTCAACAATGATGTCATTGTTCGGGATGGATGGCATGGATGGCTTAATAGCATTTAATTCCTTAGATTTGATATATTTATGCATAAGAGATTGATACTTAGAGAATAATTCTTCATTAGCTATTCTAAGTTCATCCAAAGTTACCTTGGGTTCATCACTCTCACTAGAGCTCCCATCAGAGGGTGTGTCCTCACATGCAATGAATCACATGTATGAATCCCTTTCATTATGGAGGAAGAACACTCCGAGGTGGACTCTTCTTGCTCCTCTAGCATGTGCCATATTTGATATGCCGTCGTAGCCTTGGACACATGAATAAGAATGTCATAAGTTAAATAATCAAGCAAGATGTCCATTACCTCTTCATTTTTCTTCACCAATTCTTTTTGCTCATTTGTCCATTCATGTTCGAAAGTGGTAGGTACACGAAGGGGCTTCTCCACAAGCTTCCAATAAGCATCATCAATGGATTGAATATAATCCTGCATCTTTACACACCAAATTTAATATTTCAATCCAATGAGAAATGGAGGAGTAAGCATTCATGTGTTATTGTTGTTGGTTGTCATAGCTATAGCTATAACCCCGTGATTCATTTTTTTGACTCAAAAGAAAAGCTTCGAGATATTGAGTCACCCTTAATGGAATAGATTCCACTCTTCATATGTATCAATTCAGTGTGTTCTATATTTTGGTGTTACGTTATAATATATTTATGCATCACGTTTGTTTCAAAAGTGGGAGATAAATTTAAAGTTATTTATTCATGATCCACTTGTTGATTATGTCACTTTTGTATTCTATGTCACAACACGTGGTATGCGTGATAAAATGATCGAAATGATATGCCTTTTTCATTGCATTTGTCACATTATTTGTTATTGATCACACTCATATTGCTTTTTGATAATGTCATAAGCATGATATATATGTATGTATATATGTATGTATGTATGCATGTATGCATGTATGTATATGTATGTATGTATGTATATGACAAATTATAGCTTGCTTACTCCACACACATATGTACACTTACATTGGCACCTTTGATAAAATTATCATACACGTGGTTTATAGTTGCTTATCTTTAACCAGCATTGATGCAAGGGGGGTTATTTTTCCATAGCAATTTTGCATCAGTCCAGGGGGAATATGTATTTAAAATTTGTAATTTCATATTTTTATCAAACTTATTTGTCATCATCAAAAGTGAGAGAATGTTGGTTATTGCATCACCCCTAAGTCAGTTTTTATGATACACAAACTTTATGGTTGCTGATGATGTTTTTGTAAGGTTATTTGTGAATGTCATGCCTTCATCTCCACATAGGTAAATCTACTCAAGGTATATGTAAGTGTATAATTGTCTTTGTAATTGTGTTTTAACCTAGCTCTCGGGTTAAGAGAGCATATAGGAGGGTGTACACCAATTGGAGGATTTACTCCGTCTTATGAGGGTTACTCATTTGAAACCTATGAGAGTTTATTACCTGGTATCCCCGTTTAGTGATTGTACTCTTGTATGAGTTTTGGTGCCCCATGTAGGAAGCATTAGTTCGAATCCACATATGTCCTCGCTTCATGTTCTCACTTCACTTAGCTCACATTCATTCATCAAACAATATATTTAGTGAAGTATATGTAATAATTAATGACATATGTCTTGACTTATGTTTATCCTCTTGTCATATGTCCTATTTATGATATAACACGTAGTACAGCACTTGGAATCATTTTAGTGTCTAAGATTTATGAAAATTGTATATTTGTTTCATAATGGGCACATTCATTTTTTTGACGCAAAAGAAAAGCTTCGAGATATTGAGTCACCCTTAATAAAATAGATTCCACTCATCATAAGTATCAATTCAGTGTGTTCTATATTTTGGTGTTACGTTATAATATATTTATGCATCACGTTTGTTTCAAAAGAGGGATGGAGATTTAAAGTTATTTATTCATGATCCACTTGTTGTTTATGTCACTTTTGTATTCTATGACACAACACGTGGTATGCAAGATAAAATGATCGAAATGATATGCCTTTTTCATTGCCTTTGTCACATTATTTGTTATTGATCACCCTCTTATTGCTTTTTGATAATGTCATAAGCATGATATATATATATATATATATATATATATATATATATATATATATATATGTATGTATGTATGTATGTATGTATGTATGTATGCATGTGACACATTATAGCTCGCTCACTCCACACACACACACACACATATGTACACTCACATTGGCACCTTTGATAAAATTATGATACATGTGGTTTATAGTTGCTTATCTTTAACAAGCATTGATGCAAGTGGAGTTATTTTTCCATAGCAATTTTTGCACCAGTCAAGGGGAATAAGTATTTAAAATGTGTAATTTCATATTTTTATCAACATTATTTGTAATCATCAAAAAGTGGGAGAATGTTGGTTTTTGCATCCCCCTAAGTCAATTTTGATGATACACAAACATTATGGTTGCTAATGATGTTTTTGTAAGGTTATTTGTGAATGTAGAAAATCGAGTCAACAAAGCCATGAAATTTATTCAATCTTGCTAGGAATGATGATTAGGAGTAAAAGATTGATAATGAAGAGTCAACGTACCTGGAGCTCATATTGAAGATCAAAAATTCAAGTCAAGAACGCATTGCAGTGCAAGACTTCAAGACAAGTTGGTCACGCTAAAGGAAGCACTAAGACTCCAAAAGAAAGTGTGAGTAGTGTGTGTTTTTGTAAACTTGTTTTAGAATGCTAAAGCTATTAGTTGAAGCTTGCACATACTTAAATAACGTTTTAAACTTCTTAAAATATTTGGAAACATTTTGAAAAGATTAGATTGAGTTTTAGTATTATTTTTAGATGTTTTCCCATATATCTGAATAGGAGTCGACTACTTATTGAGTAGGAGTCGACTACTTTTCTTTGGAAAATATTGAGTATGTTCCGTCCCCAAAAATTGTCGACTACAGTAGTATGAGGAGTCGACTACTGTTATATGTATAGTTGATCCCTGATTGTATAGGAGCCGACTACTTTTGCCAAGTGGACCTACTAGACACAGCTCCGTGTTTTACGGAGAGTTGTCGTTTTTACGTTGGAGGGGCATTTTAGGGAACATTTTTCAATAGATTTTCTTCCATATTTATGCTGAGAGTGCTAAGGGGTTTGTAACAACTTAATGAGCCAATAATATAAGTTTTCAAGTATTTCTAAGCCCTCTCATAAAGCTCTCTCAAAAGTTTTTCAAGGTCTTTGTTTTAATTTTTCTAAGCTTTTAAGCATATTATCATTTACTAATTGTGAATCTCCTCGAGCTTTATCTTGATCATTTTGAGATCACAATTGAGTTTTCTTTTGATCTCTAAGGGTTTCGACCTTCCTTATTCGTGAGATCAAAGAGATTTTCCTTAGCCACATTCACTTCACAAAAGCTTCAATTAATTTGCTAGCGGAAGGTTGTGATTCATTTTCTTCATCAATAGAAAGGTTTGTAAAATCCACACAAGAGTGTGGTAGTAGGATTTATTGGTTGTATTTGTTGGTTGTGAAAAGCCTCACGTGTTAAGGTTCTCAATTGACGAGAGTGTGGTTGGTTGTATTGGAAGATCGTTTATTTGAGAAGTGGCATTGGAAATTCATGGTAAGTGAAATTAGGTGGTTATAGAAGCCCTCAAGTTGAGGCAAGCGGCTCTCTTGATTGAGAGTTGATTAGTGGAGATAATCTCAACGAGGTTGTGGCTGGACGTAACCCAATGGATGGTGAACCAGAATAAGTTGCTTTATTTGTGATTGTGACAATTGGCTCTCGTTTCTCTTCTATGTTATTTTCACTGGTATTAAAATTCCAATGTGCTTCTCACTGTTGCAAGTAGTTAGCTTGATGGTTAAGTACATACAGAGATAACTCTCTTACGAGACTTGGATATAGATAGAGGGTTTAAATTTTATTTAAGCATTAACTTCTGTAAACACTAAACAGTGAACCCTCCATCTATGTCGAAGTGAACAATGTATGATTAGTGTTTCAAAAAAAAGTTTAAACATTAATTTGTGATACATAAAAAAAAATGCCCCTCATTATCTAACCTTCATTATCTAACCGATGTATTCAAAAAAATGTTTCTCAATTATCTAACAACAGTGTATGATGGAGAAAGATGTCAAAAGATGTTAGGAAGGAAAGTGAAAATTGTTCTATAATTCGATGGCTAATTTGAATTGTAACTAACAATTACAAGAGAAACAGCAGAGCTCACCTTCATTGTTCCCTATACAAATACTAGGCACACATATAGTTTTAATGATTAAAAAAACTAGAAAGCAAAGTTTCCTTGGTGTAATTATGCAATATAGTATTTAAAAAGAAAAGAAAATCTCAAGAGAGATGAACAAAGATTACAATGGGTAAGAAAAAGAACAAGGAGTATATAGTGCCCTCAAAATCCATGTCCATTCATAAGAAGCCGAAATCTACCAAGCAGCCCCATGGGTCTCATTTGCCTTTGTTTTCTCAGAGCTTGAGTATTATTTATTGAGTGTTGTTATTCGCATCACAGAAATTTATAAATACACCAAAATACTTGATTCATCGTACCTATATTTTTAACATCAGATGCTCGGATTTAGAGATCCGAACGGCTCTAATAATTTTATTTTTCCGTTCGGAATTGCAAAGCCGAACAGTCTAATAAAAAATGTATTGTGTTCGGATTTACACATGTATTGTATTAGAGCCGTTCGGATCTCCAAATCCGAACATATGATGTTAAAAATATAGATGTGGTAAATCAAGTAGTATGATGTATCCATAAAATTTATGTAGTGCGAATAACAACACTCTTATTTATTTGGAACATCTTATTTATTTGGGTTGATCAACGCACTTTAAGTTAGGGCATGTTCTTTTGTAAAATTATTGGGATGGAATCTCGATTTGGCTACTGTTTAAGCACTATTGCTAAGAATCCCACGTCATTTTCTTCCGGCCCGTTCTTTTGTGCATTGATGTTTTTGGGGTTTTTTGCCTACGTGTCCCTTGTCAGATGGATTCTTGCGGGGCTATGGCTTTCCGATGCTTTTGCTCGGATTACAAAAGAAAACGAGGCCATGTAGGGCCCTTCTCTCCCCTCCCACCAATCAAAACAACCTAGGCTTGATTTTGTATTTTTTTTGCCTTTGATTTGCTGCCGCATGCCATCAAATGGGCCCCCTGTTTTGATTTGCACCCAATTAATGATTTTAATTATTAATTAGTTAATATATTAATTAATTAATTTAGTTTTTAGTTTTTAGTTTAGATATAAATAAAACAAATTAAAGTTGGGTGGACCCCACATCACTTCCCACCACCAACTTTCTTCAACCAAAAAAACACACTACACGGAGTGGGACCCACCTTAACTTTCCAACTCCACAATCCAACCCCACTTTTCAACAAAAGAACACACTACACACCAATTTCTCTCTCATCAGATTCCACACTTCTCAATTTTCCCAATTATACTTTCCTACAAAAGAACATGCCCTTATTTGACTCTAGAAGCCCCTGGAAGAATTGGGTTGTTACAGTAGCTCCCAAACTTTTTGTGAAATGAAATGGCGGGATATATCCCGCCCCTTCTCATTCTCAGCGGCGGTTTTTTAAGCTTTCAACCAAAACCCTAGAAGCCCCCTCCCTGAATCATCTCGATAGCGCCAAAATCCACTCCAAATCAACACAGAGACGCGGTACCGGAGATGAGACGAGGAAGTAGAGGAGGAGCTCGACAGAGGGCCCCACCCAAGGTCGCCGCGTCCCCTTTCAACGACCCCTCCGCCGGCCGCCGGGACTCTGATGCCAGTATGTGCAGCAGCCGCCCGTCCTCCGCCGGTGGACGCTCTGTTCCATCGTCGAACGGCCTCCTCGATAGGAGCGCCCATGCCGGTGCCCTCCGATCCATCAATGACTACCTCTCCTCCCTCTCCGCCCCTTTCTCACTCAAACCCCCTCTCCCTTCCGCCCGCGACATAACAAACTGCATCCGCCTCCTCTTATCCCGACTGGACTATGAGATAGGGCCGCAGCTCGACGACGAACTCCTCGACTTCCTCCGCCTCATGGGCTGCCCCGTGAAGCTCAACCGATCCGCCCTTCGGGCCCCGGGCACGCCCCACGCTTGGCCCCACATCCTCTCCGTCATCTACTGGCTCGTCCAGCTCGCCCGCTACAATGACCATCTCTCGTCAACCCCCCCTCCACCCCGTCCCCCTAACGACTTCCACACCTACACAACCCAAAGCTACTCCCTTTTCATGTCCGGCGGCGATGATGATGCTATCGCCGCTTTTGACAAAGATTACATCCGTGAGGCAGAGCGAGCGTACACCAATTCTGCTGCATTGGTGGGCGAGCTCGAAAAGGAGGCATCTTCGCTGGAGGCGAAGGCGAAGGGGCTGAGAGCGGGCCCATCAAAGAAGGACGAGCTAGAGAGGGAGAGGGACGTTCTCGTGGAGGATTGTAGGAAGTTTGAGTCTGTGGTGGAGAGCTTTAAGGAGCAGGTGGGAGCGATGGAAGGGAAGCTGAGTGATTTGGAGAAGGAGCTGGATGCCAAGGAGAGGGAGATTAAAAGGATATGCGAAGAGAACAATGAGCTCAAGAGGAGGATTGATGGGCAGGCTGTGAACACAAGGGATGTGGAGCGGATGAGGAGGGAGCTGCAGGCGGTGGAGAGGGAAATTGGGGAGGCAGAGACTGAGAGGAATGCATTGGAGGAGAAGGCTTGGGAGCTCGATGCAGAGATCGGCCATAAGTGGAAGGATATTGTAGTGATGGCGGAACAGTGCAATCAGGCAATGAGAAAGTAAGGGTCGCTCCATCTTGTTAACTTTTTATGCATACCATCCTTTTGATTTGTTATATTAATGACATTCATTTGCCACTCCTATGAATTTATTAACAAAAAACTTACGTGAAAAGAAACATGACGTTGCAATTCTCATGTTTAGTACTAGATTTTACCCATTCTCTCTGTGAGGAAACGTTTGCTTCAAATACTATGCTCGGACCTAGTTTAGCTTACTCTAGGTTGAAGAAGCTTTTTCTTCACATACCATGCTGGGACATAGTACTAGATTTTAACTTTATTATAAAGAGATGTTTTTATCTAAGAACACACCTATTACCCGGAGAATAATTCGGCAATTCCATTCTTAACGGCTCCTTTGACTTCCAGCATATAGATTAAGCATCGAAAACCATCTAAACTCATTGGAAGTGGGGAATACGAGGTGACTGGTTTGCATTGGAAACAGAATTTATCATCTTAGGTACATTATAAGCCAAAAGCCAAAATTGAAACTCTATATAGTGCGAAGTTTTGACAAAGATTCGTGAAAGTCATCATTATAATTTATCACTCACTGATTGATAATACTAAATTTATCATAAATGCTTGATATTTTTGCAGTCATGTTTAGTAGACATCACATGTATAAATATTTTCATGGGCCCATTCATATATCACTTTATGTAGATGTAGACAGAGTGGATATAGCTGACAATGAACAAAAAGATATATGTTGCTTGTTTTTTTTGGCACATTAGCCAATTGAGTTTTGGTGTTAGAGGTGGTCTTGGCAGGACAGCTTATAAAATTTTCAATCACTTTTGCTATTACTTTAGCGCGTTACTTTTTATGGCATTACTATAATGGATGTTGGATGTTAAAGTGAGTAATACACCATTTGGAGATTAATCTTCCAGGGAAAATGTATCAGATACAATGTGCGACACATGATGGATTAAGGAGATCCCTATCAATGTCCCCCATGTTCTCTTTTTGAATCAACTTCTCTCTAATGTAGTTTTATTTGTTAGTTGGTGGTATGCTTGAACAAGCTGAAGGTATTGCAACTTAGAAGACTAAAGAGAGTTTATTCAAGTGGAATAGCTATTCTGCACATTTACCTGATTGTGCATTGGGCTACTCCAGAATTCTATCACATAAGTTTGATTGTGCATCGACTAGTCCCGAAATCACCCATCTTTTTATACTTTACATGGTGGAGCTACAATAGTATTTGATCAATGAAACCATGTGGTGTGTTATATTTGTCTTCATCCCACTTTGTACTTTCCATTGATGGAGCTACAATAGTCTTTGATCAATGAATTTAAGTGGTGTGTTATATTTGTTTTTCTCCCATTTCAATAAATTGATAACAATAACTGTTAAACTGCAGTTAAAGTCATTACATGGATTTTTTTTATTCCATCAAATAGAATGAGTGAAGCAAGGTGTGATTTCATGAGGTGTGACTTTGTTAACTACCATGATACCTTGATTTTCTTGCTATTTTAGATATGTGACATGTCTGTACCGACCTTAGTGGCATGTTTGACCCAACAGGTTACTTCTGGGCCAATAATTATTGTGTGATAGCATCCTACACCAATTCCAAATTTTGGTCATAGTTTCCTTGGTCAAGAATTCACCAACCCATACTACAGTTAACACATTAACCTCACTGTAAATTTTGTAAATTTTGTCTGGTTTTCTTGTCTCTTCGTAGTCAGTCAGCTTCAAATTGTGATAGCTTTGGATCATAATAATGATGGCTACATATTGATTTGGTGAAGATTTGGCAGTTGAAGGGAACCCGTGCATGACATGCTAAGACATAAAATTTCCTTCTAATTGTTGTCTCAATTCCTTTTCCATTACTTGTATATACATTGACCTTCAACGTTTTCTTAATATGTCACCAAATCTGTAATTACTTAAAAGATGCTTGATGACATCTCTCCTTGTTTTCAGGTTAAAGCTTGGCAGTGATATTCAATATACACTGAATCCTCAAGGATCCTCCCCAGCGGAGGTCATGGGCATTGATTACAAAAGTATCCTAAAGCCATCACTTGCTGCTCTCTCTGAGGATGCAAAGAAAACATTGGTTTTAAAACTAGAGGAATTGATGGCTCTACGACAACAATCACGTGAAAATGCTATGACACTTGAGGAGAAAAAGGGCCGTCTTGCAGCTCTTCAGACTAAAGTTGACGAGGTGCGTCCTACTGATTGTTCTCTTTTATTTCTCTTTCAAGATTTTGACTTTTTTCTTTGTTCTATTAGTACAACCAATTGAGCAAAATGGAATCTGGTTATTTCATTTGTTTTATTTTAATATCATGCTATAAAAAATAACAGTACTAATGGCTCGTCTTTCTCAAACCACAAACCTTTTTATGTATGACATTTGTAATCTATGCAAAGTCTAAACACTTCTTACAAGCTCTTATACTTTCGTGGATTAGATGTCGCTTTGTCACTTGTTAGACACCAACACTCCACATACATGACATAGACACATTTTGGATGCTCATCGTCATGATTGGCCAAAACTAATTGATTTGTTTGGGTATAAGAGACGATGAATATGTGGTATCATAAATTGGGTCTACAAGACTAAAGTAGGTTTTTTTTTTCAGTTTTTCCTGTTCAAGTATAATCGGAACACATAGATTCAAGTTGTTAATTTTATTTATTGTAGATGTTTTTAGATGTTTTTAGATTGTACCTACTTAAAACAAACACTTCTATCGTTACACCAGTTGCATGTCAAATCCCAACAATTTACATATTTATCCTCAAGTTTCTAATACCTCTTTGATTTTGGAAACTTATTGGATAGTTCCTATGTTACACTAACTCAGCCATGCCGACATTGCATAATACAACAACATTCATCAACTTCTCAAAAGATACTTAAGATGGGTCCAATATGCGTATCCGGCATGTTTCTGTCATGACATTGTTTCACAACAGAAGTGTTTGTGCTACATACTTCGACATTTCTACAACATATATTCCTTATTCGCAACATATTGAAATATTCTTTTACTTTCATTTACATAAGAAGTATATATCATTCTTATAATGGAGAACATCAAAGACTCGTATAAATATTGTAATAATTTAGGAAATATTCTTCTGCATAACAAATTGAGATATGTAAAAAGAGACACAACCTTTTCTTATGCAATGTCAATAAATAAGAAACGTTCCATATGTAAACAATATATATTATGGGATTATTGTAGGACAGATGTCACTTGATCAACTTGGGTCAGGTGCCATCCTTTTGACATTATTCTCATATATTATACAAGTATTGGAGATGTGATTGCGGACATTAGCATTTTATGATGAACTCTCTTTATTATACATATATATAACAATAAATAGATGAATGCATATAATTTGTCGCCATATTGTCATGTCCTTCTTGTACTTTTCAGGACTTTCTTATCTCACTGTGTTAGTGTCCTGTGTTCAAGTACATGCTTCATAGCCTAATAGATTATATCTTCATCCTTGAAATTACCTATTGGAACATAGACTTCAGACTTTATGAAGCCTGGGCTTTGTGACTCTAAATACAAAATCCAACATAATCTTATTTATAGTTGCACTAGTCATAACCCGTGCCCGTGGGCACGGTTCATTTATCATTTCCCCCGTGAAATCTTTGATCCCGGAAAAATTATTTACACAGCCAAAATTTAACAGAACAATATATTAGCGTAAAAATATTTAGCGGCATGGGTACCTTCGGCGCATGCGTCTTTGGCGTGGAATAACAAATTCGACGTCGAACAACAAATTTGGCGCCCGCGCCTTCGGCACAGAACAACAAATATTTGTAAAAAATTTAGTGCTGCGCGGGCGCCTTCGGCGTGGGCGCATGTTATTTTTCCCGCGAAATCTTTGTTTCCCGAAAATTATTTTCACAACCAAAATTTAACAGAACAATAAATTAGCGCAAAAATATTTAGCTACACGGGCACCTTTGGTGCAGAATAACAAATTCAGCGCAGGCGCATTCGGCGCGGAACAATAAATTCGACGTCGAACAACAAATTTGGCGCCTGCGCATTTGGCGTGGGACAACAAATTAGCGTAAAAAAACTTAACGCGGGCGCTGGAACAACAAATATCAGGGTATTTTTACGCTAATTTGTTGTTCTGCTAAATTGTTTTACGCTAAATTTTTTATTTTGTTTAATTTAATGGATTATGATTCTCCATAATCTTTTCCAAGTCACTTTTAATTTCAAAGTTTAGGTTTCCAAGGCACTTTTCTCCTCAAATTTAATTTCCACACTCTTTCCCAAGGCACTTCTAATTTCAAAGTTTATGTTCCCAAGGCATTTTCCCCCAAAAATTTTCACAAAATCCAGTCTCAACCATTGATTTACTAAGATCAAATCTCAGCCACTCTTTATCTTGTCCTAGTCGGCCCTAGAATTCAAAAAACGCTGTCAAATGTATAATAGATAACATAGTAATAGAGAAAATTAAATCGTAGTATTAAACGTACATGATTGAAAGTTTTATATTCAAAAAGTTTCAAATTCATAGTTCGTTATTATTAGTCATAAATTATTCAAGTTGCCGGTAAACAAATGAAAGCTTTGAGGTCATTTTCATGCTTTTCACATGTCATGTAGATCATGTTCCAATATTACATATGATTAGTTGATACTTTATTAAGTCAAAAGCTCCACATGTCTTGTATTGCTTGCTGGTCAAACAGCTATTTAATTATCTGTTTATTTGAATAATGTGACTTTTTACTTATACAATTACAAGCCTATTACTTTTCACTGCAATGAATCTGGAACCAAGTTTTACAGAAATAGGCTTGGGTTAGGAAGTCATCTGTCCTCAAAACTTAAATTGTCATGCAAAACAGTGGAGTAGTGTAGAAGGAATATGTATTGCATGCATAGTAAGTATAAATTTGTTAATAGATAAGCAACATAAAATATTACATGCCTGAACATAAAATATCCCATGTTCCAAAACGTCAAACACATCACACATTGCCAACCTCTATTTTGAAGCGGTTGTTCGTCTACATGGTCTGACCAAGAATATCTTGTCTTATAGGGATGTAAAATTCATGAGTTATTTCTGGAAACCTATGGTAATATGATTGGCACTTAAGATCAAGTTCTCCACTGCTTACCATCCACAAACTGATGGTCAAACTGAGATAGTAACCCGTAGTTTCGGGAATCTTCTAAGATGTTTAGTGCGTGAAAATACTAGGAATTGGGATCTGATGTTGTTTCCTGTCGAATTTGCATACAATAGATCAATAAATAGATCCATTGACATGAGTCCATTTGAGATAGTTCATGGTTACAAACCTAGAAAGCATATAGATCTCATTCCCATGTCGCATCATCATAGGGTGTCTAAATCAGCTGAGTCATCTGCACAATACATTCATGATTTGCATAAGGATATTATCACGAGAATTCACTCTAACAATGAAAAATATATGGCAATTGTAGATGTCCATAAGCTCTTCAAAGAGTTTAACGAGGCTAATTATGTTATGGTGTGACTTATATTTGAGAGATTTCCTCTTGGAACCTTTAAGAAGATGCAGGCTCGTTGTGTTGGCCCATTTAAAATCTTAAATAAAATTGGTTCCAACGTATGTGTGGTAGATCTCCATGCAGATTATGGCACTAGCTCTACTTTTAATACTGAAGATTTAGTGGCTTATAAGGGTCCATCAGCAATACCCACAGACTCATTCTTCGAGCCTTCCCATGATGAGTTGAGTGCACATGCTATTCCGCCTTTTATTCCTTTACCATCCATACCTTCACACAGAGAGCAGATTGATAGCATATTAGATGATCATGTTATATCAACCAGGTATTGTGGTTATACCAGCGTTATCTGGTAAGTTGGAAAGGCTGACTAGAATCAGAATACACTTGGATTACCAGAGCAAAACTCCAGAGTTTAGATCCAGATTTGCTAGAATACTATGACAGCCAGCATGTTCTACACTCGTCGGAGCCGAGTTCCACCCGAGAAGAGTTGATGGGGATATTTGGATGTGCACGGGCCCACTTGAGACTTGAGTATAGTTGGTCTTTGTACTTTTATTTTGTTTCCTTTGTTTAGTCCCGCATCGGGTAGAGCTTGAGGGTTGGTGGGTTGTAAGGCTATTTAAAGCCATGCACTTTGTTGTAAGGGAATTAAAGCTTACTATTAAAATCCACCCAAACATGTAAAGCCTTGTAATCCTTGGTGCGAAGCCTTAGAACCCTACTTATCTTGTTCTTTTGCCCAAATTCCCTAAATTCCCAAAAATCGTTCGTGTCTACATTAAAAGATGGTTTGGGCGCTTGCTTAGGTGAGGGGTAGGGGTGGCAAAAGGGTAGGGTAGAGATGTGTTTGGGCTAGGTCAGACCTGATTCGATCTTGGTAGGGATAAACTCGAACCCGAGCTAGATTGAATCCGGATCGAGAAGTTAATACATGTACTTGATCGGTAAGGTTGTCAGGTTATTTGAACTCGGCATGGTTCGATTAAGTTTTTAAATTTAAAATGCTAAAGTTCGAAATTAAATGCTTATAGCAAGCATTGATCCCGCAACCTATGATATGCATGCTTAGGTCACCAACTAATTGAGCTATAGAGTTCTATATTACAACAATCTATTTAATTTATTTATTCTTCTACACTTTATGGTTCAAACGTATGAATGGAAATTTAAAAAATCAACTTACACTACCACCGAGATTCAAACCAGTAACCAATTCTACAAAACACCCCAAGCATCAAGCTTGTTGCCAAATTCCCAATTCTACAAAACACCCCAAGCATTAAGCTTGTTGCCAAATTCCCAATATCAAACCTTTGTCATGAACATAATTTTATATATTTATAATATTAAAACCGGGTAGAATCTGGGTTAAACTGTGCCTGATCCGGATTTTATTCGGGCTGACCGGATTGACCTGGATGCAATCCGACCTGATACGGTCTCTACCCATATACTCTGTTAAAGAGGCCAGGTTCGGTTCGGGTCAGGTTGGATCATTTTACCACCCCTAGCAAGGAGTGACCCAATGTTGTCCCCAAGTGCCTAGGTGCTTAAACAAAAAAATAATCTCTGTCTCTTCATTTTTTTCAGTTTCTTCCGTTTGACTTTTCTCCTTCTGATACTGCTCACCTCAACCTCCCTCCACTTTGTTGTTGTGGTCGTTGATTGTGGGTAAGAGAAGATAACGATAGAGAAATGGCTGTCGGGTTAGGGCTCATGCCGAACCCATTTTATAGAAGCATGATTTAACTTATGGAAGCTGGTCTTGCTTGTCTGGCTTACATAAGTCGGGGTTAAAACACGATGCCTAAATGCTCAACTTATCTTTTCTCATCTATCTCTTTTCTCAAATGGGATCGACGACATCAATGACTATAGCAGAATGGAGGCGAGACGAGTTGCCAAGCGATGTATGGAGGATTGATTTAAATTATAGAAGCATGTCTTGCTTGGCTTGGCTGGCTTCCATAAGTCGGGGTTAGGACAATGCAATTTTTTTCCTTTTAATTCAAATTGTACCTAGGCGGCTAGGCGCTTAGTTGGCGGTCTGTTGACTGTCCTTGTTTAGCGACTGTCCTTGTTTAGCGCCTTTTATAACATTGGATATCTTGATCATGTTCACGTTGGAATTCCGAGGTTAATCCTACCACTGATGTTAATAGTCTAGGTTGGTCCACTTCCTAACAAGGTTTATTGAAATGGACCAAAAAGTTTCCTTTATTGAGAGTTTTCCTTCATTTGCTCTAGTCCAATGAGAGTTTTTCTTCATTTGAGTTGGATATATCATGACTTTGCCTTATGCATAAAGATTCACCTCATCCTAGACAAACAATCGCGAAAGATGCATTTCCCAATCATATGTCTTAGGATTAGCAACACAATGGTAATTGTCATCGAACTAGTTGACCAACTTGACCAAATAGAAAAAAGTGATCCTAAGATGATACCTTAGACCATAGACCATCATCTAATGAGTTACTTAAGTCATGCATTAACTTACCATGTGGAAGAACCGCTATGTTCATTATGATCTGCATGTCATCGATATTTGTTTATAAAAATCATTCACTTTAATTGTTGCAAAATGAAATAGAACAAATAATGTCATCTGATTTATAGCAAAAAGTATAACTTTCATGATTTTTCATGCATAATCATTTTAAAGTATCAGATCTATAGCAAAAAATATAAATCTCATGATTTTTCATGCATAATCATTTTAAAGTATGAAGATAGTAATGAAACATGTAGATGATTATCTAAAAAGTCATCTTAAGAAGATTTGCCTAGGTGTAACTTCCCAAGGAGGAATTCCATCTTATGCACTCATTGAAGAGTCCACTCTTCACGATTTTTTTTGATAATGAGCACATTTGCTTGTCAAATTCCAAAAACCCAATTCGAAAATGCTTATCCTCTCTCTCTCTCTCTCTCCCCTCACATATGCTCGACGGCATCAACGATTGTAGCAGAATGGAGGCGAGATGAGTTGTCAAGCGATGGGCGGGGATGGATGATCGTCGGACAAGATATTTTTTCTTGTGATTTAAATGCTATCTAAGCGGCTAGGTGCTTAGTTGGCAATTTGGTGCATGCCCTCATTTAGCATCTTTTATAACATTGGATATCTTTGTAAGGTCATTGGCTATGAGGAAAACTTTAGAAGGGGGGCTTGAATAGTGTTTATACAATTTAAAATGATAATCACACCAAATTAAATTCCTAACCAATAATTAGTGCGAAATAAAAATAAACCATAAAAAAGAAACTGCATAAACACAAGGATGTTTCAAGGGTTCGGATTACCCAAGTTATCTCCCGACTTGTTCCCGGTAATCCTACGTTCCTTCCACCCGGAGGTTTCCTTAAAACCCACTTGTAGCAACCCTACAAGTGAAATCGAAGTACACTCGATGTTCTTGACTCCCACAACTTGGGAGCAAGCAAAACACTCTCACAAACCGAGAGTAGATCAAATAACGAAAGTTATGAAATATTGAAATAACAACACTTACAATCACCTATATCTAGTAGTAAAACTTGAAAGAGAGTGTTATGTGTTAATGTCTCTCTTGGAAGAGAGGAAAGCCCTTTCTCTTGACTGTACCAAATGCCTAGAAGATTTCTTTTTGGTTCTAGGTTGGAGAGCAAGTGATTGAGAGATAGAAATTCTAGGGCTTATGGATTTTGTGAGCTTAAATCAATGAAGATTCAAAGCTTGAATAGTTGAGCAAATGAGTGACATCTCAATGGAACAGTAGAGGTAACTGTTATAGGTTTCTCAAAATCCCTCAAACAGAATCCCCAAAACTCCCTTTGAAATTCGTGGAGAAAAACCCAACGGATAGAATTTGCACACGCGACAGTCGATTGTTGAACAAAACACGGTCGATTGTTGCACTGTGTCAGAGGGTAGGTGCAAATTCAAACGGTAATTTATCACGTGGACAGTCGACTGATGAAGAGAAGACATGCGACGCATGTCCTGTCTTTCCAGTATTTTCCAAGACTTTCTCAACTTATCCAGATTGCGTCCAGTCGCCTGTAGAAAGAATTACAGTCGCCTGTTGGATTTACAGTCGCATGTCTTCAAATCCAACATGCGACTGTAATTCTTTCTACAGGCGATTGGCTGCAATCTGGATAAAGTTGAGATAGTCTTGGAAAATACTGGGAAGACATGAAATGCGACTGATGTGAAACACACAGGCGACTGTGCCATGGGCAGGCGTCTGTGAAACCAACATCGGTCGACTGTCACAAACCCTGACATTTTCCAAAGAGTTAAGTCTGCAGAGAAGCTCAAAGACAGACGACTGTTGAAGAATTGACAGTCGACTGTGCCATAGGACAGTCGACTGGCACTAGAACTAGAAATATTCCAGAGAGCAAGTTCTGCAGAAGAATCATGGACATGTGATTGTTGAAGCATTTACAGGCAACTGTTCCTTGGACAGGCGACTGTAAATACAACATCAGTCGACTGGCCAGATGAAACTGAGAATGATCTTTAGGCTGAAGATAGACATGTGACTGATTAACAAATCACAGTTGATTGTCTCTTAAACAAGCGCCTGTAAAATGTACAGCAGTCGCCTGAAAGAGTTAAAGCTTAGAAAGCCAAATCAACTGATTAAATATGTGCATAACAGGTAACTGCAGAACAAAATACAGTCGACTGTTTTTACAGGCGACTGTAAAACGTTCTGCAGTCGACTGTTGAAATCACAATATGCACATGCTTGTGAAAATATGGAATGGAGTCTAAGGAAAATTGATCTAATGATTTTCTAAGCCTGAAATGAAGATGTGTGTGCTCCACCATAGTTCTACTTCTAAGCTACATACTAGACGAGAAAAAGAAGATTACATTTGTAGAACTCTCTTCTATCCAAAGTATGAGTTTGAAGTCTTCTAGGAGTTTCAATCACCATATTTGATCATCTAATCCACTATTCTTGCTTTCATTGATCTTTGAGTGACATCCATTGCTAATTGATCTTCAAGATATGCTTAGGCAATGGATTAACTGCAAATAGGGGATTAGTCACAAGTATTTATGTTTGCTCATCATTAACATTAAGTAGGGAGAAGTCTAATACTCAACATTTCCCCCCTTTTTGTTGATGACAAACAAATATAAACAAAAAGATAAATAATTGTGTTTAAAGAAAACTTACTCCCCCTACATAGATGCCAATCAAGTTAGTCAATGAATATACGTGTATTTATAGATCAATCGAAGCAAATAAGTAAGACATGCATGAATGAAATGATTTTCTTGAAATCATGAATCTAGGATTTTGTAATCCATGTTCATTATATCTTACTCCCCCTGAATCTAAGTCAACTTCAATCTTAGAGTCAAGTTTAGAATTAGAATTTACTTAACACATAATTATGATATGTTTATTTCTCTTCCCCTATGGCATTATCCAAAAGGTGGGAGTATAATAACAACAATAGTGCTAAATAAGTAATAAAACAATCATGAGAGTCTAAAGATATGGTGTATATCAAAAGTGATGCCAACAAATTTTCGGAGAAAAATTAATCACAAAGGGGCATCTCATTGATATACAAACCAAAAAGCTCATAAACCACAAGAAATCTTTGTTGACTAAAGAAATGAGAATCCAATATCAACATTACAAGTCAAATGATAAATTCGTCTCAAATCACATCATATAAATGAGATAGCATATAAAGAGACAATTTCACAATTTTCATGCAATTAACATTAACAATGAGACAATGTGTGAAATAGAATATGAAGTAAATCCATTTTTATATATATCATCCAAAAGATACATGAGTACAAAAATACATCTATAACTCCATGTACATCAACAAAAGTGATGATCATACAAACATACATCATCCATACATCAGTATTCAAAACAACACGATACAAACAGACACTCAAACCATACTGACAAAAAGATCATATGGTGAGTCCATCCAAAGCAGCATCAGTCAACATCAATCAATGTGGATGACAGATGGGTCTGAAGGGCGACCAGATTGACGGAACATCAGTCTTTTGGAGCGACGAGTCGGATACGCACGAGCCTTTTGCTTGGATGACGATGCACCAGCTGCAGGAGACTCAACGTGAACATGCACAGAGGGCTGTACAGCAGTAGACAAAGGCGTAAAGCCTTGAGGAGGGACAGCCGAATGGGAAGTATCCTCGGAGGGAGGAAACTGTAGAGAGATGATGCCCTCGAGGCTATTTATCTATGTGTGAATAACACAAATATCTTGTTCGAAATAACAGTAAGCTGTTTGGCAATAATTTATCTAAGTTATATTATAATGTAGTAAACATTAGATATTAGGTAAAGTTTGAGACTTTATGCAAGGTTAAACATGTATCGAGATGAGTATCTCGATCATGGAGAAATGTTTGACCGTTTGTAGCATAAGTCTAAAAGGGTTCGTGGTCGTAGATGTTTCGAGACAAGGATATCGAAATATCGGAAAGACCATTATGTCTTAGTCTTCAACATTTAACGGTGACGATGATCTCATGATCGTTTGACTTGGCGAAGTCGAAGACAAGACACATGTGCTCATTAGAGAATGCGTTCACTGAACGATCCACAAGAGGTATCATATGGTTATATTGACCAATCTGTTAATGATAACTCTTAGTGATGATAGACAAGTTGGTCTTTTGACTTGAGGTCATTTTACGAACCTGTGCGTGAACAGTGCCACTTAGATCACCGACCTAGCTTCGAGGCTAGGCCTGTCGAAAGGTCTTTGATTGGGTGTCACTTGAAGCGTACGAGGACAGTAATGACCAAGAGAGGATTCGTCTTTCCTGGTCAATTGGAGTTAGTGTCGTAGAGTTAGTTTGGTCTTTAGTAAAATCTCTGATCAGAGTATGTTGGAAGAAGTCCAACATTAGTTGACTAAAAATCGATGGAAATTAACCGGAGTCAAGTTATTGGGGTTGACAGTTTGACCGTACCCTAGACTTGATCTACACGACATAGTTTAGACGAAGAGACAAACTGTAGAATTCATCACGGACACAGTCAGGGTGGTCCCGACATTACTTATGTCGATGAGTCAACCACATAATTATGATTCTGAAGCATGGACGGCAACCACTGCCTGTGGTCACTGCCGTATAGGGCTTCGAGCCCAACCTGTTGTAATGGTCAGGCTGTAGGGTCTCACACAGAGAGCGACCTTCGTCTAGTAATAGGTAGAAATTAGTTAGGGAGAATAATTTGCATTTGATGTAAATGAAAAGAATATTGCATTTTGATGCAAATGATATTTTAAGCTTAGATAGGGACTATTTTGCATTTGATGCAAACTGGATTAAATGTGTCGTAAATAGTTTACGACAATATTTAATGATATAAACGCAAGGAAAAGTTCATGGGTAAGGCGGGAATGTCCCGGTCTATGCCCAGGTTCGAACGGCATCTGAATCGGATGCCAATTGCCTAAGTTACACCCAAAACAGCACAATGGATCAAACCGGATCAGGCCAGGTTGACCCAGACCAGACTGGATCTGGCCTGGGCACCTGGCCAGCCTAAGGCCAGACCTGGGCCTGGGTGCCCAAGGCACCAGGCGACCTGGGCCTGGGCCCGCGCCCAGGCGCCTGGCCGCCAGGCGCCAGGCACCCGTCAGGCACCTGTCGCCTGCGCGCAGGCCTGAGCGCCTGCGCGCAGGTCTGGGCCAGGCGCCCAGACAGCTTTTCTTAAGCTGTGGGGCCCACTTGCTGGGCCTCACCACTGGGTGAAGAACCCTAGGGTTAATGGGCAGTTTTGACGGCTGATTTTAGTTGAAAATCTAGCCTTGGGCTGAATTTTGGGTGATCAATTGGAGGGTCTAACGGACTCTGATTGACTCGCCGTTTTTCCTATACGTTCATCGTTGAACGCCCTTCGAATTGATAGGTTGTATCAATCATGAAGCTCAACGGTGAGGAAGTTAAAATTCACGGAAGTTTAGCCTTTGTGAAAGGCAAACTAAATTGAATTGATTAACTCCAAATTTAGTCTCACATCGGATTTTGAGTAAAGGGGAGCAGTCAGCCGCCTATATAAATAGGGGTCTGCTCCCCTCCTCAAAACTCGTCCCAAGCTCCAGATCTGAGTAGCTCTCGTAAATGTTGGAGCACGCTCGGATCGAAGCTTAAATCAATTCTTCTTCTCTCTATATTTCTGCTTTACTCCTGAGGGCTCTAGCAAAGCTACGAAGGAGTTCGGATTCGGATCCGAAATCTTGGCGAAGGCTTTCACTCGCGTGAAACTTTTTTCGGCGCGTGGTTGGCTTGACGACACGAGGATTGCTCGCCTCGGGATGCGGAGCGGTTCGAGGAGCGACTCGGCGTGGGACGGGGAGCGGCTCGGAAGACGGTGCGGAACATCTTGCCCGCCCCAGGGTTGAGATTCCGGGTATGTTTTTAGAGGCTTTCGTTTTAATTATTCGCAGTAGTTTAGATCTCTCTTGGGGTGGTCAGATCCACCCCAAGTTGGCAGAGATCCTGGCTAAGAGGGTCTGGTTCCTTAGGGTTGCATGTTAATTATATTAACATAATTTTTCCGCTGCGCATTTTATGTCTATGTTCCGTCCGACTTAGGACATGAATAGAGTTTTTGTGTCCTATGGGTCCTAGAAAACCTTTCAGAAATATGGCCTGGAGTGCAGTCGGAATGGGAAAGCCGTGATGAAGGAGCGACTTATACTGAAGCTCAAGGAGAAGTGAGAGCTTCTGATCCATGTTGAAGACTTGTGCTTCGAGCAAAGTAAATCGGTCACACATTTGAGCAAGGAGAAAATCCTCGAGTGGAACAGACGGTGGAGAAGAGGGTGGTTGGTCAGCTGGCGGAGGAGTGGGTTCAGTGACATTGGCAAAGGGAATAGGGACAACAACATAGATACCCAACACTCCCCTGAAGACGGTGGACTCGCTAGATCCATGAATGTCGATCGAAAGAGACTAGAGCACAAACAAACGAAAATAGACGGAGAAACCTAATCCGAGGGGAAACGACGGAGGACACAGTCGACCAAAGCAATCGGGATAGAGTGATTGGAGACTGGGGCTTCGAATCGGAGAGGAATTGACAACAACAGTAGATTTTCGAAAGAGGAAGACGAGGGAACCGAGTCGGATGAGAGAGAAACTATCGGAACAAATCGACATTTCCCGAAGTTAAATGAAGGGGTCCAAATAATCTGGGCCGTTGGATCGAAAAATCGACGGCTCAGATCAAGTTAACAAACCGCAACAACAGCAGACAGTCGACTGGTTGATAAGATAGAAATAAGTTTGGGTTGATAGACAGTCGACTGTTGGGTAATTCATAGTCGCCAGTCGGAGACACAGTTGACAGTAACTTACACATCAGTCGACTGACAGAAAATCAAAAATATGATGATAAAAACAGAGACCTCTGAAGATTTGGACATGCGCCTGATGACCAAATTGCAGTCGCCTGTCACAGGGACAGTCGACTGTAAAATATTCATCAGTCGCCTGCGCGAAAAATAGTCTGCTATATAAGAAAATAGAGTTGGGCAGTCGACTGTCGAAGGAATGACAGTCGTCTGTCCTGGTCCAGAAATGCATAGTGAGGTTAAAATCCAGAGGATAAAGACATCTCACCCTAGGATCTATACTCTAATACATATCTAATCAAGAAATCAATATCAAAATATTATCGATTAACATTCAATACTCGTAAATCAATCCAAACTATCGAAATCATTGAAATCTCAAATACATCTCTTAAGACAAATATATGTGAAACATATAATTTATCAAAACAAGAGAAGTAAAAATGACGATATGAGTTCAAACATGATAAAACATGAAAGAATGAACTCCTACAATTCAGATTCACCCATAATCTCTAATTCTCCACGCAACCTCACAAAGGAATCTTCTTTAAAAAGTTTAGTGAAGATGTCGGCGATTTGTTTTTGGGTTTCAATGTACTCTAAGATGATGTCCTTCTTAGCTATATGATCATTAATAAAATGGTGTCTTACATCTATGTGTTTGGTACGGGAGTGATATACCGGATTCTTGGAGCGACAAATTGCACTTTTGTTATCAACCATGTAGGACAAGTATCACAATTGACACCAGTCCTTAAAAGTGTCTCATCCAAAGAACTTGTGCACATGCAGGACCCGCGACAATATATTCCGCTTCAGTCGTGGACAATGATACTGAGTTCTGTTTCTTGGAAAACCAAGAAACTAGGGAATTTCCGAGAAAATGCCAGTGCCACTAGTACTCTTCCTATCGGATTTACATCCGGTAAAGTCGACATCACTATATGAGATTAAATTATATATGCTAGACTTAGGATAAAGTAACCCATAACCTAGTGAATGATTGAGGGAACGAAAAATTTGTTTAACCGTAATCAAGTGTGACTCTTTAGGTCTAGCTTAATATCTAGTACAAAGACATACTGAAAACATGATATTGGGCCTACTAGCAATTAAGTAAAGTAAGCTACCGATCATACCTCGATATAGACGAACGTCTACATCTTTTTCGTTTTCGGCCTTTGTAGATGGGTTGTCGTACTCATGGGGGTCCTTTTGCTTGAAGACGATTCCATCCCGAATCGATTGATAAGCTCCCCGGTGTACTTGATTTGATGTATGAAAGTCACATCCTTCATTTGCCGAATTTGAAGTCCAAGGAAGTAGTTGAGCTTACCCATGTGGCTCATTTCGAATTCATCCTTCATAGACTTAGAAAATTCTTGGCAAAGATTAAAGTTAATAGAACCAAATATAATATCGTCTACATAAACTTGAATTAAAAAGGATGTCATTTTTATAATCCTTAATAAAAAGAGTTGAATCAACTTCACCCATTTTAAAACCTAAATCCAAAAGAAAGGGTTTGAGTCGATCATACCAAGCTCTAGGAGCTTGTCTCAACCCATATAACGCTTTCTTAAGTTTGATAACATGGTTTAGAAATTTTTCATGTATGAAACCGGGTGGTTGAGAAACATTAACTTCTTCATTAACAATTCTACTTAAAAATGCACTTTTCATCCATTTGAAATAATTTAAAATTCTTATGAGATGCAAAAGACAAAAACAATCTAATAGCTTCTAATTTAGCTACAGTGGCAAAAGATTCTTCGAAATCAATACTTTCTTCTTGCCGATAGCCTTGAGCTACTAACCTTTCTTTGTTTCTTGTGATGGCCTTGTTCTTGAAGATCCACTTGGTCTCAATCACTTGGTGATCACTTGGAAGAGAAACGAGCTCTCAAACTTCATTTCTCTCAAATTGCATGAGCTCTTCTTCCATTGCAATTATCCAAGAGCTATCTTCACATGCTTCTTGGATGTTCTTTGGCTCAATGGTAGAGACAAATGCACATTGAGAGAAATCATCAATTCTTGACCTTTTCGAACAACCACACCAATATCTCCAATAATTTGGTCATATTGGTGGTTACGAATGGTTGGGTAAGCTTTGTGAATACTTGCATCACTTGGAACATCTTCAACAATTTCAGTAGTATTGTTAGTCTTAAAAATAGAATCATTGATTTTAACATTACTAAGGGAATCACATAAAACATCTACACTATCATCAACATGAGGAAAATCAAATTCGTCATAAAATGATACTTGTAGTGATTCCTCGATCGTTGAAGATGTTTTGTTGTATATCTGGTAGGCTTTGCTACTGTGGAATGTCCAACAAAAATTCCTCCATCGGATCTTAGCTCAAATTTATCTAAATTACCAGAAGTGTTCTTGATAAAACATTTTGAACCAAAAACACGAAAATATTTAACTTGTGGCTTCTTGTCATAAAATAACTCAAAACAAGTTTTGTTCGTTTGGGGTCACTAGGATCCTATTAATCACATTACATGCCGTGTGCATCGCCTCTGTCCACAATTGTAGTCCAAGATGACTATCATGGAGCATGGTACATGCACACTCAATTAGGGTCCTATTCTTTTTCTCTGCAACACCATTTTGTGGTGCGCGAGGAAAAGAAAAATTGTGAGTTATCCCGGTGTCATCATAAAACTTTGTGAAAGATTCATTTTCAATTTCTCCTCCATGATCATTACGAATATTGATAATGGCGGATCCTAAAATTTTTTGAATCTTCTTTGCAAATATGGTAAACTTTTAAAATGTTTCATTCTTATTGGTTAAAAATGAAACCCAAGTAAATGTACAGTAGTCGTTAACGACAACTAATCCATAGTGAGCATTACCTAAAGAGGCGGTTCTCGTTGGCCCAAATAAATCTAGATGAAGTAATTCTAGGGGCCTCTTAGAAGTTATGTCTTCTTTAAGTTTAAAAGATGACTTAGTTTACTAAGTTTACCTTGTTGACATGAATCACAAAAGTTTTTCTTTCTAAAAGCAATTTTTGGAAAACCTTTTACCAGATCATGCTTAGCTAACTTATATAAGTGCTTAAAATGAACATGACCAAAACAGCGATGCCATAATTTGTGTTATCAACTACGCAATGTTCTACGGTTTTAGGCAAACTCAAATAATAAATATTTTTATGCCTAATACCAGTTAATAAAACATGTGAATCACAATCAACAATTTCACACACTCTCTCAAAAGTTAACCTTGTAACGTTTGTCACAAAGTTGACTAATGGAGATAATGTTATGACATAAACCACTAACTAAATAAACATTAGTAATAAGTGGTTTGGAAGGATTACTGACGTTACCTACTCCTATGATGGTTCCCTTTTGATTACCTCCAAAAGTGACTATTGCACTATCCTTGATGCTAATCACTTCGGAGAGCAATGAGGGATCACTTGTCATGTGCTTGGAGCAACCATTGTCGAGTATCCATCATTTCCTTTTAGAGCCAAATCGTCGTTTATTGCTCTCTTTCTTTTTCTTGGATACCTACATGGTATACCATAAGCTTATAGTACCCAAATTTTGTTGGGTCCATGTTGATTAGCCATTTGGAAGCCAAGTCCAAGTGGACTTTTGCTTCCCAACATAATTACCACCATTTATAAACTCATGAAAATAGGAATCAACACAAACATTCCTATCATTTAAGCTAGAGTTCTTAGGACCCCAAATAGTGTATGTTTTGGGAGTCCTTTTCCTAGTTACATGCACAATTGAATGATTTCTATGTGGTGCGTGCTTCCTAGGAACTTGTGTTCTAGCATATGACAATGGATGTGGATAAGCATTGCACATATAATGGTTGTATGCATACTTAGGTACATGCATGTTATATGAAGCGTATGGGGCATGCATAACATGAGGTGGGTGTGCATACATGGAAGTATGATGCATATGAGCATATGAGCGTGTAGGGGCATGTGCATAAGTATTTCTCATGTGTTGGTTTGCACGTGTCCGTGGGTGTGGAGCATAGAAAGTGTCATGAGTGTCCACTTGTGAAATAGTAGATTTCCTACGTGGATGAGGGTTGGTGTACATATAAGCATGACCACTCTTTTGGTTTCCACCCTTAATGGGCTTCTTGCCAAAAGGAAGGGAATGTGAAGTGGTGGCTTTTTGGTAGGTTTGCTACCAATAGTGTTTTTGACACTACTTGTGGATGCACCGGAGGATAGCCTCACAAAATCCATAGTAACACCACTATAGGAGGTGCGAGCATTGGATGCATTCGCTTCCACATAACCAAGACCAACATGATGTGTGGCCGGAAATTGATTTGCTAACAACTCATCCAAATGTCCTTTTCCTTTGTTAAATCTCACAACTCGGGAGGACATGAGCGCATATTTCTCCTTAAGAGAATAAATATTGGTATCCAAGGTGGACACCCGTGTTTTGAGCTCGTGCACTTGGGTTTTAAGAGAATCATTCTCTAAACCCAATTGTGTATTTTGTGAAGCTAAATCAATACTATCCTTAGGATATGTTTGATCTAGTTGAGATTTGAAGGAATTCATCTCATTTCTCAATATGTCATTTTGAGAAATCAAGGAGGTTTTCTCAAGTGTCAGTGTACCAACAATGGTATCATTGTTGATAATGCATGGTATAGATGGCTTGCTAACATTCAATTTTTTTAAACTAGTATATCTAAGCATTAAAGATTGATACTTAGAAAATAGTTCCTCATTAGCTATACGTAATTCATCTATTGTTACCTCGGGTTCAGCGATGTCGGTATCACTCTCATCGGAGAGTGGATCTTCCTGGGCCTTGAAACACATGTGGGCACTTTCACCCTTCTCATTATCGGAATTGCTTGTGGAGTCTCCACTTGAATCCTCGAACGTACCGACAAGTCTTTTCTTCTTATCCTTCTTGTACTTGTCGGACTTATGGTACTTCAAAGCCTTCCACTTCTCTTTGTTTCGGAGCATCGGACACTCCTTGATGTGCACTGGCTTGTTGCACTTAAAACAAAGAGATGAAGTGTTGTTAGTTGAATCAAATTTATTCTTGGAGGGAAATTTACCTTTGCGAAAGAAGCGTTGGAACTTCCTCGCCATTTGAGCCATCTCCTTCAAGTCCATCTCATTTTCTGATTCTTCACTGTCGGAGGATGAAGAATTAGCTTTGAATACTAATACTTTCTTCTTGACCTCCGAATGGTTCATCATAGCTCGAATCTTCAATCGGCTCTTCCGTCTTACTTCGTAAGACATGCATGTCGTTGTCCTACTCAATGGCGATAGCTCTTCGTTCCCTATTTGGAGGTCATTTCCATTATGATCTTTCTCAACCTCTCTGGTTGGGTGTAGACTTGCCTAAGAGCTTCGAGTTCATTGGTGATGTCGGTAAAACGTCCGTACATCGTCACTATGCTCTCATTATCCTGCATGTGAAACATATCGAAATTTTGCACAACATATATTTTAGATAGTTTTACCTTATTCGTTTCCTCGTGGGTAACGACTAGATTGTCCCAAATTTGATATGCACTGTTACATGTGCATATCTTGTTGAACTCCTGGATCCAACGCACAATGAAGAGCGTTCATTGCCTTGACGTTGTTGACTTCGGCGGACTTCTCTGAGGCTGTCCATTTGTCATAATCCTCTTCGGAGGGTTCGACATATTCCTTGTGGAGGGTTCTCCAAAGAGAAGCACTCAGAAACGTCTCCATCCGGCATTTCCAATAGCCGAAATTCGTGCCATTGAAATGCGGAGGATGAATCGTTGATTGTCCTTCGAAGATGGTGGATGCTCCATCACGATCGTGATTGTTGTACGAAGTCGGTGGAGGAACGTTGTTGGATGCCATAGCTATAAACCAGCGCTCTAATACCAATTGTAAGGTCCCTGGCTATGAGGAAAAAGAAGGGGGCTTGAATAGTGTTTATACAATTTAAAATGGTAACTACACCAAATTAAATTCCTAACCAACAATTAATGCGAAATAAAAATAAACCCTAAAAAAGATACAATGCAAACACAATGATGTTTCAAGGGTTCGGATTACCCAAGTCAATTCTCGACGTGTTCCCGGTAATCCTACATCCCTTCCACCCGGATACCACTGGATACTCAAGTTAGAACCTTGACTTGAAGTTTTCTTAAAACCCACTTGTAGCAACCCTACAAGTGAAATCGAAGTACACTTGACGTCCTTGACTCCCACAACTTGGGAGCAAGCAAAACACACTCACAACCCGAGAGTAAATCAAATAACGAAAGTTATGAAATATGACATAACAACACTTACATTATCACCTATGCCTTGAAGTAGAACTTGAAGGAGAGTGTGTTGTGTGTTGATGTCTCTCTTGGAAGAGAGGAAAGCCATTTCTCTTGACTGCACCAAATACCTAGAAGATTTCACTTTGGTTCTAGGTTGGAGAGCAATAGATTGAAGGATAAGAATTCTAGGGCTTTTGGATTTTGAGAGCTTAGATCAATGAAGATTGAAAGCTAGAATGGTTGAGCAAATGAGTGACCTCTCAATGGAACAGTAGATGCAACTTTTATAGGTTTCTCAAAATCCCTCAAACAGAATCCCCTAAAACCCCTTTGAAATCCGTGGAGAAAAACCCAACGGATAGAATTTGCACACGCGACAATTGACTGTTGAACAAAACATAGTCTCGACTGCTGCACGGTGTCAGAGGGTAGGTGAGAATTCAAATGGTAACTTACCACGTGGACAGTCGACTGATGAAGAGAAGACATATGACTATAATTCCTTCTACAGGCGACTGGCCGCAATCTGGGTAAGTTGAGAAAATCTTGGAAAATACTAGGAAGGCATGACATGCGACTGATGTGGAACATACAGGCGCCTGTGCCATGGGGCAGGCGACTGTCAAACCAACATTAGTCGACTGTCACAAACCCTGACATTTTCCAGAGAGTTGAGCCTGCAGAGAAGCTTAAAAGACAGACGACTGTTGAAGCATTGACAGTCGATTGTGCCATTGGATAGTCGACTGTAAATACAACATCAGTCGACTGGCACTAGAACTAGAAATATTCCAGAGAGCAAGTTCTGCATAAGAATCATTGACAAGCGACTGTTGAAGCATTTACAGAGGACTGTTCCTTGGACAGGCGACTGTAAATACAACATCAGTTGACTGGCCAGATGAAACTGAGAATGATCTTTGGGCTGAAGATAGACAGTCGACTGATTAACAAATCACAGTCGACTGTCTCTTGGACAGACGCCTGTAAAATGTACAACAGTCGCCCGAAAGAGTTAAAGCTTAGAAAGCCTAAAAATCAACTGATTAAGTATGTGCATAACAGGCGACTGAAGAATAAAACACAGTCGACTATTTTTAGACATGCGACTGTAAAATGTTCAGCAGTCGAATGTTGAAATCACAACATGCACATGCTTGGGAAATATGGAATGGAGTCTAAGGAAAATTGATCTAATGATTTCCTAAGACTGAAATGAAGATGTGTGTGTGCTCCAACATAGTTCTACTTCTAAGCTACATACTAGAAGAGAAAAAGAAGATTACGTTTGTAGAAATCTCTCTTCTATCCAAAGTATGAGCTTGAAGTCTTATAGGAGCTTCAATCACCATTTTTGATCATCCAATCCACTATTCTTGCTTTCATTGATCTTTGAGTGTTATCCATTGCTAGTTGATCTTCAAGATATGCTTAGGCAATGGATTAACTGTAAATATGGGATTAGTCACAAGTATTTATGTTTGCTCATCATTAACACCAAGTAGGGAGAAGTCCAATACTCAACAATCTTGATCATGTTCACGTTGGAGAGGTTATCCTACCATTGAAGTTAATAGTCTAGGTTGGGGCACTTACTAACATGGCTTAAAGTAAAAGACGAAAAAGTTTTCCTTCATTTGCTCTCCTCCAAATGTGAGTTTTCCTTCATTTGAGTTGGATATATCATGCCTTTACCTTATGCATAAGGATTCACCTCTCCTAGACAAACAATCGAGAAAGATGCATTTCCCAATCCTCTGCCCTGGGATTAGTAACACAATGGTAATTGTGACTGGACTTGTCGATCAACTTGACCAAACAGGAAAAAGTGATCCTGAGATGATACTTTAGGCCTTAGACGATTATCTAATGAGTTGCCTTAAATCATGCATTGACTGACCATGTGGAAGACCCACTATGTTCATTTTAATCTGCGTGTCTTCAATATTTGTTTACAAAAAATCATCACTTGTGAGTGTTGCAAAATGAAACAGAACGAATAATGTCATCTGATCTATAGCAAAAGGTATAAATCTCATTATTTTTTCATTCACAATCATTTTAAAGTATAAAGATAGTAATGAAACAGATGATTATCTAAAAAGTCATCTTAAGAAGATTTGCCTAGGTGTTAACTACACAAGGAGGAATTCCATCTTATACACTCATCTAAGAGTCCGCTCTGCACACTATTTTTGTGTGTGGATAATTGGCACATTTGGTCGTCATATTTTAAAAACCCAATACTTCATATTTTAAAAACCCAAGACACCAAAGTGGAGGTGAATGCACACCGGACTTTGGACCAAGGCCAGGTGCCTATGCATCGCCTAAGCATATTATGCTCCTTAAAACTAACATATATTACTCTTTAAATACATATTAAAATTCTAAAAATTATTACAAGATCAATAAAATTATATAAAATGCTAGAAAAGATAAGATAAGAAATAATGATATCCGAGCAAAGGTAAACATGATTTCTATAGAGGATAAGATGAGAGAACATGGCTTGAGATGATTTGGCTAGATATGCCTATTGATGCATTTGTCAGAAAGATAGAATATATGCTTATTGAGATCAATAGAAAGTGGTCGAACGAAGAAGACATGAATTGAAATGATAAGAAGGGATATGAAAGATATTGGTTTGACAGAAAAGAAAGCTTTAGATCATGATATATGGAAAATAAGTATTTGACACCACGATCCAATGTGATCGTGATCCGACATTCTTTCTATTGAGTACATGAAGTTGATCCTAATTTTTTAGGATGAAGGCTAAGGCGATGAAGAAGAAGAAATATCACATTTTATATTTTAATATTTAAGTTTTCAACTACAAACAAACATAAGCTATAAAAAACTTGCTTTCGCACATTCCTAGGGTTTTCTTTGAATCTAAATGCATTTCTCCATTCAAACTTTAATGAAAAATATATTGAAACTCAAAAAAAAATATCCGAAGCAATAAGATCATAAAACAAAGGGCACATTATCTAGAACCATGTTAAGGTTGCTTCGAACTTGGCCTTATCCAGAACCAAGCAACCTTGGATGACTGCCATAACTTTGGATCTCGCCCCTAGTCCAGAACCATGCTAGAAATTATGCCACAACTAATTACCAACTTTAGAATTTCTTACAAATTTGGGTATTCTCGGTAACAATACTTGTGGGAGATGCCATGCATCAAACGAATCTCGATCATTGTTTTTTCCCGTGTCAGATGATTATGGAACTTTATTATTGTCTTTGTCACTATCTTAAAAATCAAGCTCAACTTTCTATATACACATTCACATAATTGCTAGTTGCAAACTTTATCATACCAGGTTGTTAGGCCTCATTGTAGCTTTGTACCCCTGGAGCAATGAATTAAGCCATATTTGGTGACGGCTCAAGACAACCCTCTACCTAGTGGATATGGACTGCCTTCAGGCAGCTTTTTGAACAACAAATCTCTCTCAACATCCACAGATGTAAGCATGTATCAACCCTCGGTATGGATTGGCTCTCCAAGAGAGGGATATTTTTTTGTGGTATTACCATTCTTTTCTTTCTTCTCTGTATGTTTAAACCATATTGCTAATAAACCAGTCTGTGCTTCGATTTAAAAAAGAATGATCAACTTTTTGCAGCATCACAATTCGAACATCTGTTTATGTTGTCAGCAATATTGGATTCGGAAGGCCTTTTCAAATAAAATGGAAAACTTTACTAGGTGGCCTTTGTATCGGTTGTGCTTTTCATGGGACCTAATTCATTTCCTGGCGAAAAAAACTATTTCAGAATGAAGCTCGGTTGAGTTCACTAAAGAAGGAAGTCGAAGATTATGCATCCACATGTGCAGCTGAAGCCGAAAAGGTGCAGGAAGAGTTCAAAAGAAAAGAAAAACAATTGAGTATCGTGGAAAAAGAGGCGGAACAGTTTGTTAAGGTATCCTTTTTTCAGGATTTGTTTTATTTTAGCACACTTGCTCCTGCGCGTCCCTTCACCATTTACTGATGCATCAAGCTTATCAGCGTATTGTTAGTTTGAAGTTTGAACGATTGCTTACAGATATGCTTGAAGGGTGTAAAATTATTGTAACTTGAAACTAATGTCATGTTGATTATATCCATGCAGAGCGCTGAAGAAAAACTGCAGGATGCCACACGGGAGACCGATGAAGAAACCCAGTCGTGTGCTGGTGAGCTCTTGGCGGTGATTGATGAAGTCACGTCATACAAGGAATTCACCGAGTCATTGACAGCAGGAATGAGGGCAGATTTAAATGAAGTGGTGAAGTTTGTGGGCGATGCGAAGGCTTCAGCAGTCTCAGCAAAGTTAAATTTTCTTGATTAGAACATCATGTCTCATCCTCTAGTCTAGAAATGGATGTACCTTGGCGCTCCCATAGAAATGGATGTACCTTGGTGCTCTCAGATTGAACTTGCATGATGCATTTATTGTTGTGTTATGTATAATGACCGACATGTGAAATTCAAAGATTTATGGTTAGTATATATTATTGTGGTACGGAGCAGAGTACTATTTTTGTCGAACTTGTTTTACTAATTTGCTTAGCTTTTGTTAGTTTAAAGAAATCTGATGAGCAGAGGACGTTTTCATACGTGAGAGGTAATGGAACAAAGAAGCCCGGGAACGGAGTCAATTTATTTTCGTGGCTTATTTTTCATGCTATGTTAGTCCCAAATTAATTTGTAGCCTATTTTGCATGATCATTTGGTTATTTGGACCTAAATTAGAGCCACAAACAGTGCGTAATTTATTATGATACTATTAATGTGATTAAGTTCTATAATTCTTGGTATTAGATCACCCTAAGAGCATCTCCAACCCCACTCTTCAAAAAAGCCCCTTCAAAATGGAATATGCCTTAAAGATTCCATTTTGAAGGATGTGCAACTCCAACCCTCTCACTTCAAATCTAATTTTTCATGTTATTTCATGTTTAGTTATCTTTACATAATGATAAAATATTTCTTTTGAAAATTGGTTAATCTATTTAATTATTTCTTTATGTAATGATTTTTTTGAAAATGATAATTAGTAAATTATGTAATGATTTTTATATTTTTATTATTTTCTATTTGCAATCCGCTAAAAAGTATTCAGTATCTAGCATTTTAGCAATTTTGTGTTCAGTTTTTTGTTACAATTTTTAAATATGCTTTAAAAATATTCAATATTGGTCTCATATTATAATTATCATCGCGATCTTTTCAATGATACTAAAATTATTAAATTTGGTAATGTGGTTTAAAAGATATTAAACATTTAACTAACCATACTTAATTAAATCGGATGACAAAGTTGTAATTATCCAAACAAATTCTCAAATGAAGGGGTGAATAGTGTCCCTTCATATTTGAAGGGGCACTATTCACGGGCTTCAAAGTTGGCTTCATTTTGAAGCCCGGTTGGAGCAAAACCGGCCTTCATTTTGAAGGAATGAAGGCCGGTTGGAGTTACTCTAAGGGTGGTTTACAAAGGACCAATAACAGTCCAACTCGCAAGTGGTCAAAAAAGACTTCAACAAGAGATCCATCCCACACGTAATGTATCTTTCCTATTTGAGAGGAGTTGAGCTCATTCTATTCTTCTCACATACACATACTCTACTTTTGAGACTATATAATTTATTTCTAATTTGAGCGTCGGAATAGTTGAAACTGGGGCACTCACCTTGGATTTGGTTTGCTAATGTTTTTGCGACTATGGTATGCAGATTACATGACAAGCAGGAGGAAGGCCCCTCCAGCCCATCTAGACCCATATGCCATTACATCATCATTGACACCATCTGTGGGAATCCCACACCGATGCAATCACAGACAACTCGTATGATACAGAGAATACAATACAAAAGGATTCAGAAAGAATGTACTCGGTAGGAGCATGGTCAACGGTAAGGGGAGGAAGGACGCGAAACACTCACTCCTATAACAAATGAGACCAAATGGCATGTTGCGACTTTTAGACTAGACGGAAAGGGATATGAAGCATTACCGCAGTCGTTGCAAACGTTTCTCCACTCGTTAGGCTAAGGCACAGCTGAAGCATCCAACACCTTGAACTTGAAGAGGCAAATGGTTTTGATGTGACCACCACGGACTAAAATGGATAAAGCACAACGCTCCGCTTCACATTCGCCTGTCACCACACCAAGACGTCCATGGGCAAGAGACAGCCCCAAGTGATGTAATCAGCACCAACTCCTGAGCACCGATCAAGCGGAGACATTGCTCATACAAACCATGCCAGTGGAAGGGCATGTTGTTGGATCCCTAAGACACTCAAAAAAGCAACCACAAGAATCTGAAGAGTAACCAAGGAAATATCTTATGAAACCATGAAATTTAAAACAATTTTTGCAAATGAAAAGCGATAAAGAGATCAAACACGAAAGCAATCATCAACTCTTGAGATTTTTATCCTGATTCGGTCATCTAGACCTACTCCAATTTCCATGCTTCACTGCTTCAGATTTATTCACTAAAACTTCTTGCAAACCATAAGAAATATATTTGATACGACCATTTTGACCGGGCCCTGAGGAGCCAAGTCAACCACGTCCAGTCAACCAGCCTACTACGGCCTTGGGCTCCGGCCCAAGGATCTCACGGGCGGGTCGCGCTTCTCCGGCCCAGAGGAAGGCCCAAAAGACCGCCCACTATCCGTAGTGGAGGAAATCGCTCCCCAAATTGAGGGAACACTCGCCAAATATGACGGTCACATTCATGGCCATAACTCTCCAATTATGGCGGTCGCCTTCATGGCCATCACTCTCCAATTATGACGGTCGCCTTCATGGCAATAACTCTCCAATCTTGGCCACATTCATGGCCATCACCCGCCAATCATGGACACCTTCTTGGCATTCATCCCATCATAAAACGCGGCAATTATGGGGTCAACGTTTCCCCATTAGCACGTCCTCATCAATGACGGCAATGATGTCTCATTATGGCCCATTACTAGGGGGACTCGCCTATATGAAGAGGGGAGTTGCATCATCACCAAGGGCGGATCTCCAAGATCTATAACGAAGGTATCTCGTACACACTCTTACACCTTCTTCCACCTTTACATACTTCTCCTCCATAGCTCGACCCGAGGATCGGTGCTTGGTCTCTCCACGAACCAAGCCCAATCTCACCGAGCACCTACCAGACCAGATCTGATTTTGGCATCGGAGGGGAATTGGTCGGAACGAAGGTCCGACCCCCCTGACGAGCTCTCTCGTCTATCCAGGTCTAGGAGATCCAGCGATGTCGAGGCTACCCCTTAGTGTCTTCCCAGTCGGAGCCGAGCGCCATCGCACCCGAGCCTGCTCGTCTCCACCACCAGGAGGTCGTCGCTGTGCCAACAAGAAGTTTCTTACGGTTGTCAAATATATTTCTCTCGGATTGATTCACGAGCACAAAATCAAGCATATGAGTCTGTTCTTCACAATTGTTTGGTTTCTCTTAAGGAGATTGAGAAAGGTGTAAGTTTTTGGCAACGATCTTGTTGTCAAATATATTTCTTAAGGCCACTCTTCAGCAAGCCGACGCGAGGATCCGCAAGCCGCTTACCGGGTGAACGCGCCTTCAACCGATCACGGAGGTCCCGCGTGTCCCCTTTGACCGCGTTGACCCCCCCAGCCTCTGGCCAACAATTCAGCGGTGAGAAAACACATGTAAACAATATTTGACAACAAGATCGTTGCCAAAAACTTACACCTCTCTCAATCTCCTTAAGAGAAACCAAACAATTGTGAAGAACAGACTCATATGCTTGATTTTGTGCTCGTGAATCAATCCGAGAGGCAATAGGGATGTAACTCTGTTAAAAAATATAGGCCTATTTGGATGAACAGAAATATAGGATCGAAAAGTCAGGAACTTGGCTTAGAAAGAGAAAGAAGGAAAAAATTGCAATGGCAAATCGTTTTGAACATTTAGGGGAGGAATCCTTACATATAGTGGACATATAGAGGAGATGACCAATGTTCAAAATTTTAAAAAATGTGTCCGTTGTAACTACCTCAACGGATATATCATGAACAAATCTATTGTACAATTCATGAACTTTGTCCTACGTGGCAGTTTTGTCCCACGTGGTAGTTTTGTCCCAGTCATATTTTTGGTTGTTGACTGGGACGCCACGTGGGTGTTGGGTGGGGTTCTAGACTTGGGTTTGAGATGTGTTTTTGGTATTTTTTGCGTCTTTGTCACGCCCCGCTTCCCATTATATTTGGGAGCGAGGACGCGAGCATGTCCGCATGTGCTTAAAACAAGAAGGAGATATTTTTCCCTTCCTCCTTAGTTTAAGCACATTACGCGTCTGTGATAACTGTTGAGTATTGATTCCACGGATTTGGTTTTGATGATGAACAAACATAAATATCGTGAACTAACTCTTTGTGAGCGCAGTTATGGAGATCGTCGCCAAAATTCTACGTACATCAAAAGCGACGTCTCAAGACTTCTCAAAGCGCATGATCGTGTGCCTGAAGCTTCATTGAAGCTCTAGGAGCATTATTGAAGTCAAGAGATTCAGATTGAAGCTTTGAAGACGGTTTGTCAAGTTTATTTTATAGTCTTCTAGCTTCTTTTCGTAGAATGTTAAGCCTTGAGTAGGACTTACATTATAATATTCATAACGCTCATATCATTTGAGCTATGATTATCTTAGAAGCCCATACAAACTTTCCCGAAGCTTTACGCTTCATTTCGCGGCTTCTTGTGCATCTTAGTTGGTTCAAGAAAAACCAACCGACTAGATTGTCATCTAGTCGGCCAGTAATCCTTCTTGAACCGACTAGATCTCATTGCTCAATTCAGCATCTTCACTATTGACCAATTAGTCGGTCCAAGAAGGTTCACCGACCGACTAGTTGTCAAACTAGTCGGTTTGGAATCCTTCTTAGACCGACTAGTTATATCTTCATTTTCACAGTCTAGCTACTGTTTACTCGTTAGTCGGTCCAAGAACATCCATCGACCGACTAGTTGTGAAACTAGTCGGTTGGAATTTGTTCTTAGCCCGACTAGTTCTCTTGTGTTCAGCTTATTGTTTTTCAACTGCTTAGTCGGTCAAAGAACACTCACCGACCGACTAGTTGTCAAACTAGTCGGTTGGCAAGTCTTCTTAGACCGACTAGTTCTATATCTCCTGAACTATCTTTCTTGGCTGTGAATCTTTTAGTCGGTCCAAGAAGAATCACCGACCGACTAGTTGCGAAACTAATCAGTCAGTGATCCTTCTTAGACCGATTAGACTGCTTCAGAATAGAGCCGTTGGAGCATTAATTGCTACGAATTTTCTCTCTCTCTTCTCTCTATCCTATATATACTTGTGATGCTTCTTCATAGCATTCAAGGCTGATATTATTGAGACTTTGAGAATCAAAGAGAGAGCATTTAATTCCTATTTCCAAGCTCACTCTCTTCACAAGAATCTCTCCCTCACTCTTATTCCTCAAGAGAGATTCTCATTTATTGTGAGCCACTCAAGCTAGGAGCTTGAATCCAAGTCACCGACTTCTCACTAGCCACATATTGCTGGTTATCTTGGTGGAGCTAGGGTTTGGTGCTTGCTTCTTCCCCAAAATCATTCTTGCCCTAAAATCGTAAGTTTTACTCAAGGCATATGATTTTGTTGGTAATCATTTCATTGTTTCATTTACTTTGTTATTGCAAGTTTATCTCTCGATTGTGAGAGAAGTGTGTGATCCCGGTTTGTGGGAGTCACATTTTCATTTGTGTATGATTTGATCTTATAGAGGTTTTCTACAAGAATTTCATAGTGCAAATTTGAGTTAGAGGATTATAACTCAAGTAGCCGGAGGGGATCCGGGTGTTTGGGACGTAGGATCATCAGGAACAAGTCGGGGAGACTTGGGTGGATCTGAACCCGTTATATCGTTTGTTTGCATTGTCTTTTATTGTTGTCAATATTTTCATTCCGCATTGTTGGTTGAGTTTGCACAATTATTAGGAATTATACTCTTGATTATTTTAAAGTACTATTCACCCCCTCTAGTACTTGTGTAGTAGCTATCAGGGCATTACATTTGGTATCAAAGCCAAGTTCATTGCTATGTCTACCAACGACAACAAGAACGTTCGTCTACCTTCAGACTATTGCACCTTCAAGAACCGTGAAGGAGCTTCTTCGGTGTCGGAAGGACTCTCCTCAACTAGGCCTCCTCACTTCAACGGTGCCAACTATGGGTACTGGAAATGTCGGATGGGAACCTTCCTCTGGAGCACTTCACTATGGAGAGCTACGTTGACAGAGTATGTCGAGCCCGCCGAACAATACTTCGCTAAGTGGACTACCGCGGAGGTCGCCGCTGAGGTAAACAATTCCAAGGCAATGAATGCCTTGCAATGTGCGTTGGAGCCCGAAGACTTCAACAAGATATGCACATGTAAGAGTGCATATCAAATTTGGAACCAACTCCTCATCTTGCACGAAGGAACGAGTAGGGTAAAAGACTCTAAACTTGTTGTTGCTAACAAAGAGTTCGAGTTATTTCACATGGAACAGGGTGAACGTATGAAGGAGTACTATGCTCGCTTCATGGACATATCCAACGAGTTGGAAGCTCTTGAGAAGAACTATACCCAAAAAGAGAAAGTCGCGAAGATTATTGACGGACTTCCTTCTTGTTGGGAAAAGCGTACCTTCGCCATCGAGGAAGGTAAGGATATGAATAAGTATACTGTCGTACAACTAATAGGTACCTTAATGTCGCATGAGGTACGGAAGGACAGTAAGATAAAGATGCAGGACATGATGAAGTCGTACTTGAAGCAAGAAAAGCCAAAAAAGGTAATTGCTTTCAAGGCCGCTCCTTCTACATCTACCGATAGTGAAGGATCGGAAGGTGAATTGGACTTGGAATCTTTAGCCCTCATGGCAAAGAATTTCAGTCAGTTCTACCGAAAAGGTAACCTTAAGAACAAATCAAAATTTAGTTCGACTAATGCCTCCGCTCCTTTGTGTTTTAAATGCAACAAGCCATGACACATCAAGGCGGATTTTCCTCTCTACAAACACAAGGAGAAGTGGAAGGCACCAAAGTTCGACAAGTCACGAAAGTACAAGAAAGGGTACAAGAAAGGGCTTGTCGGCACTTTCACCGACTCGAAAGATGACTCCTCAAGTGGAGAGTCGGATGATGAGCAAGTGGAGAAAGCACACATGTGCTTCATGGCTAGAGAGGAACATGATCAAGAGTCCTCCTCCAATGAAAGCGAGGATGAAAGCGAGGATGAAGGCGAAGAGGTAACTATGGATGAACTTAGAGTTGTTAACAAACAACTTTGGTCTAAGTTTTCTAAATTGGCAAATAGATATATTAAGACTAAAGATGAGCTAAATAGTCTCCAAACCTCACCTAAGTCTATCATCATCAACAACGACACCGTTGTTGAAAGTTTGAGAAATGAGATTGTAAATCTCAAATCTCAACTTGAGCATGTTCATATTGAGGAATCGGATGAACGCGAGATAGCGGATTTGATTTCTCAAAACTCAACTTTGAGTATTGAGAATGAGAATCTCAAGTCTCGTGTTTGTGTACTCACAACTCAAGTGTACACTTTGGATGCTTCTATACTTTCTCTCACCGAGAAGTATGCGTCCACATTAGGCCGAATTAATAAATTCAATAAAGGTAAGGACCATTTGGATAATATCCTAAATGACTTACTTCCGGCCAATCATCGTATTGGCTTGTGGTATAAGATGGGAAATTCATCCAAATCTTCCACCACCTTTGTTAGGCCAACTTTCGAAGCCTCAACTAGTGGGAGTAAACACCCCATAGGTAGTTCATCTACCAATGGTGCTTCCACTAGGTACACACCCCCATTTGGAAAGAAACCCACTTTGGGTGGACCTCCAAAGAAGGGTCATGCATTTATGTACACCAATACCATGCCACGTAGGAACACACCTCCTACTCCACATGTTCACAGGTATGATGATTTTTATGCTTCATGTCCACGAGCACGTGCACACCATGTGAGACACACTCACGCACGTGTTCCCCCACATGCATATGTTCATCCACATCACTATCATGTGAACAATTACCATCATGCACCATATCATATGTCGCCACCACCATTTCATCATGTGCCATATGCTTATCCACGACATGCATCACATAGAAATCAACAACGTATGCATGCTCCCAATAGGAATAGGGCTCCCAAAATATTCACTATTTGGGGCCCGAAGAACACTAACATGCATGAAAAACAAGCATACATGAATTCCTATTTTATGGATGTCGTGCACAATGATGATTATGTTGGGAAGTCTAAGTCCAATTGGACTTGGCTTCTGAAGGTCTAATCTTTTAGGACCCAATGACATTGGGTACCATGGAATGATATTTCTATCATTAGGTACTCAAGAAAAAGAAACGGAGCAACAAATACAAATTTAGCTCCAAGGATGGGTGGATACTCGATAGCGGGTGTTCAAAACACATGACGGGTGAAGCTCAATTGCTCTCTGGAGTGGTGCCCATTGAGAATGGGAGCCGAGTAGTCTTTGGAGGCAACGAGATCGGAACCATCATTGGTGTTGGTAAAGTTGGTAACCCATCTAAACCTCTTATAAGTGATGTTTACCTTGTTAAAGGTTTAAATCATAATCTTATTTCAATAAGCCAACTTTGTGACAAGGGTTACAAAGTTAGCTTTGCGAAAGGAATGTGTCATATTTTTAGTAAAGATAATAATAATTTGTTATTTTCTGGCACACGTCATAAGGATATCTATATCCTAGACCTCCCCAAGTCACATGAACAATGTCTCATTGCCAACACAAATGAACAACACTTATGGCATCGGCGTTTTGGTCATGTGAACTTTGGAACACTTTTTAAGCTATCCAAGTTAAATTCTATTAAAGGATTTCCTAAGCTTACTTTCCAAAAGAAAAGCTTTTGTGACTCGTGTCAACGAAGCAAACTTCCAAAATCGTCATTTAAACCTAAGAAAAGCATTTCATCTAAACGGCCACTAGAGCTTTTACATCTAGATCTTTTTGGGCCAACTAGAGTTGCTTCTTTAGGGAATGCTCGATATGGACTTGTCATCGTTGATGACTTTTCTAGATTTACTTGGGTATTTTCTTTATGTAATAAAAATGATGCTTTTGAAAACTTCACAATATTTGTTAAGAAAGTACAAAATCTCATTGGAACCATCATTGTCACTATTCGTAGTGATCATGGAGGGGAATTTGAGAATGAGTGTTTCTCAAAATTTTGTGATGAAGTTGGTATTACACACACCTTCTCTTTCCCTCGCGCACTCCCTCAAAATGGTATTGTTGAAAGAAAGAATAGGACGCTAGTGGAATGTGCTCGCACAGTGCTTGATGATAGCCAACTTGGCCATCAATTTTGGGCGGAAGCGGTACATACCGCTTGCTATGTGTTTAATAGGATACTTTTGAGGCCCGGCACCAAACAAACTTGTTATGAATTGTTGTTTGGTAGATTGCCTCAAGTTAAACATTTTCGAGTTTTTGGTGCAAAATGTTTTATTAAAAACACGTATGGTAGTTTGGGCAAATTTAATCCAAGATCTGATGAGGGGATATTTGTTGGATATTCCTCACGTAGCAAAGCCTACCGAGTATACAACAAAAGAACCTCAACGATCGAGGAATCACTTCATGTTTCATTCAATGAAAATTTTGTCCCGTCTAGAATTATCAATGATGATGACTCCATGGATGTTTTATTGATTCTATTGGTAATTCTAATTCTATTGATTCTATTGATACTAACCCTACTGATGATACTTTTGAGAATGTTCCTAGTGATCAGGGAGTTCCCAAACGACTTCATACAGTTCGTGACCATCCCCATGAGCAAGTCATTGGCAACATACTTGATAGTGTCAAGACGAGATCTCAAGTCAATTACTTTGCTCATTGTGCCTTTGCCTCTTCAATAAAGCCAAAGAATATTAACGAAGCGTGCGAAGATAGTGCTTGGATCCTAGCCATGGAGGAAGAACTCATTCAGTTTGAGAGGAATGAGGTTTGGGAGCTTATTCCATTGCCTTCGAAGAACCACACCGTTATAGGAACGAAGTGTATTTTCAAGAACAAGACCGACGAGAACCAAAATGTCGTCCGGAACAAAGCTCGGTTAGTAGCTCAAGGCTACAGGCAAGAGGAAGGTATAGACTTCGAAGAATCCTTTGCTCCTGTAGCTAGATTAGAATCTATTAGGTTGTTGTTGTCTTTTGCATGCCATAAAAATTTCAAACTCTTTCAAATGGATGTAAAAAGTGCGTTTTAAACGGAGATGTCGTTGAGGAAGTTTATGTTTCTCAACCTCCAGGTTTTATAAATGAAATTTTTCCAAATAACGTTTTCAAACTTAAGAAAGCACTTTACGGTTTGAGACAAGCTCCTAGAGCTTGGTATGACCGCCTAAAGAACTTTCTTTTGGATTTGGGTTTTAAAATGGGTGAAGTTGATTCTACACTTTTTGTTAAGTATGCCAATCATGATATTATTTTAGTTCAAATTTATGTTGATGATATCATTTTCGGTGCTACTAACTTCACTCTTTGCGAAGAGTTTTCTAATGTCATGAAGGACCAATTTGAGATGAGCCACATGGGTGAGCTCAAATATTTCTTAGGTCTCCAAATTCGCCAAATGCACGATGGAATCTTCATCCACCAAACCAAGTACACAGTTGAGTTACTAAAGCGATTTGGAATGGAGAATGCCTCAGGCAAGAAGACTCCAATGAGCACTACTACACATCTTGATAAAGATTCGGGCGGCAAAGACGTAGATATTCGTCTATATCGAGGTATGATAGGTAGTTTAGTATATCTTACTGCCAGTCGGCCTGATATTATGTTGCTGTATGTGTATGTGCTCGTTATCAGTCTCAACCTAAGGAATCTCACTTAGTAGCGGTAAAACGTATTTTCCGTTATTTAAGTTACACACTCGATTACGGATTATATTATCCAAAGTCTAGCACATATGAGTTAATCTCATATAGTGACGCAGATTATGTTGGATGCAAATCCGACAGGAAAAGTACTAGTGGCACTTGCCATTTTATAGGAAATTCTCTTGTCTCTTGGTTTTCCAAGAAGCAGAATTCTGTATCACTTTCAACCACCGAGGCGGAATATATTGCCGTCGGTGCTGCGTGTGCTCAGGTTCTTTGGAAGAGACACACTCTTAAAGACTTCGGTATAAACTGTGATACTTGCCCTATCATGGTGGACAACCAAAGTGCAATATGTCTCTCTAAGAATCCGGTACACCATTCCCGTTCCAAACACATAGATGTCCGTCACCATTTCTTAGATGATCATGTTGCTAAAAAAGACATCATTTTAGTGTACGTTGAAACCCAGAAGCAAATCGCCGATATTTTCACGAAACCACTCAAGGAAGACTCCTTTGTGCAGTTACGTCGAGAATTGGGGATTATGGGTGAATCCGAGACATAGGATTCATTTTTTCAATAATCTTGCATGATAATGATATTCTTTTGCTCATGCTAGATTTGTTGGGATTTTCTGGATGTATGATTGGATTTTCGAAATTTATGCTAGATATGTTCATGCACGTCGTATTTAGGATTTTCTGTATTGGATATCATCTTTACATGATCTTGCTTGATGCTAGTTTTGAGCTTATGATATAGTACTTATCTTTCTTATGCTCATGGCATTCCATGTTTATTTTTGACTTATTTAGTGAGTATCTCTTCTGGAATGCATGCTAGTACTATGGTTCTTTTGAACATTGTTTCAATTAGTATCCTAGTGTGCTAGAATTGTGTATGCCATACGTTTTATGATGTTTCTATCTCTTTTTGGCATAACACTTTTGCATGATATTGATAGTTGATATTCATATTGTTTTAATCACCTTGTCACCTCACATCGCACACTTCACTTAGATTTGGTATGCTAACCCTTTGTGATCCTTTTTCGATCGATGTTGTGATATTTGGTGTTGTATGATGTCTCTGATGTTGACTTCGTCGCTCGACGATTATATTGATTAAATAAATTTGTTTGTATGGAAACATAGAATTGTTTTCCATGCACTAAATTCACTAAGAATGTTGATATTGGAGAGTATGTTCCTTAACTCAATATGTGAAATTGATTTGAGTTTTGATGATTTCATTTTTTCGATTTTCGACTATGGTCTCATTGGCACGCTTTGATTTACTTCGTTATTTTACATTGGTGTCATTTGGACCGTGGTCGTATTCTTCGAATCTCGTGCTTTTATTTTTAGCCATTGTTGTTGTCGTTGATCTCCTCCCACTCTTTTTGCTAATGCCAAAGGGGGAGAGAATTAATAATGACGATATGCTAAATGGTAATTTAAAGCAATTTACCGTGAATCTAATTTGATATGTTAGATTCAGGGGGAGTGAAGATATAAAAATGGATTTAGATCCTAAATTTCAATAATTGGATTCATATTTTATACTTTCCTCGTCTGCTTGATGCGTATGATTATTATTTAATATGGAATTAACGTGTCATCAATGCAGGGGGAGTAAGTAAATTTCATTTGAATCATCATTATTGATTATTATTTATGTTGGTTTGTCATCACCAAAAAGGGGGAGAATGTTAAGTATTGATTCCCCGGATTTGGTTTTGATGATGAACAAACATAAATATTGTGAACTAACTCTTTGTGAGCGCAGTTATGGAGATCGTCGCCAAAATTCTACGTACATCAAAAGCGATGTCTCAAGACTTCTCAAAGCGCGTGATCGTGTGCCTGAAGCTTCGTTGAAGCTCTAGGAGCATTATTGAAGTCAAGAGATTCGGATTGAAGCTTTGAAGACGGTTCATCAAGTTTAGTTTATAGTCTTCTAGCTTCTTTTCGTAGAATGTTAAGCCTTGAGTAGAACTTACATTATAATATTCATAACGCTCATATCATTTGAGCTAGGATTATCTTAGAAGCCCATACAAACTTTCCCGAAGCTTTATGCTTCATTTCGCGGCTTCTTCTGCATCTTAGTTTGTTCAAGAAGAAGAACCAACCAACTAGATTGTCATCTAGTTGGTCAGTAATCCTTCTTGAACCGATTAGATCTCCTTGCTCAATTCAGCATCTTCACTGTTGACCAATTAGTCGGTCCAAGAAGGTTCACCGACCGACTAGTTGTCCACTAGTCGGTCTGGAATCCTTCTTAGTCTGACTAGTTATATCTTCATTTTCACAGCCTAGATACTGTTTACTCGTTAGTCGGTCCAAGAACATCCATCGACCGACTAGTTGTGAAACTAGTCGGTTAGAATTTGTTCTTAGACCGACTAGTTCTCTTGTGTTCAGCTTATTGTTTTTCAACTGCTTAGTCGGTCAAAGAACACTCACCGGCCGACTAGTTGTCAAACTAGTCGGTTGGCAAGTCTTCTTAGACCGACTAGTTCTATAACTCCTGAACTATCTTTCTTGGCTGTGAACCTTTTAGTCGGTCCAAGACGAATCACCGACCGACTAGTTGCGAAACTAATCGGTCAGTGATCCTTCTTAGACCGATTAGACTGCTTCAGAATAGAGCCGTTGGAGCATTAATTGCTACGAATTTTCTCTCTCTCTTCTCTCTATCCTATATATACTTGTGATGCTTCTTCATAGCATTCAAGGCTGATATTATTGAGACTTTGAGAATCAAAGAGAGAGCATTTAATTCCTATTTCCAAGCTCACTCTCTTCACAAGAATCTCTCCCTCACTCTTATTCCTCAAGAGAGATTCTCATTTATTGTGAGCCACTCAAGCTAGGAGCTTGAATCCAAGTCACCGACTTCTCACTAGCCACATATTGCTGGTTATCTTGGTGGAGCTAGGGTTTGGTGCTTGCTTCTTCCCCAAAATCATTCTTGCCCTAAAATCGTAAGTTTTACTCAAGGCATAGGATTTTGTTGGTAAGCATTTCATTGTTTCATTTACTTTGTTATTGCAAGTTTATCTCTCGGTTGTGAGAGAAGTGTGTGATCCCGGTTTGTGGGAGTCACATTTTCATTTGTGTATGATTTGATCTTGTAGAGGTTTTCTACAAGAATTTCATAGTGCAAATTTGAGTTAGAGGATTCTAACTCAAGTAGCTGGAGGGGATCCAGGTGTTTGGGATGTAGGATCACCGGGAACAAGTCGGGGAGACTTGGGTGGATCCGAACCCGTTATATCATTTGTTTGCATTGTCTTTTATTGTTGTCAATATTTTCATTCCGCATTGTTGGTTGTGTTTGCACAATTATTAGGAATTATACTCTTGATTATTTTAAAGTACTATTCACCCCCCTCTAGTACTTGTGCAGTAGCTATCAGGGCATTACAATAACAACTTGCAGGTTCTTGCATGCAACTCAAACAACACAGGTAAGTTATTTATTTACAATCTCAAATCTCAAAAGATAGTTTACAACAATAATGAAATAAAGGATGGTCATAAGCCCATACAAATATTGAAAGAGACAACAAGTACAAAGATGATGCGAAGGCACATTGCTCCTCAGCAAAGGAATTTAGCGGCAATGCACTCCTGGTCAACTTGCTCAATATCTAGACTCGCTCCTCTGCAAACCTGTCTAATACCTGACGTATATTTCACAAGACAAGGAAATATATGTCAGAGAGGGTCGCTCGGCAAGGTTTAAAAAGATAAAAAGAAACTTGACCCTCGGCAAGGTTTTCAAAAACAATTTCATGGCAATATGAGTCACAAGATTAGAATTTGCAATAATTAAAGCATGGCAGCATAATGAACATTTCAGCACGTCAAGCGTAGTGCATAAGTAGTGGCATGGCAAGTGTAGTGTGTAAAGAAGTGAGCAGGCGAAGTGTAGTGCGCAAAGTGGCGAACATGGCAGGGTGTAATGTATACAGCAATGAGCATGGCAAGTGTATATACAGCAATAACATGGCAAGCGTGGTGTGTACAGCAGTAAACATGGCAAGTGTGGTGTGTACAGCAGTAAGCATGGTAAGTGTAGTGTGTACAGCAATAAGCGAGGCAAGTGTGGTGTGTACAGCAGTAAGCATGGTAAGTGTAGTGTGTACAGCAATAAGCATGGCAATGCGGTGTGTACAACAATAAGCATGGCAAGTGTTGTGAGTACAGAAATGAGCATGGCAAGTGTGGTGTGTACAGTAGTAAGCATGGTAAGTGTAGTGTGTACATCAATAAGCATGGCAATGTGGTGTGTACAACAATAAGCATGGCAAGTGTGGTGTGTACATCAATAAGCATGGTATTAGTACCCGAATAAGATAGGAGTAACTAGCAGAGTACACAATTCTTAATGGTAAAATAGGAGTAAAAGAGTGTGACAATCAATCAAGCGTGCCTAGTGAAAAGCCTAATGTCTGAGGGGGAAGTGACAAGCATTACAACCATGCCAACGGGAGCTACCCGTGGCTCTATACTCACCGATCCGGCCAGGTGTCGGTCAAGTTCACCAAGAGAGTGCAATCTAGTATTCCAGCCTCAACTACATTGAACTACCCCATCCAAGTGTTCTGCTGGAACACGAGCCATCCTAAATCCATATTACAAGCACGAGCTTGTCAACTCACATGACATCACGATTTCACGATTTCACCTCTTAGGCGCACGAATTCACAAGTTCACGATTTCAAGTATTCCATCAATCCATTCCATCAATATCCATTCACTCAAGTGTATACAAGCAGGTTAATCAGCATGGTAGACAATATGGTATGAAACAATTCTTGGTTTAACAATTCATTGTAACGATGTTTGAAAAACAAGGAAATTGTACACTTGCCTGGTATAGTCGATATCGGGTGTTCGAGCGGACGCAACAAGGGACATGATAAATCTGTGACAACGAATACACGGTATTAAGCTAAAATGTTAAACTAGTAAAATAATATTAAGACTTATGCACTAACACCCACTGTTTAATTATTAAGCTAATCTAATTAATACACTAACATACTGACATATTTCCTACATGTAATAAACTAACACATCTACTGTACTACATGTTAATCAGAAAATACTGCAAGTACTACCATGTCAACCTATAAGAATTAATATGTAAATAAAGGCATACATATACAAACTGACATTTATTCACATATGGGTTAATATACTTGCTATAAACCTATACCTGCTAACATTGATTTATTAAGTAACATAACATATCATTATAAAACATTATAAATTCTAATGATAGTGTAACTTACAGTACACGTGAGGAGTGCACTCATAGTTCGCTACCGTTGCACGGCAGTGGTGGTCCACGGCGACCGTAGCAAAGGTCCAGGCGGCTTCGGTGAGGGAGGCCATTGCCGGAGCTTGTTTCGGTGTGCTGTGGAGGAGCAGTAGGGGTGCGGCGGGTTGCTTGGCCGGAGATGGGGGTGTCGCCTCGTCGGAGAGGGCGACGACGGAAAAGGCATGACGACGGTGGAGCGGGGTCGTCGAGGATTCGAACAGGGGACGTGAAAGGAGGGACAGGGGAGTGGGCGGAGAGGCGCTGCTTGGAGATTTCGAAATGGCGGAGCGATGGGAGAGGCGCTCGAAACGTCACTGGGGGTTGTGGGTCACCGGCGAGGAGGAACCGGGCGGTGGCGTGGTTGGGTTCGTTGTTGCGTGGCAAGGTGGCTAGAGGGCTGAGGGTTGTCGAGGGGCGAGCTGGCGGGCTACATCGCCGGAAAGAGAAGGTGAAGGTGGACGCCTCAGGGTTTAGGGTTTTCGAAGGGGAAAGAGGCAGCGAGGTTGTTTTGAGAGGAGGGGGACACGACAGAGGGTGATCTGTGTCGGAGGTCTGTGGCGCTCGGGGTGAACGGAGTGGGGTCGAGACGATGGCGGACTGGGTGCCGCTTTGTGGAGTGAAACAGGGGAGGAGCGGGCTTGGGCTTGGGGCAGAGGCCGTGTGGCTCGGAGGGAGAGGCGCCGCTGGCAGAGCAGCGTTTTGGAGTGGGGTGTTGCTTGTCGAGGGGGGAGGAAGAGAGAAGGAGGGAGACGGGGCGAATGGTTTGGGCTTGAGTCATTGGCGTGCTGGGCGAAGGAGGTCGGAGAGGCGAACGCCACGGGGGTTAAGTCAGAGGGTGGGGTGCAGACGGCGGAGGCCTCGGGGGTTGAAGTTGAACGGGGCGAATGGAGAAGGGGCTGAGAGCCCGTTGGGTTAAAGGGAAGAAGTAGAGGGAAATGGGTGTTTTGTCTGAGAAGGGAAGTTGAGGGAGATAGTTAAATAGGAAAGTTTAAATGTTATGATGGGAAAAAGTGCACGTGAGTTGTTGGGGACGTGGAAGTATGGGAAGAGGACGTGGGGGTGACGTGTAGAGGTGGGAACGTGAATGGTTCTCTGTTAGGGCCTGTTCTTTTGCGCGGAATAAGGGTGGGAATGGGAATAGAGACACTGTTCATGCACTATTCACCCTATTCCAATGTTGTATTTCAAGCGGTGGTTCTTTTGGGCGTGGAATAGAATCCTACGTGGCTATTCCAATTTGGTAATGATGACTACTTTTCTATTCCAAGATTTTTGCTTGGAATAATGGAATCATTGGGAATGGTGGGCCCCAATCTCTCATCTCTCTTTCTCTCCCCTCCAACTCATCCCATTTCCACTTTTCCATTCAAACTCTCCAATCCCAAAAGAACACAAGATAGAGAGTGGACCCCACTTTCTATTCCAACCCCTCATTCCATACTCTATTCCACCCAAAAAAACACAAAACTTCATTTTCTCTCTCATAGGAATACAACCTTTCACTCTATTCCATTTTTCCTATTCCTGGAAAAGAACAGGCCCTTATACAACTGAAAATATCTATAAAGATTTGGAAATGATTTAATAAAATCTAGATTACTAATTAATTGATATTCTTAATACCTATATTAAGAGGGCACATGATACCTACTGCTTATATATGTTCAAACTATAAATGCCGACCTATATACCCAAACACATATGATAAAATAATACATATGTTATAACTGCTCATATGTTAGCATATAAACTATTAAATATAATATAAGACTAACACATACTTAAAATCAACATTTCTAGTTGTACCTATAATAAATAAATTTATAACCATGCATTCACATATATATATATATATACATATATAACTCGTATATGTATATATATAACAAGTTACGTAACTCACCGTTCGGGTTTACGTCTCTGCGCTTCTTGCAGGTGGGTGCTCGGTAGTCGGGCTCGGATGACTACTGTAGCGGATATTGACGTCCCGGCAGTGCGAGCTGAGATTGCAGTTGGGGAGATCGAAGTTGAGAGAAGGGGAGTTGGGTGCGTCAGTATTCTGGGATTAGTTAGATGGCTAGGAATAATGATTCTAAGTAAGACATTGGAAATTAATATGGTTAAAGTATTCGAGTTTAGAAATTAATCGAGTCAAGATCGGATTTGTTAAGATTTATCAGTATATAAGGTTATGACATGATTTATTGAGAATTGGTCAAGCAAGGATGAACTCAGTTTGGTTAGGGATACAAGATTTATGATTTGTTTCAGGAGTATAATATAGTTAGGATGATTGGATTCATCGGGTTTAAATTAGACTCATTAGATCGGATTTGGTAAAATCGTTTAAGATTAGATTAGGAGAGTCAATTAAGATATGATAATTCATTCGGTTAGGATATCTAATATATTAGGTTCAGACATGATCATTCATTCAGGTAAGATGTTGGTTAAGGATTCGACCAGCAGGAGTTAGGATTCGCTAGATTATTGAGTTAAGATTTGGAGATTTGGATAGGATCAGTTTGGTTACGATTTGATCGATGTATAAGACGTATCACAATTTGGGTTAGGAGAGATCGATATGGTCAACCTATTATTACACCTTCGCCCCTGCAATCAACGACAATCCAAAAGTTAAATGAGATATAAGCACGATCGCTAAGTCGCGCTCTCGAGCAATGAAAATAATAGTAATAGAAATCATATATGTCTATACTCTAATAAATCACCATACTACTTGAATACATGTCAAATACGTATATACAGAAACATGCCGTTACAGTCTTAGTCCCTGCTTTTCCTCTTTTTTTCCTCCGACCCTCCTCTCACACTCACCCCACGCTTTTTGCACTTTGACGACCGCTTCTCTCCGCATTTGTGCCCGGGGGACGACTGCCTCTGTGCCCTCCGGGCACGGGTTATGACTAGTATATACCCACAAAATAGGAGCATTACTCGACTACAAGAAATATTGGTCGACTAATGGTTCAAACCAAAAAAAATTGATCTGCATTAGTTGAAGAGGATGCATGTTAGTTGATTCATGGTAAAAGTTAGATTTTACTTAAATAAGTCGACTAATCAATGCGTTGATCGACTAATGGTAAAAATCATATTTTACGCAAATATCTATTAGTCCACTAATCATTGCGTTGGTCAACTACTACATAACCGATCTTCAACCACAGACAAATCCGTGGCAGAAGGCACCCAATCCGTGGATGAAAGCCTTCCGCTACAGAAAAAAATTCTGTGGCTGAAGATTCGTGGCTGATAGTGTGGTAGCTAAATGGGCTTTCGGCCACTAAATTTCTGTGGCCGATATTCAGCCACGGAACATCGGCCACTGAAAGCTGTGTTCGATAATAAAGTTAAAATAAAATTAAAAACGTCAGCCACGGACAAATCCGTGGCCGATGAGGATATCAGCCACAGATATATCCTTGGCCTAAAGCTTTCGTCTAGCGAAATTATTTTTTTTAAAAATATCAGACTTTCAGCAACGGACCTCTCCCTTGCATATAGCTATCAGCCTCGCCCATTAATCCGTGGCTGTAGGGTAGTGGCCACGGACGTATTAGTGGCAGAAGACAGTATCCACCACGGATAGTGTGCACAGTATCCGTGGTGAAAAGTATCGACCACTGACTTTGTGCACATATTCTGTGGCTTAAACATATCAGCCACAGACAAATCCGTGGCAGGTAGTCATCGTCAGCCACAGAATAGTCCGTGTCCGATGGGTTTCAGCCACGGAATTGTGTGCACGTGTTTCATGGTAGATCCTTATCGACCACAGACTATTCTATAGTTGACGATGACGATCGACCACGGATTTGTCCGTGGCTGATAGTTTTATAATTTTTTGAAAAATAAAATCATAGAAATCCATGTATACAATAAAATAATTTCACATAAATCGTAGAAATCCATGTATACAATAGAATAAATGTAAGGTCCTTGGCTATGAGGAAAACACTAGAAGGGGGTGGTTGAATAGTGTTTATACAATTTAAAATGATAATTACACCAAATTAAATTCCTAACCAATAATTTATGCGGAATGAAAATAAACCCTAAAATGAAACAATACAAACACAATGAAGTTTCAAGGGTTCGGATTACCCAAGTCAACTCCCGACTTGTTTCCGGGAATCCTACGTCCCTTCCACCCGGATAACACCGGATACTCAAGTTAGAAACCTAACTTGAGGTTTCCTTTAAACCCACTTATAGCAGCCCTACAAGTGAAATCGAAGTACACTCGATGTCCTTGACTCCCACAACTTAGGAGCAAGCAAAACACTCTCACAACCCGAGAGTTAATCTAATAACGAAAGTTATGAAATATTGAAATGACAACACATACAATCACTTATGCCTTGAAGTAGAACTTGAAGGAGCAAGTGTGTTGTGTGTTGATGTCTCTCTTGGAAGAGAGGAAAGACATTTCTCTTGACAACACCAATTGCCTAGAAGATTTCTCTTTGGTTCCATGTTGGAGAGCAAGAGGGTAAAAGATTGTAATTCTAAGGCTTTAAGATTTGAGAGCTTTGATCAAGCAAGATTGAAAGCTTGAATGGTTGAGTAACTTCTCAATGGAACAGTAGAGATTGCATTTATAGGTTTCTCAAAATCCCTCAAACCGAGTCCCCAAAAACTCCTTTGAAATCTGTGGAGAAAAAGCTAACGGATAAAATTTACACAGTCTACAGTCGACTGTTGAACAAAACACAATCGACTGCTACATTGTGTCAGAGGGTAGGTGAGAATTCAAATGGTAACTTACCACGTGGACAGTCGACTGATGATGAGAAGACATGCAACTGTAAATCCAACAGGCGACTGTAAATCATTCTACATGCGACTGGCCGTAATAAGGGTAAGATGAGAAAATCTCAGAAAATTCTGGGAAGACATGACAGGCAACTGATGTGGAAACACAGGTGCCTGTGCCATGGGCAGGCAACTGTGAAACCAACATCAGTCGACTGTCACAAACCTTGACATTTTCTTGAGAGCAGAGTCTACAGAGAGCTCAAAGACAGACGACTATTGAAGCATTTACAGTCGACTGTGCCATTGGACAGGCGACTGTAAATACAACATTAGTCGGCTGGCACTAAAATGTTAAACATTCCAGAGAGCAGATTCTGCAGAGGAATCATGGACATGCGACTGTTGAAGCATTGACAGTCGACTGTTCATTGGACATGCGACTGTAAATACAACATCAGTCGACCGACTCAATGAAAACAAAAATGATCTTTGGGCTGAAGATAGACAAGCGACTAATTAACAAATCACAGTCGACTGTCTCCTGGACAGGCGACTGTAAAATGTACAACAGTCGCCTGGAAGAGTTAAAGCTTAGAAAGCTCAAAAATCAACTGATTAAGTATGTGCATAACAGGTGACTTTAGAACAAATCACAGTCGACTGTTGTTAGACAGGCGACTGTAAATCGTTCAGCAGTCGTCTGTTGAAATTAGAACATGCACATTCTTGAGAAATATGAATTGGAGTATACGAAAAAGCGATCTAATGATTTCATAAGACTGAAATGAAGATGTGTGTGCGCTCCAACATAGTTCTACTTCTAAGCGACATACTAGAAGAGAAAAAGAAGATTACATTATGTAGAACTATCTCTTCTATCCAAAGTATGAGCTTGAAGTCTTCTAGGAGCTTCAATCACCATCTTTGATCATCCAACCACTATTCTTGCTTTCATAGATCTTTGAGTGACATCCATTGCAAATTGATCTTCAAGATATGCTTAGGTAATGGATTAACTGCAAATAGGGGATTAGTCACAAGTATTTATGTTTGCTCATCATTAACACCAAGTAGGAGAAGTCCAATACTCAACATTCTCCTCCCCTTTGATGATGACAAACAAACATAAACAAAAAGATAAATAATTGTGCTTAAAGAAAACTTACTCTCCTTACATAGATGCCAATCAAGTTAGTCAATAAATATACGGGAAACAATAATCAAATGAAGCAAGTATGTAAGATATGAATGAATAAAATGATTTTCTTGAAATCTAGGATTTTATAATCCAAATTCATTATATCTTACTCCCCTTGAATCTAAGGCAACTTCAATATTAGATTCAAGTTTAGAAGTAGAATTTACTTAGCACATATATTATGATATGTTTATTTCTCTCCCCATATGGCATTATCCAAAAAGTGGGAGTAGAATAGTAACAACAATAGTGCTAAATAAATACTAAAACAATCATGAGAGTCTAAAGATAGGATGCATAGAAAAAGTGATGCAAACAAATTATTAGAGAAAAGCTAATCACAAAGGGGCATCTCAAAGATATACATACCAAAACTTATAAAACTCAAGTAATCTTAGTTGACTACAGGAGTGAGAATCTAATATCAACATTTCAAGCCAAATGAGAAAAACGTCTCAAATCACATCATATATATGATATATCATACAAAAAGATAATTTCACAATTTTCACACAATTAACATAAAGAATGAGACAATGTGTGAAACAGAATATGAAGTAAAACCATTTTCATATATATAATCAGTAGATACATGAGTACAAAATATAGCTACAACTCCATGTATCCAAACAAAATGATCGACATACAAACATCATCATACATCAGAAAAAACATCAAGATACAGATAGACACTCAAACCATACTAACAAAAAGATCCTATGGTGAGTCTTCAAAGAATTTGTGAAGAATTTTTCAATGGCACTAATTCAGAACTTTCTTAACCAAGTTGACTGGGGTTCTAGTGTATATAAGCTTGGGGCCAGTATTTCAAATCAGTTCTGGGACTATGCAAATTAGTTGTACTCTTCCCTTGTTGAAATTTATCAAAGGGATGGCTAAGAAACTGAAGTGGGGAAGTTGGTAGTAGTTGTATCCTGCAGTATGAGGAAATGCCCTGAAGCTTGGCCTTCAAGAAACTGGTTACAACTGATCCTATGAGACACCTCTTGAAGATTGTCAAGCTCCAGTTAGACTGGAAGCAAGAAGAAATTCCAAGCTTTTATACAGTGGGACTCTCTCAATTAGATGCTCTCTTGAAGGGTAGATTAAGGACTGATTTTCATGGCAGAATTCACAGATTTGGAACTGATGTATTCAACAAATTGAAGTTCAAAAGGGTGGTATCACAGGAGGCTTTGAGGCCAACTCTCCAAATCTGTTCATATGGAGTGATGGGTTGTAAGAGAAGAGTCAATGGAGTTGTGAGTTTTAACCCTGGAGGTGATAAATCAGGAAGTGTTGGTACTCCAGTGTGCTTGATAAAGTTTCAGAAGAAAATGGTGAAAATATTAAGAATGTTGATCAAGAAATGTTTCAGTTTTGTTCTAAGGAAAAAGTATAGATCATTGTTCCTGAAGCTTGAGTTACAGAATCAAAAACAAAAACTGGTTCCATTCCAAGTGAAAAACAAAACACACATGTATCTCATTGACCAGAGTGTTGTTTGGTTGTTGTCTTTGCCAACTTCTACTACATGTTCTAGCCCTGTCCGTACCATATTTGTACCAGTCAAAGCTCAATTGAACATGCTGAAGTCAAGGGGAAGAGGCAAGGGATGGTTCAGGGGAGGATTTTGTTTTGATCTTGGGAAGTATTGGGATATGGTTGTAGGAAAGTGGATTTTGATATAAGCTTTAATCCAAGGAATGGAATGGCCTTGGGACTTCTTCAAAAGTCTTGGGAAATTCTGCACCAGCATGATGGAGGGGGTTCAGTACTCCAGGGGGTTGGAAACGCCTAAGTACCAAAAATTCATAACTTCTCTAAACTCTTCATTTTAGTACAATTGGTAGAAGCTTGATGAAACATAATGTTACTTCAGAAAATAGTTGCTGAATTCCTCAAGAGGTGTGTGATCCTTAGGTAGTCAGTTTTGAGAAATGGTTTGAAGCAAGGAGTTGGCCTAAGGAGTATCCGATACTCCTCCCTAAAGTTGCACAGATTTTATTTGTGCAATGTGTAAAATGAAATACCTTGTTCTTAACCCTGAGAAAAATAAGCTTGGAAGATCAATGTGGTTCCTTCGTATTCTAGGGAACCTTGTTGGAAGTTGGAAGGAGTTGGAAGTTCATTTGACATCAAAGGTGGAGCTACAACAGGGAACTTAGTAGTTCCAGTCAATTCATTTAAGGAGTTGTTCTATGCGCATGCATTTGTGGGGCTGTTGCTGCCATTGTTGGCAAGATCAATGAAATTGAAGTGTACCATTGAAACAGTAGTGAATTGATACGGGATATAAATTGCTTATTTTCCCCCCCATTTTGGGTATTTTATGTGTATATCATGTTTAATTTGGCGTTGATACGTGTGTTTTGGTGATATCTTGAATTATTAGCGCCTAAGCTCTTTTTATACATAAAATAAAATTTTTATGAACTAATTTTTTCTCCCCATATTTTTCAGGTACTTCTGGGATTTTTCGGGAATTTCTGGAATTTTTCCAGAATTTTTGGGAATTTCCAGCTATTTTTGGGGATTATTTGGAGCTAAAAGGCTATTTCTGGAATTTCAGAAAGAAAAAAAATAATATAAAAACCCTATTTATGGGCCGGCCCGTTTCCAAGCAGCCGCCGCCGTTTAAAAAAAACAATTTAAAAAAAATAAACCCCAGCGGGCCGGCCCAGCGGCCGGCCCGCTCGCGCGCGCCCAACACTGATGTGGGGGCACGCGCAATGCGCGTGCCCCCTCCCCTCTTTTTGTTCGTTATTGCGGGCTGGGCCCGTGATTGCCCAGCGGGCGAAAAAAGAAATGGCCGGGTCTTCGACCCGGCCCCAAGCGCAGGCGTGCGCTCCTGGAAGTGCGGGCGGGCGAATTTTGAGCGGGTTCGGGCGCTCCGACCCGACCCGCTAGACTCAAAGCGGCCTGTTGCATTTTTTGGAGGGATCTCTCGGTTTTTGGGGCTTTGGGCTTGCGTTTTTTAGGGTTCTTGGAGCCCTAGCTCCAATTTTCTAGTGCTTGGAGGGGGAAGAGGCCATTAAAGGATGAAGGAAGCTAGGAGGAGGAGCTAAAGTGGAAGGGGATGCTTCATTTGGAGAGATTAGGGTGAAATCATTCCTCTCCCTTTTGTAATTCCACATCTCTCAATTTGTATTGAATATTGGGTTATTTTTGAATGAGAATTCCATCTTTGATTTCATAATGATTGAGTAGTGTAGGATTGCTTGGGATGTGATTTATTGATGTTGTGTGTTAATTATTGCCCTAACTCCCTCTTGCCTATTATATTGTTAATGTTGGATGTATAATTAGGGCACAATTTCATTGGCCAAGTCCCGAGAGGGCAATTTGAGAAAATGTCATGCTCGTAATTTGATTAGTGTTCGATTATACGTCCATCCCTATTGCTAATTGTGATGTCCTTTAATGTTAAATTCTCCGATTGGGCTTCCTTAGCCGGATGACCAATTGAAGTATATGAGGGTAATTTGTGCTTAATTAACACCAACATTAGTGAATTCACAACCCATGCTCCTCGCCTTGCTACCCTAATTTCTCCCTTTGGCTCTCTAACCCTACCAATATAGGTTAGGATTTTTAGTTTCACTTCACGTTTTTCACCACGATTTCCGACATTTCCGCCGTAATTTAGGTAGTTGTAAAACACTTTAATTTTCTTTATCAATCAAAATTTGTGAATATAGAACGACTTGTCCCTGTGATCCGACCCGGTACTCGCCGGTTATTTTTATATTGCATTGACGCTCCTACGCTTGGGAGCGGAAGGCGTGCACTTGCGCGTTTTCCGAGTCAACCAATTGGCGCCGTTGCCGGGGACAACGGTTTTTATCATTAGCAATCTTTGATTGATTTTGAAACTTTTAGTGTGATACTTCTATCTCTTAGTGTGTGTCTTTCTATTTGTTTATTTTCCACTTATTGAGTCTTTTTGCTTGTTTATTCTCATTTTTTTGAGAAATTTTTTTAAAAAACCATGGCATCTTCTTCGGATTTTTCGGACTTTGATTTGGAGGATATCCCACTTCCGCCATACTTTCATGGCACGGAGTGGGAGAACCCTCACTTACATATTAAAAATTTTGAAGATTGGATGCATTCATGTCTTGGTGGGAATATCGATGATGATTGCATATATTTTAGATTCTTTCCCGATTCTTTACAGGATGATGCTAGACTTTGGTTTGATTCATTGTCTCTGGACTCACATTTTACTTGGTTGTCATTTCAGGCTGAATTTCTCCGAGTGTTTTTGCCTATCTTTTTGGAGCAGGTACATGGGCGGCGGGCCATGGAGCATGTAGCGAGCTTTATCCAGGCTGAGTGGGAGGCCTACCATCAGGCTTGGCAGAGGTTCACTGATTTGGTGCTTGCATGCCCACACCAGAGCTTTCACGAGGATCATCTTCTGCAGATCTTCTACACAGGGTTATCGCCATCTGGGCGAGATTTGGTGCAGATGAGCTGCGGTGGAGAGTTCTTTGATTAGTCGACCGAGGATTCTTGGTTGTACCTGAGAGACCTTGCAGAGTGGGAGCAGACTGAGCCATTTGGAGAGCCGTCACTTGGATATGAGGATGATGGACAGTCCCAGTTTCCATTTCAGGATGCAGAGCTGCAGGCCCAGTGTCAGCTTGAGGAGCCACCTTTGGGCTCTTTTTCTTGCGACCCCATGGGATACAGAGCAGAGCAGGAGGATGGGTTGCATGAGAGCCAGGTAGAGGATATTGACAGATTATATATTGTTGAGTCGGATGAGATAGATGATGGAGTGCGTGTCGACCACGACGGTGACACGATGCATTTTCACTTTGAGGTTGAGGATGAAGCGGATGTGCATGATGGCCGAGAGCAGATTGAGGACATCATGGAGCCTGAGCCACGATCCACTTCAGAGTTAGCTTCACAGGTCGAGGCGGTTGAGTATTTTGGGAGGACGACTGAGATGAGCTATTTCTGGGATGGCGAGGATGAGGCATGCTTGGATTTGCCCGAGACGTGTCTACCTCCAGTCCTATCACAGATGTCACTTCCCTCGCCTCAGGATGCGCACTTGCCAGTCATCGAGGAGGTTTGTGAGGAGCAGTTATCAGATGTGGGGAGTGCCGCAGAGATCGTTGATGTTGATATGGATGTCGAGGAGGATGATAGCGACGGGGATTACGAGATGGTATATATTGAGCCCGAGCTCCCTCTTACTCCAGTTTTCTCTCTGCAGCCACTTTCACCTCCTCCTGAGGCCGTGCATCATGCCACATCTAGCACCGCATTTCAGGGAAGTTTCCACCATCTCATGCCTTGCATTTCTGAAGCCCAATTTGCACTTCCACATATTTTTGCTTCAGATTGTCGTCCATTGCATTTAAATTCTTTTATTTGTTTTGACGACCCGTTTTGGAATGCTTTTGCAGGGCATGAGGACATGACTTGGATTGATGCAGCTCGTCTCCCACGTGATCCATATTATCCAAAGGAGATGCTTGGAGTTGCATTGCTGGAATCCAAGGAGGCTGGTGGTGGCCTAGCTCCAAAGCAGCTGGCGGAGGAGCAAAAGAATATGATCGAGCAGCTACCACCACCGTTATACATTCGAGATCCGTCATTTTCCACGGTGTGTTCTTTCCATGTAGTGTAAATAAATAAAAATTAAAAGTTAGTTTGCTTTTGCATTTTGCTTTCGTATGCATTTCTTTTCTTTTTTAGGATCTTTTGCCAAGATCTAGTACTCTCCCAACATTGAGGACAATGCTTATTTTAAGTTGGGGGGAGAGTGTTAGAATCTTTAGGTTTGTTAGGATTTTGGCCTAAAATTTTTTTTTGAGATCCCTCCATCTTGCTCTCATCCATTGATTTTCATTTCATATTATATTTTGGCCTCTTTGTCCCTACGCCATTAGCTTTGCTTAGTCCCTACATGCTTTCATTCTATGCAATTTTTCGGATTATCACTTTGGTATTGATTTCTCGATGTTGGATTGGCACGTTTCATTTCTTTTCCATTTTGGATGCATATGCGAATATACCATGTATGGAACTACATTATACGTCGTGATATCTCTTTGAAACAATTTGGGAATAGTTTGGTGTAAGTGATTGCATTTGTTGGGATGAACGGTGTGGTTTTTAATTGGATTGGATTTGGCCATCTTGTGCATGCTTTGTTTTCCTCTTAGGAGTGGGTGGATGAGTTGCTAATTCATGTTGGAATGAAAAAAAAAGTTAGTATAAGCGAATGTTTTTTCTAATCAAATCGAGTAGCCGGTGCCCCACGAAACATTGGGGAGGACGCCAAAGATGAGATTTAGGGAATCATTCCATCCATTTGCATATATAGCGTCATCACGTGTATGTAAATGTGGTCGTGTTTGCATTTATGGCGTTATCGCGTGAATGCAAAACATAAACATTAAAAACAAAAAAAAATCCAAAAAGTAGAAAAGAAAAGAAAATGAATGAAAAATGAAAGAATAAGCAACATGAGTGATGCAATCTCATCTCCCACAACTTAGATGAATTTTTTTTCGTTTTGGCCATTTTCATGAAAATTGGAAATTTTGACATCGTGATATCCCGATACGTGTGATATGGGGCTTATTTCTTCACTTTTCTTTGAATTGAATTGAGGGGAGTATCATTTGTTGTTTACTTCCATATATTTGGTATATTGGCTTTGAAATCATTTGGAAATCCCATTTTGGGGTGTGCCATGAAGATATTGTGATTTTGGTGTATGTCATTCAATTTAATCCGAATTTTTCGCATATTTTGCTAGGGACTAGCAAAAAGCTAGTTGGGGGGTGTGATTCGGGATATAAATTGCTTATTCCCCCCCATTTTGGGTATTTTATGTGTATATCATGTTTAATTTGGCGTTGATACGTGTGTTTTGGTGATATCTTTAATTATTAGCGCCTAAGCTCTTTTTATACATAAAATACAATTTTTATGAACTAATTTTTGCTCCCCATATTTTTCAGGTACTTCTGGGATTTTTTGGGAATTTCTGGAATTTTTCCAGAATTTTTGGGAATTTCCAGCTATTTTTGGGGATTATTTGGAGCTAAAAGGCTATTTCTGGAATTTCAGAAAGAAAAATAATAATATAAAAACCCTATTTACGGGCCGGCCCGCTGGCCGGCCCGTTTCCAAGTAGCCGCCGCTGTTTAAAAAAAACAATTAAAAAAAAATAAACCCCAGCGGGCCGGCCCAGCGGCCGGCCCGCTCGCGCGCGCCCAACACTGATGTGGGGGCAATGCGCGTGCCCCCTCCCCTCTTTTTGTTCGTTATTGCGGGCTGGGCCCGTGATTGCCCAGCGGGCGAAAAAAGAAATGGCCGGGTCTTCGACCCGGCCCCAAGCGCAGGCGTGCGCTCCTGGAAGTGCGGGCGGGCGAATTTTGAGCGGGTTCGGGCGCTCCGACCCGACCCGCTAGACTCAAAGCGGCCTGTTGCGTTTTTTGGAGGGATCTCTCGGTTTTTGGGGCTTTGGGCTTGCGTTTTTAGGGTTCTTGGAGCCCTAGCTCCAATTTTCTAGTGCTTGGAGGGGGAAGAGGCCATTAAAGGATGAAGGAAGCTAGGAGGAGGAGCTAAAGTGGAAGGGGATGCTTCATTTGGAGAGATTTGGGTGAAATCATTCCTCTCCCTTTTGTAATTCCACATCTCTCAATTTGTATTGAATATTGGGTTATTTTTGAATGAGAATTCCATCTTTGATTTCATAATGATTGAGTAGTGTAGGATTGCTTGGGATGTGATTTATTGATGTTGTGTGTTAATTATTGCCCTAACTCCCTCTTGCCTATTATATTGTTAATGTTGGATGTATAATTAGGGCACAATTTCATTGGCCAAGTCCCGAGAGGGCAATTTGAGAAAATGTCATGCTCGTAATTTGATTAGTGTTCGATTATACGTCCAACCCTATTGCTAATTGTGATGTCCTTTAATGTTAAATTCTCCGATTGGGCTTCCTTAGCCGGATGACCAATTGAAGTATATGACGGTAATTTGTGCTTAATTAACACCAACATTAGTGAATTCACAACCCATGCTCCTCGCCTTGCTACCCTAATTTCTCCCTTTGGCGCTCTAACCCTACCAATATAGGTTAGGATTTTTAGTTTCACTTCACGTTTTTCACCACGATTTCCGACATTTCCGCCGTAATTTAGGTAGTTGTAAAACACTTTAATTTTCTTTATAAATCAAAATTTATGAATATAGAACGACTTGTCCCTGTGATCCGACCCGGTACTCGTCGGTTATTTTTATATTGCGTTGACGCTCCTACGCTTGGGAGCGGAAGGCGTGCACTTGCGCGTTTTCCGAGTCAACCATGAATGGTATCAGATTTTTGGCACTAAGCAATATCTTGAATACAAGAAAACTTTCTCAGCTTCCCATGCTTGAAGAGGAAATAGTTCCAGAATCTAGAAATCTTTTACAGATGATGAGATATCACATTGATGCAAAGGATGAGGTCATGTGCGGTATAAATGGATGAAGAATTTTGGTGCAATCCAGGAAAAAGTAAAACTCACAAGTTCCTCTATAACAATAGCATGGGATCCTGCCAAACTAAATCAATGAATATAAAGAAAGAAGAAAATGAGTTTATGCTGGAAGAATATAAAGAGGTGATAGACTTAACACTGAATGAGTTGGGGTTCATGATGAAGGTCCAGTTTGTGTCGAATGTAGAGATCAATGAGAATTTTTGCTTTGATTCGGGATGACCTAGAATCACTGGAGTAACTCTCGACCTTGAGGACAAGGTCGATTTTGAGGGGGAGGGTTTGTAAGAGTCCCAACAACGATCGAAGATCGGGAAGCTGCCTGAGTTGGGAACAGATCGGTTGAAGAAGATGTTGACGACAATATGGCCGTTGAAATGAGTTCAACCATCGGATGATGGGGATGCTCAATCTCAAGCGTTCATCGCGACATAATCTGGGCCGTTGACAGATCAAATTACTCTTTTTTCAACCGTTTGATAACATGACACTTTGGTCTCCAAGTTTCGCTCGCTTTGATATTACTCCAGCTGTCTGGAGGAGCGTATGAATTCAAAACAGAATTCTGTTAGTTATTAGCAATGGAGAGAGATGTAAAAAGGGATAAGAATTCCTGTTGTGAGACCTATCGAAAATCCTGAAAATAGAATGGAATTTCTCAGTTCACTGAGCTTCTCTTTTGCCTTTGCTTTTGTTTTCCTTTCCCCCTAGTTTTCTTGTTTCTTTTGCTGCGATGTTCAGATTTCAAGTTTTATCAATGATGTGGCCTGCAATTTTCGTTCCTGAGAAGCGACGATGGCGGTGGCCAGAGTCGGGTTCTCCACAGGTAGAGAATGGAGATCAGTTCAACTAAATAGAGAGGAGTTTTCCCAGGGATTGGATCTGTGGTTGAAGGGAAAGGGAAGCAGGTTCAGCTATCCGAGGCCGAGAACCGCCACCTCTGCATCACCGCCAAGCTCGTCTTCCTCTCTCAGCCCAACCTCCTCCAGCTCTAGTCCCCCAGGTCAGCCTAATTCCATCCTTGATCGCTAATCATCCATCATTCCAAATGATCGTAGAATGATCATGCATCATATGTTCTTGTTATTTTTTATTGCTCTTATTAATTCATTGTGACATATAGGCATTGGATTGTAAGTTTATCGTGATTTCAAGGGGCTGGGGGTTGAATTTGCATTGCCCATTAGACAATTTGTGCTTCGTCTTATTATAAATCTAATGTCTAGTACATGAGATTTGTTGGGCATAAATCCAGAAAATGCCCTGAGATCAATGCGAAAACCAATCCTAATAAACAGATCAGGAATATTGGGCTAGCAAAACTCTAATCTCAAAGACCCAATAATGAATCCCAAATGACCTTGCAATAGAAAGTAGCAAACGAATCACAGAAACAAATAATCAATCGCAGACACAAAGGAATTTACCCTCATTCGGTTGTAAACAACCTACGTCCAGCAATCCAATCCGAGACGATTCCACTAGTAGAGAGATCCAAACAACTAGGGTTACAAAATGCTCCCTCACGTGTGAGTAATAACTTATCAGGGGAACAAGCCCTCACGAATCCACTCAAGAGGAGGAAATCAATGGAAGAAGAAGAGAGAGGAAAAATCTCACCTTTCTCTCAAGAACACAAACCCTAAAACTCTCTCCAATCTTCAATGGGGTAGCAAGAGTCTCTCAAAAAACTCTATTAAGGCATACACTCTTCAATGGCGGCTTACCCTAATCTCAAACATCAACGGGTTAAGAACGAACCCAATCAAACGGTGACAGTAAGCATCCTAGCCGTCGAAAGTTGCGCTTGGGCCCAGCGAGCTCGGTCCGAGTCGACCGCCTGTTCGGTCGAGCTCGGTGTGACGAGTATATTGGACTTGATCGACTCGGCCGAGTAGCAAAGCTACTCGACCGAGTGCGTCAGTAGCCTGTGCGAGGCAAAACTGCACGAGCTCTCTGTCTTCTGGAGTCAAATCCACTCGGCCGAGTAAACATCCTGCTCGGCCTGAGTAAAGTTCACTCGGCCGAGTAGAGATACTGCTCGGCCCGAGTAAGACAGTAGATTCTGCAGGCCAAACTTCCCAGCTCTCTGTCTTTTGGGGCGACGAACTGCTCGGTCCGAGAAGCCAGCGCTCGGCCGAGAAGTCTACTGCTCGACCGAGCAGCCTGGGAAAGTCTGTGCAATTGATTTGAATCACAAAACACATCACTCTACCTTGATTCAAATCTCATCACCAATGACTCCTGCATCTCCATGCTGCACGACATCACCCTCTCTCTAGTATCATCATCGTCTCGAAAACCGCGCCCTCTGGCGCCACCTAAGCCAACAAAGAAATCAGCTCCTAGCAAACCTGGAGCTTGACGGCGAGAACTGGCTTGGTAAACATGTCTACGGGGTTCAAATCAGTCGGGATCTTCTGAATCTCTATTTCCTTCTTCTCCAACTCAAGGAAGAAAGCACGCACCTCAATATGCTTCGTCCTCGAACTATATGCCTGGTGCTTCGCCAGATGAATGGCACTCTGGCTGTCACAATGCACATGTGACGAGCTCTGTGACACCCCCAAATCTCTCAGCAGACTCCTCAAATACTTGGCCTCCTTCACAGCTTCCACCGCTGTAATCAACTCGGTCTCTGTGGTTGATAGCGCAACCACAGACTGTAAGACCGACCTCCACGATACCGCGGTAGTGTCCAAACTGAACACATACCCCGTGGTAGATCGCCGCCTGTCTCTATCACCTACGTAGTCGCTATCACAGTAACCTGTCAGCACCTTTCTTTCTCCTCTCCCATTTCGAGAATCTTCTTAGCGGGCCCCAAATCCTTCATGTCGAATTCTTGCCCTAGCTTCTCCTTCAGCTTCTTCATCTCCGCCATGCTATTAGAAGAAATTAGCATGTCGTCTACATAGAGCAACAAGTAAATCTTCAAGCCATTCTCAAGTGTGCGAACATACACACATTGATCCTTGATGCTCCTCTCGAAACCTACTCACATCATGAAGCTATCTAAACGTTTGTACCACTGTCTGGGTGACTGCTTTAATCCGTATACCAATTTCTTCAACTTGCACACCAAGGTCTGTTTCCCTTCAACTCTGAACCCCTCATGCTGCTGCATATAAATTTCCTCATCAAGGTCTCCATGCAGAAAAGCGGTCTTCACATCTAGTTGCTCCAACTCCATATCCATGCTAGCAACTAGCGCCAATAACACACGAATGGACGTGTGTTGCACAACCGATGAAAATATTTCATTGTAGTCTTCACCCTTCCATTGTGCAAATCCCTTGGCAACCAACCGTGCCTTGTACCTAACATTGTTCCCATCTTGAGTTGAACTTTCCTTGACCTTGAATATCCAACGACAACCAACAGCACGCTTCTCGCTAGGTAACGACACCAAATCCCAAGTGTCGCTCCGGTGAACAGACTCCATCTCCTCATCCATAGCTTTTTGCCACTGAGCGGCATCTCCTGAGACTATGGTGTTGAGTACTGATTCCCCGGATTTGGTTTTGGATGATGAACAAACATAAATATCGTGAACTAACACTTTGTGAGCGCAGTTATGGAGATCGTCGCCAAACTTCTATGAATATCAAAAGCGACGTCTCGAGACTTCTCAAAGCGCGTGATCGTATGCTTGAAGCTTCGTTGAAGCTCAAGGACCTTTATTGAAGTCATGAAGATTCGATTGAAGCTTTTGAAGACGGTTCGTCAAGTTTATTTAATGTCTTCTAGCTTCTTTTCGCAGAATGTTAAGCCTTGAGTAGGTCTTACGTTTTAATCTTCATAACGCTCATATCTTAGAGCTAGGATCTTAGTAGAAGTCCATACGAACTTTCCCGAAGCTTCGCGCTTCGATTCGCGACTTCTTGTGTATGTTAGTTGGTTCAAGAAGAAGAACCAACCGACTAGATGGTGATCTAGTCGGTCGGCAAAGCTTCTTGAACCGACTAGTTTGTCTCCTTCAATTCTAGCTCAGTTACTGTTTACAGTTAGTCGATCAAAGAAGGTTCACCGACCGATTAGTTGTGAAACTAGTCGGTTAGGAATCCTTCTTAGACTGACTAGTTGAACTTCTAGTTTTGAGCCTGAGCTACTGTTTACACTTAGTCGATCAAAGCTCAACGACCGACCGACTATTTGAGAAACTAGTCGGTCAGAAGTTGTTCTTAAACCGACTAGTGTATTTGAATTCAGCTGCTTTGATTTCTTCTGTTAGTCGGTCAACGTTGACTCACCGGCCGGCTAGTTGTGAAACTAGTCGGTTGGCAAGTCTTCTTGGACCGACTAGTTATCTATTCCCTGAACTTCATCTATTCACTGTTCACCACTTAGTCGATTCATGTTGTTTCACCGACCGACTAGTTGATGAACTAGTCGGTCAGTGATCCTTCTTTGACCGACTAGTCTGCTTCAGAATAGAGCCGTTGGAGCTTTAATTGAAACGTTTTTCTCTCTCTCTTTTCTCTATCCTATATATACTTGGAGTGCTGCATTCATTGCACTCAAGGCTGATATTAAGTGAAGTTTAGAGATCAAAAGAGAAGCATTAAATCTCATTCAAAGCTCATTCATTTCTCATCTTGAATCTCTCCCTCACTCTTATTTCAAAAGAGAGATTCATTGATTGTGAGCCTTCCAAGCCAAGTGCTTGATCCAAGGTCACCAACATCCACCTAGGACTCCATAGCTTATCTACATCTTGGAGCTAGGGTTTGGTGCCTTCATCTTCCCCAAAATCCGTTTTGCCCTAAATCGTAAGTTTACTCAAGGCATAGGATTTTGTCGGTAAGAATTTCTATTTCAATTTGTTTTGATATTGCAAGTGATTCACTCTCGGTTGTGAGAGTTTGTTTGTGATCCCAGGTTGTGGGAGTCACAATTTCATTTGTGTATGATTTGAATTTGTAGAGGTTTTCTACAAGTATTTCATAGTGCAAATTTGAGTTAGAGGATTCTAACTCAAGTATCCGGAGGGGATCCGGTTGTTTGGGACGTAGGATCACAGGGAACAAGTCGGGGAGACTTGGGTGGATCCGAACCCATTAAATTGCTTGTTTGCGATTGTTTTCCTTGTTGTCTATATTTACATTTCCGTATTTCTGCATTGTTGGTTGAGTTTGCAAGATAATTAGGAATTATCCTCTTAATTATTTTAAAGTACTATTCACCCCCCCTCTAGTACTTGTGCAGTAGCTTCGTAGGGCATTACATTTGGTATCAGAGCCAAGTACCTAGCTATGTATGCCAACGACAACAAAACCGTTCGTCTACCTTCAGATTACAGCACCTTCAGGAACCGTGAAGGAGCTTCTTCGCTAATGGAAGGACACTCCTCGACGAGGCCTCCCTTCTTCAACGGTACCAACTACGGGTACTGGAAATGCCGGATGGAAACTTTCCTCCGGAGTGCTTCACTATGGAGGGCCACGATGAAGGAGTATGTCGAGCCCACCGAAGAAGATTTCGAGAAGTGGACTACCGCGGAGGTTGCCGCGGAGGTAAGCAATGCCAAGGCAATGAACGCATTGCAATGTGCTTTGGAGTCCGAGGACTTCAATAAGATATGCACATGTAAGAGTGCATATCAAATATGGAACTCCCTCCTCATCTTGCATGAAGGGACGAGTAGGGTAAGAGACTCCAAACTCGTAGTAGTAAATAAAGATTACGAGTTATTTCATATACTACAGGGTGAGAAGATGAAGGAGTACTATGCTCGCTTCGTCGACATCACCAACGAGTTGGAGGCTCTCGGTAAGACCTACACCCAAAAGGAGAAAGTCTCGAAGATCATCGATGGACTTCCTTCTTGTTGGGAGAAACGTACCTTCGCCATCGAGGAAGGTAATGACATGAAAACATCTACTGTCGTACAACTAATGGGTACCTTAATGTCTTATGAGGTACGCAAGGATAGCAAGCTAAAGTTGCAGGACAAGATGAAGTCCTACTTGAAGCAAGACGAGCCAAAGAAAAAGGCTATTGCTTTCAAGGCCGCTCCATCAACATCTACATCGACCGATGATGAAGACTCGGAAGACGAGTTGGACTTGGAATCCATGGCTCTCATGGCAAAGAAGTTCAACCGGTTCTTCCGGATAGGTAATTTCAAGAACAAATCTAAATTTGGTTCTTCTAACGCCTCCTCTCCTTTGTGTTTCAAATACAACAAGCCAGGACACATGAAAGCGGATTGTCCTCAAAATAAGCAAAAGGAGAAGTGGAAGGCGCCCAAATTCGACAAGTCCAAGAAGTACAAGAAAGGGTACAAGAAGGGACTTGTCGGGACATTCACCGACTCCGAGGATTCCTCAAGTGGAGAGTCGGACGATGAGCAAGTGGAGCAAGCACACATGTGCTTCATGGCGAGAGAAGAACATGATCAAGGATCATCTTCCTCCGATGATAGCGACAATGAAGGCGATGAGGTAACAATGGATGACCTTAGACATGCTAATGAGCAAATATGGTCTAAATACACTAAATTAGTAAATAGATATACTAAGGTAAAAGATGATTTAGCTAGCATCCAAACCTCGCCTAAACCTATCATCACCAACAACGACACCGTTGTTGAAGAGTTGAAAAATGAGATTGTAAATCTCAAGTCTCAACTTGAACATGTTCATATTGAGGATCAGGAGGAACACAAGATAGAGGATTTGACTTCTCAAAACTCGACTTTGAGTATTGAGAATGAGAATCTCAAATCTCGTGTTTATGTGCTCACATCGTAAGTATCCACTTTGGATGCTTCTATGCGATCTCTCACCGAGAAATATGAGTGCACATTAGGCCGAATTAATAAATTCAATAAGGGTAAGGACCATTTGGATAAAATCCTAAATCACTTACTTCCGGCCAATCACCACATTGGCTTGGGGTATACAATGGAAAATTCATCCAAATCGGCCACTACTTTTGTTAGGCCAACTTCCGATGCCTCAAGGAGTGGGAGCAAACACTCTATTGGTAGTTCATCTACCAATGGTGCTTCCACCTCGTACACACCTTCATTTGGAAAGAAACCCACTTTGGGTGGACCTCCAAAGAAGGGTCATGCTTACATGTACACAAATACCATGCCACGTAGGAACACACATCCTACTCCACATGCTCACACATATGATGATTTCTATGCACCACATCCACGGGCACGTGCACACCATGTGAGACACCCTCACACACGTGTTCCTCTACATGCATATGTTCACCCACATCATCATATGAATAATTATCATCATGCACCATTTCATCATGTTCCTTATGCCTATCCACGACATGCATCACGTAGAAATCAACAACGCATGCATGCTCCCAATAGGATTAGGGCTCCCAAAATCTTCATTATTTGGAGCCCAAAGGACACAAGCATGAATGAAAAACAAGTTTATATGAATTCGTATTTTATGAATGTCGTGCATAGTGATAATTATGTGGGGAAGTCTAAGTCCAATTGGACTTGGCTTCCAAAGGTCTAATCTTTTGGACCCAATGACCTTGGGTACCATGATACGATATTTTCTATCTTTAGGTACTCAAGAAAAAGAAACGGAGCAACAAATCCAAATTTAGCTCCAAGAATTATTGGATACTCGATAGCGGGTGTTCAAAACACATGACGGGTGACGCTCAATTGCTCTCCGGAGTGGTGCCCATTGCTAATGGGAACCGGGTAGTCTTTGGAGGCAATGAGAGCGGAACCATCATATGTGTTAGAAAAGTGGGTAATCCTTCTAAACCAATTATAAGTGATGTTTACCTTGTTAAAGGATTAAACCACAATCTCATTTCAATAAGCCAACTTTGTGACAAAGGTTACAAAGTTAGCTTTGCGAAAGGAATGTGCCATATTTTAAGAAAAGATAATAATGATTTATTATTTTCCGGCACACGCCATAAGGATATATATATCCTAGATCTTCCAAGATCACATGAACAATGTATCATTGCCAACACTAGTGAACAACACTTATGGCATCGACGTTTTGGTCATGTGAACTTTGGAACACTTTTTAAGCTTTCCAAGTTAAATTCTATTAGAGGCTTCCTTAAGCTTGTCTTTCAAAAGAAAATCTTTTGTGACTCGTGTCAACAAGGCAAGCTTCCAAAATCGTCTTTTAAACCTAAGAAAAGCATTTCTTCTAAGCGGCCACTAGAGCTATTACATCTAGATTTATTTGGGCCAACTAGAGTTGCTTCATTAGGAAATGCACGATACGGACTTGTTATCGTTGATGACTTTTCTAGATTTACTTGGGTATTTTCCTTAAGTAATAAAAATGATGCTGTTGAAAACTTCACAATATTTGTTAAGAAAGTACAAAATCTCATTGGAACCACCGTTGTCACTATTCGTAGTGATCATGGAGGGGAATTTGAGAATGAGTCTTTTGAGAACTTTTGTGATGAAGTTGGTATTACACACTTTTTCATTCTCTCGCGCACCTCCTCAAAATGGTGTTGTTGAGAGAAAGAATAGGACGCTAGTGGAGTGTGCTCGCACTATGCTTGATGATAGCCAACTTGGCCATCAATTTTAGGCGGAAGCGGTACATACCGCTTGCTATGTGTTTAATAGAATACTTTTGAGGCCCGGCACTAAACAAACTTGCTATGAATTGTTGTTTGGTAGATTGCCTCAAGTTAAACATTTTCGAGTTTTCGGCGCAAAATGTTTTATTAAAAACACGTATGGTAGTTTGGACAAATTCGATCCAAGATCCGATGAGGGGATATTTGTTGGATATTCCTCCCGTTGCAAAGCCTACCGGATATACAACAAATGAACCTCAACGATCGAGGAATCACTTCATGTTTCATTTAATGAAGGCTTTGTCCCTACTAGAATTACTAATGATGATGACTCCATGGATGTCTTATGTGATTCAATTGGTAATTCTAATTCTATTGATTCTATTGATACTAACCCGACTAATGAATCTTTTGAGAATGTTCCTAGTGATCAGGGAATTCCCAAACGGCTTCATACTGTTCGTGACCATCCTCATGAGCAAGTCATTGGCAATATCCTTGATAGTGTCAAGACGAGATCTCAAGTCAACTACTTCGCTCATTGTGCCTTTGCCTCCTCGATAGAGCCAAAGAATATTAACGAAGCATGCGAAGATAGTGCTTGGATCTTAGCCATGTAGGAGGAACTCATTCAATTCGAGAGGAATGAGGTTTGGGAGCTTGTTCCATTGCCATCGAAGAACCACACCGTCATAGGGACAAAGTGGATCTTCAAGAACAAGACTGACGAAAACCAAATCGTCGTCCGGAACAAAGTTCGGTTAGTAGCTCAAGGCTATCAGCAAGAGGAAGGTATCGATTTCGAAGAATCCTTTGCTCCTGTAGCTAGATTAGAATCTATTAGATTATTGTTATCTTTTGCATGCCATAAATATTTTAAACTCTTTCAAATGGATGTAAAAAGTGCGTTTTTAAACGGAGATGTTGTTGAGGAAGTTTATGTTTCTCAACCTCCGGGTTTTATAAATGAAAAATTTCCAAATCACGTTTTCAAACTTAAGAAGCACTTTACGGTTTGAGACAAGCCCCTCGAGCTTGGTATGACCGTCTAAAGAATTTTCTTTTGGATTTAGGATTTAAAATGGGAGAAGTTGATTCTACCTTATTTGTTAAGTATTCGAATAATGATATAATTTTTGTTCAAATTTTTGTTGATGATATCATTTTCGGTGCTACTAGCTTCACTCTTTGCGAAGAGTTTTCTAATGTGATGACGGATCAATTTGAGATGAGCCACATAGGTGAGCTCAAATATTTCTTGTTGGGTTTTCCGGTATTCTTAGGGCACAAAAACTCTAGTCCCGTCCTAAGTCGGACAGAACATAGACAGAAAAATAATTGCTGCGGAAGAAAAACTTGTTAATCTAATTAACATGTAGTTAAAATAATTTTAACTTGGCCCTAAGGTCCAAGACCCTTAGCCAAGATCTATGCCAACTTGGGATGGATCTGACCATCCCAAGAAGGATCTAACCTACCGCGATTAAATTAAACTAATGCTTAATCACATACCCGGAATATCAACCCTAGAGCAGGCGAGATGTTCAGCACCGTCTTCCGAGCCGCTCCCGTCCCACGCCGAGCTGCTCCTCGAACCGCTCCCCGAACCGCTCCTCTAACCGCTCCGCATCCCGAGGCGATCAATCCCTGTGTCGCCGAGCCAACCACGCACCGAAGAAAGTTTCACGCGAGTGAAACCTCCGCCTAGATTTCGGATCTGAATTCGAACTCCTTTGCGGCTTTGCTAGAGCCCTCAGGAGCAAGGCAGAAATTTATAGGGAGAGGAGAAATATTAATTTAAGCTTAGATCCGAGCGTGCTCCAACATTTACGAGAGCCGCTCAGATCTAGAGCTTGGGAAGACTTTTGAGGAGGAGAGCAGACCCCTATTTATATAGGCATCGGACTCTCTCCTTTTCTCAAAATTCGATGTGGGACTAATAATTTGAGTTAATTTAAAATCAAGTTAGTTTGCACTTCACAAAGTGCAAACTTCCGTGAATTTTAACTCACTCACCGTTGAACTTCAGGATTGATACAACCTATCAATTTGAAGGGTGTTCAACGGTGAACGCATAGGAAAAAACCGTTCGTCAATCGGAGGTCGTTTGACCCTCCAATTGATCACTCAAAGTTCAGCCTACAACTAGTTTTTCGCAAAAACTGGCCGTCAAAATCTGCCATTAGAACTAGGGTTCTGCACCCTGAGGTGGGGCCCAGCCTGTGGGCCCCACCAGCCAAAAGGGGGCTGACTGGGCGCCTGCCAGACCTGGGCACGGGCGCCCAGGCGCCAGCCTGGCGCCAAGCGCCTGGCGGGCGCCTGGGCGCCCAGGCGCCCAGGCCCGCCCAGGCGCAGGCCCAGGCACCCAGCGCCTGGGCCTGTGCCCAGGGCCTGGCTTCCTGGCTCAGCCAGGTCTAGCCAGGTGCCCAGGCCAGACTTGGTCTGGCCTGGGTCAGCCTGGTCTGACCCGGTTTAATCTAATGGGCTGTTTTGGCTCTAACTTGAGCATCTGGCGTCCGATTTGGACGCCGTTCGAACCTGGGTCTAGACCGGGACATTCCCGTCTTACCCGTGAACTTTTCCTTGCGTTTAATTCATTAAATATTGTCTTAAACAATTTAAGACACATTTAATCTCATTTTGCATCATATGCAATTTAGTCCCTATCTAAGCTTAAATTATCATATTGCATCAAATGCAATTATTCTCTTCTTTTGCATCAAATGCAAATTATTCTTCCTAACTAATTTCTACCTATTACTAGATGAAGGTCACACTCTGTGTGAGACCCTACAGCCTGACCCTTACAACAGGTTGGGCTCGAAGCCCTATACGGCAGTGACCACCAGCAGTGGTTGCCGTCCCTGCTTCAGGAATCATCATTATGTGGTTGACTCATTGACATGAGTATTATCGGGACCACCCTGACTGTTTCCGTGATAAATTCCGTAGTTATAGTCTCTTCGTCTTAACTATGTCATGTAGATCAAGTCTAGGGTACGGTCAAACTGTCAACCCCAATAACTTGACTCCGTTTAGTTTCTATCGATCTTTAGTCAACTAATGTTGGACTTCTTCCAACATACTCTGTGCAGAGTTTTTACTAAAGACCGAACTAACTCTACGACACTAACTCCCATTGACCGGGAGAGACGAATCCTCTCTTGGCCATTACTCTTCTCGTACGCTTTAAGTGACACCCGATCAAAGACATTTCAACAGGCCTAGCCTCGAAGTTAGGTCAGTGATCTTAGTGGCACCATTCACACACAGGTTCGTAAAATGACCTCAAGTCAAAAGACCAACCAGCCTATCATCACTAAGAGTTATCATTAACAGATTGGTCAATGTAACCATATGATAACTCTTGTGGATCGTTCAGTGAACTCATTCTCTAATGAGCACCCGTGTCTCGTCTCCGACTTTGCCAAGTCGAACGATCATGAGATCATCGTCACCGCTTAACGGTGAAGACTAAGACACAATGGTCTATCTGATGTTTCGATATCCTTGTCTCGAAACATCTACGACCACGAACCCTTTTAGACTTATGCTACAGATGGTCAAACATTTCTCCATGATCGAGATACTCATCTTGATACCTGTTTGACCTCGCATAAAGTCTCAGGACTTTACCTAAGTTGATATCTAATGTTAACTACATTATAATATAACTTAGATAAATCATTACCAAACAGCTTACTGTTATTTCGAACAAGATGTTTGTGCTATTCACACAGAGATAAATAGCCTGGAGGGCATCATTCTTCTACATCTCCCACTTGCACTTAGGCCCATTTATCTCGGTATCTTATACCGTTTTTACACATAAGTTTTCCCGACTTCATGTGGTAGAGCCTTCGTGAGTGGATCTGCTAAAACCGTCTACACTATAGACTTAATGGGTTTCTATGTTCATATTAGACCAACCATTTGAATCTCATTCAAATAAATCATTTGGTATTTCGGAATCCATAATATTTTTATTTACTTGGATCTTATCCAGTTCATCGTACCTTACGATGATTAGTTATTGGTCATTTCAAATGGCTCATATCTATTTCTGATATAGTGTCAAACCTTTTGATAACTTTGTCAAAATAATTGATCCATCCCTTTGATGTCTCGCATGTAATTTATACGCTCCCACTGACCTTGAAAACTTTCTGGCCAATTCATATAAGTTGGTTCGTCTAAATCATATTTAGAAAAACGAACTTATAAGTGAATGCTCAAATTTTCATGGTCAACTTGAGCGTTTACATCAAGTTTTGGTCCGAGTAGATCTGTACACATCTGCTGGCGACACGGTTTCAACATAATCCATTTTATAGGAATTAGGATGAAAACCGTTCTCGACCAACATGATTGCACTTCACTATTTTCCTTTCTGCACAAATCTTTCAACTTAAAGATTTACTTGTAGAAAGTGAGGAAACATTTTCCTTGGGCACGTAAACTAAATTCCATAATTTATTTACGCACACGGACCTATTCTGATTGCATCAAATTTTAAATCGGTGTTACTACTCCGAATTTCATCCCGGAAGTTGACTAAGTCATCATCAGTCATGATGTCTAACTCGACAATTCGTCTCACCAGATTCGAGTAATTTTACAACTTTCTTACGGTTGATTTAATGAATATCTTATTGATAATGTCCTCATAGAACATTATCAAAACCTATGCATTACTATCTGGGACTTAACCCAGAGGGAGGACTTAACTCAGAGTCACTTGTTATGGATCGCACCAAGTCTAACTAAGTGTGATTCATACCTTTTAACACACTGATGTGTTAACAGACTTGACCTGAGAGAAAATCACATTTTCTTTTAATTACGCAAGATTTTATGTAGCTAAGTATTTGACCATTCGATCTAATCGAATCAGTTTAAATACTTTAGTCATTTCGTTCTTTATTTTATCAGACTTGTGTTTCATCAAGAACACGTGTCTTAATAAAATATACGAATAACTTAATTTGATTAATCTAGACTCAGGTACATCAGTATGTACCAGACTGAGTTCGACAACTCATTCTCCCACTGTCTTACAGATGGGTTTCGGCCATTCTATGTAAGAGGATAAGACTCACAAGTGTCCGTAGACTTCATAATACGAGAGGTCAGACCCCTCTTTATGTGACTTGTGAAGCTTAGTCTCTCGATACGGCCTAGTCTATTTTGCCATATACGTTTGCTACTATCTTGTGTATTTATATATTAACATTTAATATATATATTATCGTTATACATATTACTCATTGCTTCAGAAGAATTGTGACGACATTCGTCAAAATGTGTTACCCTTTTTTGTATAACAATAATTATGAAATCGTGACATCAAAATATGTCACATTTTCATTTCCTCCTACTTATGCCTTTACTAATGATAAATTAAACTAACTTTCACAATTGAATTTCCGGAGTGCCTTCTTCCTTTTCTAAATCACATTTAGATATTAAATAGCCCAACATAAATAAATAGCTATGCAAGCATCTCATGTATCCAAACGCCTGAGAGTTGCAATCTTGAGTGTAGCTCAAGAAGTTGCTTATCTCAAGATCCGGTTGGGATACATAGCCTTGCATCGCTCATGCACTCGTATTTGACTCAAACAATTTGATCGAATTCTCGAACTTTGCAGATCAAAATTGTTTGTCCATACAACCTTGAGGGTAGCTCGACAAGTTGTAGGGAGAAACATATTTCGAATATCCTATATGTTCAAGCTGCCTCATATAGAGACGAGTGACATGTAGCGTGCATTTATTTTGTTGAACTCAGAACTTAATGAAATCATATTTCTTAAGTCTGTTCTTTAGAAGGTCATTTAATTTGTCAACGAGAATATAGTTTAATTCTATCAACTAGAATTTAACTTTGATATTCAATTTATCAACCTATTTGACCAATTAACTTGATTAAAATATTATATATATTAGATTCCTTCGGTAAACATAGTCTTGCCCTAGTTTAGCATACGTTCAATATTAAATATAGGTAGAATGGCTTTTATCTATCTATATCCTCCCACTATTTTTACGATCGTTTCAAAGCTTAATAACGAACGATTTAATCGAATTAAAATTAATGGGTAAGAGGTCCAATCACCTTGAGTCTAAACAACCTTGAGTGTAGCTTAACAAGTTGATTGACTCTGTAATTGGAAGATGACTCTTCATCGATCATATCAGATATAACCCTCTTATCGGTTTTTGCCCCCTAGCCATTTGTGATCATGAGTGTGCTCATCCAAATCACAATGTCTAGTCTAGTCGGACCCTTGTTTTCGTGTCTAGCCTGACTTGCCCCTTCGCTCGGTGTATTCACGACACGTCGGTTTGGGTCAGGTCTTAGACTACATCTAATCAGACTACATCTTGATTTAACTTACACCGGCGCTCGGTGTATTCACGACAACATCAGTTTGGGTTAAGTCAAGATTTCATCTTATGTATTTAAGGAGTAGGTTTCTACAGGGTTGCCATGTCACAGCTTGAGTGTATCTCAACAACTGTAACATGGGCCCTATAGTTGCTAACCCCTAAAACAAGGAGGGCTACGGCTAATCTTGAAAAAGATTATTAACGTATTTGACTTAGATATAGTCCAGGGTGTCATACAATCATGATTCGCGACATTGTGGTCCAGCGGAACACAGCCAGGGAATTGACTAAGCCAAGATCACTATCCCTTAAAGGGTGATCCAGAACATTTAGCCAAGCACATTGACTGGATCATGATCCATTGAATGAAGCTTGTCATTTTTGTATGTGTGCCATAGACTAAACAACTTTTATTAACAACTAATTAATCCTATCAACTAGTTGCATCCTTAAATTCAAAATTTTAGGATTTGTTTAATAACTTTTATTAAGTCCTTATCAACTATAAGGTTCACGTGCTATCCTAATCGTTATTAGGATTTTAATAAATTATTAACAACGCTAAAAGCGAAGTCCTTTAATGAAAATTAATTATAACATTTAGAATTAAAAAATTCATTTAAAAGGACTACCCTAATCAGGAATTAGGTCTTGAAGTATTGTTAATGTTTTATTAAAACATAGCATGTCATTAAAATTCAATTAATAAATTTTAATCATTTTTAATGGCTAACCAAAAGGGTTGTCTTGTGTTATCAAATAAGGGACAAGAGGAACTAGCCATTAAAATAAAGCTACACTAATTTTTTCGCATAAAATAAAGTGTACAACTATTTAACAATTAAATAGACTAAAGTTTATCACATAAACAATTTTAGACTTTTAAAATCAGTTTTAAAAATATCTTATAAATTTAAAACATCACTTTAAAAATTTTCCATGTTCGAAAATTTATCACATACAATTTTTAAACATCTAAAACATTTTAAACTTATCGCATAAATTTAAAGCCTTAAAATCAATTTTAAATTTATCACATAAATTTAAAACACCATTTTAAAATTTCCATGCTTATAAAATTTATCATATAAAAATTTTTTAGTCATCCAAAATAACTTTAAACTTTTAAAGATTTAAAATTAGTTTTAAAATTATCACATAAATTTTAAAACGTCATTTAAAATTTTCATGTTCAAAATTTTTATCACATAGAATTTTGAACATCAAAAACATTTTTAAAATTATCTTATAACTTTAAAAAAATTTAAAAGTATTTTAAAAGGCATTAACAGGTTTAATGAAATCGCAGTGCTAGATCGACTACGCAAACCTGGCTCTGATACCACTGTTGGGTTTTCCGGTATCCTTAGGGCACAAAAACTCTAGTCCCGTCCTAAGTCGGACGGAACATAGACAGAAAAACAATTGCAGCGGAAGAAAAACTTGTTAATCTAATTAACATGCAGTTAAAACAATTTTAACTTGGCCCTAAGGTCCAAGACCCTTAGCCAAGATCTATGCCAACTTGGGATGGATCTGACCATCCCAAGAAGGATCTAACCTACTGCGATTAAATTAAACTAATGCTTAATCACATACCCGGAATCTCAACCCTGGAGCAGGCGAGATGTTCCGCACCGTCTTCCGAGCTGCTCCCGTCCCATGCCGAGCTGCGCCTCGAACCGCTCCCCGAACCGCTCCTTGAACTGCTCCGCATCCCGAGGCGATCAATCCCCGTGTCGCCGAGCCAACCACGCGCCGAAGAAAGTTTCACGCGAGTGAAACCTCCGCCTAGATTTCGGATCTGAATTCGAACTCCTTTGCGGCTTTGCTAGAGCCCTCAGGAGCAAGGCAGAAATTTATAGGGAGATGAGAAATATTAATTTAAGCTTAGATCCGAGCGTGCTCCAACATTTACGAGAGTCGCTCAGATCTAGAGCTTGGGACAGCTTTTGAGGAGGAGAGCAGATCCCTATTTATATAGGCGGCGGACTCTCTCCTTTTCTCAAAATCCGATGTGGGACTAATAATTTGAGTTAATTTAAAATCAAGTTAGTTTGCACTTCATAAAGTGCAAACTTCTATGAATTTTAACTCACTCACCGTTGAACTTCAGGATTGATACAACCTATCAATTCGAAGGGTGTTCAACGGTGAACGCATAGGAAAAAACCGTTCGTCAATCGGAGGTCGTTTGACCCTCCAATTGATCACTCAAAGTTCAGCATACGGCTAGTTTTTCGCAAAAACTGGCCGTCAAAATCTGCCATTAGATCTAGGGTTCTGCACCCTGAAATGGGGCCCAGCCTGTGGGCCCCACCAGCCAAAAGGGGGCTGACTGGGCGCCTGCCAGACCTGGGCACGGGCGCCCAGGCCTGGCACGGGCGCCCAGGCGCCCAGGCGCCAGGCGGGCGCCAGGCGGGCGCCAGGGCTCCCAGGCGCCCAGGCCTGCCTGGGCGCAGGCCCAGGCGCCTAGCGCCTGGGCCTGTGCCTAGGGCCTGGCTTCCTGGGTTAGCCAGGTCTGGCCAGGCGCCCAGGCCAGACTTGGTCTGGCCTGGGTCAGCCTGGTCTGACCCGGTCTAATCTAATGGGCTGTTTTGGCTCTAACTTGAGCATCTGGCGTCCGATTTGGACGCCATTCGAACATGGGTCTAGACCGGGACATTCCCGTCTTACTCGTGAACTTTTCCTTGCGTTTAATTCATTAAATATTGTCTTAAACAATTTAAGACACATTTAATCTCATTTTGCATCATATGCAATTTAGTCCCTATCCAAGCTTAAATTATCATATTGCATCAAATGCAATTATTCTCTTCTTTTGCATCAAATGCAAATTATTCTCCCTAACTAATTTCTACCTATTACTAGACGAAGGTCACACTCTGTGTGAGACCCTACAGCCTGACCCTTACAACAGGTTGGGCTCGAAGCCCTATACGGCAGTGACCACTAGCAGTGGTTGCCGTCCCTGCTTCAGGAATCATCATTATGTGGTTGACTCATTGACATGAGTATTTTTGGGACCACCCTGACTGTTTCCGTGATGAATTCCGCAGTTATAGTCTCTTCGTCTTAACTATGTCGTGTAGATCAAGTCTAGGGTACATTCAAACTGTCAACCCCAATAACTTGACTCCGTTTAGTTTCTATCGATCTTTAGTCAACTAATGTTGGACTTCTTCCAACATACTCTGTGCAGTGTTTTTACTAAAGACCGAACTAACTCTACGACACTAACTCCCATTGACCGGGAGAGACGAATCCTCTCTTGGCCATTACTCTTCTCGTACGCTTCAAGTGACACCCGATCAAAGACATTTCAACAGGCTTAGCCTCGAAGTTAGGTCAATGATCTAAGTGGCACCGTTCACGCACATGTTCGTAAAATGACCTCAAGTCAAAAGACCAACCAGCCTATCATCACTAAGAGTTATCATTGACAGATTGGTCAATGTAACCATATGATAACTCTTGTGGATCGTTCAGTGAACTCATTCTCTAATGAGCACCTGTGTCTCGTCTCTCACTTCGCCAAGTCGAACGATCATGAGATCATCGTCACCACTTAACGGTGAAGACTAAGACACAATGGTCTATCCGATGTTTTGATATCCTTGTCTCAAAACATCTACGACCACGAACCCTTTTAGACTTATGCTACAGATGGTCAAACATTTCTCCATGATCGAGATACTCATCTCGATACCTGTTTGACCTCGCATAAAGTCTCAGGACTTTACCTAAGTAGATATCTAATGTTAACTACATTATAATATAACTTAGATAAATCATTACCAAACAGCTTACTGTTATTTCGAACAAGATGTTTGTGCTATTCACACAGAGATAAATAGCCTGGAGGGCATCATTCTCCTATATTTCTTAGGTCTTCAAATTCGCCAAATGAACGATGCAATCTTCATCCACCAAACCAAGTACACGGTGGAGTTGCTAAAGCGATTTGGAATGGAGAATGCCTCCGGGAAAAAGACTCCAATGAGCACGACTATACATCTTGATAAAGATGCGGGCGGAAAAGATGTAGACATTCGTCTATATCGAGGTATGATAGGTAGTTTACTTTATCTTACCGCAAGTAGGCCCGATATTATGTTTACCGTATATGTATGTGCTCGTTATCAGTCTCAACCTAAGGAATCACACTTAGTAGAGGTAAAACGTATTTTCCGTTATTTGAGTTACACTCTCTATTTTGGATTACTTTATCCAAAATCTAGCATGTATGAGCTAATCTCATATAGTGACGCAGATTATGCGGGATGCAAATCCGACAGGAAAAGTACTAGTGGCACTTGCCATTTTATAGGAAATTCTCTTGTCTCTTTGTTTTCCAAGAAGCAGAATTCCGTATCACTTTCAACCACCGAGGCGGAATATATTGCCGCCGGTGCCGCGTGTGCTCAGGTTCTTTGGATGAGACACACTTTTAAAGACTTTGGTATAAACTGTGATACTTGCCCTATCATGGTGGACAACCAAAGTGCTATTTGTCTCTCTAAGAATCCGGTACACCATTCCCGTTCTAAACACATAGATGTCCGACACCATTTCTTAGATGATCATGTTGCTAAAAAGGACCTCATATTAGTGTACGTTGAAACCCAGAAGCAAATCGTCGATATTTTCACGAAACCCCTAAAGGAAGACTCCTTTGTGCGGTTACGTCGAGAATTGGGGATTATGGGTGAATCCGAGATTTATGATTCATTTTATTCAATAATTTTGCATGCTATCATTTTTTCGTTATATTTGTTCATGCTTGATGTATTGGAATTTTCTGGATTTTTCGTTGAATTTTCGGAATTTACGCTTGATTTATTCATGAACGTCAAATTTAAGATTTTCGATGTTTAATGGGATAGTATAATGATTAATGAGAGTATTACGATGTTTCGTCCAAGTGCGATTCGGAGACAACTCAAAATTTTCAAAATTTCAAATTTTTGAACTCTGTTAGTCGGTTCATGTTCATTGACCGACCGACTAGATCATCATCTAGTCGGTCAGTGAATGAACTCAGACCGACTAACTCAAGCCCTAAATTTGGCTTCAGTTACTGTTTGCACTTAGTCGATTCAAGCTCATTGGCCAACCGACTAGATCGTCATCTAGTCGGTCAGCGCTTGAACTATGACCGACTAAATGCAACGGGGACAGTTGCATCTTTTCGACTTCCGATCGATTTATATCCATTCTAACCGACTATTTCCCCTTCTAGTCGATTCGATACTCTCCTCTCAGCCAAAAACCCCCGTGCCTCTCCACCTCCTCCGTCGATTCCGATCGATCTCCGGCCGTTTTCCGATCATCTCTCTCCTCCCTAGGTATCTCCTCCCTCTCCTAGCTGTTTAGGGTTCATTCTCAGCTTCTAGGGTTAGGGTTTCTTAGATTTCGTTCGATTTCAGCTCCTAGGGTTTGTGTTTAGGGTTTCCATTTTTGATTTCTAGTGTCGATTGCTCGTGTCTCGTCGTGCTTATGGAGAGAACACGTATCCCGATCGATCCCACTCGTCCGTCACCCATGACCATTGATTCGCCACCTACGGACCCCCAGCAATCCAAACGAACTCCACCCAAACGCCGATCGAAATCCACTCATCCATCGTCGTCTTTGCCTCCTCTTAAGAAGAAGAGGACGGCGACCGCAAAGCCCCGAGCCCGATCTCAGCCTAGGAAGCAACCCGTTTCACCAGCTTCATTCCGTGCCCCCACTCCTCCTGATGATTCTGACACGGAATACATTCCGGAGACCGAGCATACCGCTCGAGATCCTACTCCTCCACCCCGATCTAGCACCTGACAGCCTAAGGGGAAGGGTCCGATGCCAGTTGGCGGTGTCGATATTTCGTTGTGTCACGACGACCCGTTGTGTCTCGCGGCTTACAACCGTATCGAACACTGTCCGCTGTTGTTGGAGCACTTCATTTAGTTCTCCGACTTCCCAGGCCTAGCTGATCTTCTTTCGTCTAGCGGTCTTATCGATTATCTTCGGTATGACCCTAAGGCGAATCCACATCCATACCCTCGCCTTGTCAAGCTATTCTACGCGAACCGTGTTCGCGGTCAGTACGACGCGACCCACTCTATTGAGACTACTGCCTTGGGGACACCGATAGTCCTCACGACAGAAATCTTAGGAGATTTGATTGGTGTCTCCTCGTCTGGCCTTCTTCCTTCCGACATTTCTGTTGACGATATTTCTGAGCTTGATCAGGTGATGCTCGCCGAGATCTTTCATGAGATTCCTCCTGCCATGATTGGCGTTCCATCCAAGTCATTCAAGCCTAATGCCTGGGTTCTTAATCTGATCTTGAAGTCGTGCCTCCTTCCGAAGTACGGATCATCTTCCTTGCCATCCCAGCCATTCATTAAGCTCATTTACGCCATCTTCATGGGGAGTGAGATCAATTGGGCACAGATCATTCTCGACAAGATGGACTCTTTCGAATGTATTTGAAAGTCCACCAAGTTGGCCCATATTCCGTACCCGTGCCTATTGACTCTCGTGTTCCGTCACTTCCGTGTCCCTCTTCCTCCAGATGATGAGCGTCACCTCGGTCCCCCTCTGAATGCGACGGCCGTCAAGAAGTCTCTTGCGGTGCTTCGTCATGTTCAGAGGACGACCCCGTCTGCTTCAGCCTCTGCTTCAGCTGCTCCTGCTCACTCTCCTACTCTTGCTGACCTTGCACATTCGTTGAAACGTGTAGAGTCTCGTTGTGCTTGATCTGAGGAGATTCTCGCTCGCATCGCATCTCGCATGGGCATTGAGATTCCTCCGTCAGTTTCTGACGAGGAGGAGTTGGATGATGCTGAGATCGATGAGCTTGTTCGTTCTGCTGCTGCTCGTGCCCCTGAGGGTACTTCTGGTGCTGCTGCTGCTTCTGCTGGTGATCCCGAGAGCACACTTGCTGCCACCGTTCCTCCGGTGGATGCTTCTTCTGTTACTGCTCCCGAGACCACTTCTGTCGTGCCAGAGATCTCCACTCCGGATGTTCCAGTGACCACTCCTTCTGCAGAGCTTGCTGCTGCTGCAGATCCTCCCACTGACTCCTGAGCTTCTTTGGAGGACTCTCCTAGTGCACTTTGGATGACATATCCTGTTGTGAGAGAGTGTGGGTTAGGATAGTTTTGGTGGTTCTTTATATTTTGATATACTTTTGGATGTATTTTGATGTATCTCTTATGGAGTTTTGATATTTTTGATATGTATATGATACTCCGATATCTGCTGTGATATGATGTTGTATTTTGTGCTTCGATCTGAGGATCGCTTTTATGTATGTTGGCGATGTATGATTTTGTTGTATCCATATTTGATATATATATATACATCGATGTTGACATTTCATTCTCTTGTGCACATTATATTATTGCCTCTGATGATTGCTTTCGTCGCTCGATGATAATAACTTGGTTAAATAGAAATTATTTCTATGAAAACATAGAATTGTTTTCCATACACTTAATTAACCAAGAATGTTGATATTGGAGAGTATATTCCATAACTCAATCCGTAAAATTAATTTGAGTTTTGATGATTTTATTTATCGATTTTCGACTTTGGTCTCATTGACACGCTTTGATTTTATTCGTATTTTCCTTTGGTGTCATTTGGACCGTGGTCGTATTCTACGACTTCCGTGCTTTTATTTGAAGCCATTTTTGTTGTCGTTGATCTCCTCCCACACTTTTTGCTAATGCCAAAGGGGAGATATATAATTATAACGATGAGCTAAATGATAATTTAAAGCATTTTTCCAAGAATCTAATTTGATATGTTAGATTTGTTGGACGCAACGATCTAGAATCTTTGGTTTGATGATGACAAACATGTGCGAACTATTTAACGTGTGTACTAAGTGTGTTTCAGGAATCGTAAAGCGGTAAATTCTCAAAGTGAAGACTTAGTCAACCGGTGGAGGAATTGATATCCACACAGCTAGTGGACTTAGTCAAAGTGCTATACACAAAGCAACTTGACTTGGTCAATATGTAGAGGGATGGAATATATTTGGGATTTGGTTAAATCAATTAGAGATTTATTCCAATTTCATATCCAATTTGAATTGCTTTCAAATCCCAACTTATTCAAATCAAATCTCCTATACACATCCATATTCAAAAGAAACTCTTGTCCTATATATACCCATCTTCTTCTAGGGTTGAAAGCATGCGGCCAAAACCCTAGAGCAGCCGGCCAAAAAAAACCCAAGCCTTCAACTACATTGCCGCATACACATCCAAGCAGAAATTATCTTTGCCGCAATTATTTGCTTCCCTCACGAAAACAATTGTCTTTGCTACAAATCTGTTTCAACTACATGCAACCATTTCTCAAAGCCAAAAAATATTAATCCCCCAAGCAACAATTCTCAAGGCCACTAAAATTCCACATGCAACAATTCCCAAGGCCACTAAACGTGAATCCTCAAGCAACAATTACCAAGGCCACTAAACCTGAATTCTTCAAGCATAGCAATTAAGGCCTCAATCAAACACAAAGTGAGGTTATTTAATTTGTTTTAATGAAAGGTTAAACACTTTGTGTTTTTTGAATGTAGGGAAATTGGTGCTGAGAACAAACCGAAGAGAGAACAAAGGGGCAAGCTTGCTGTAACTCTTCGACACGGCCGTAGCACCCCTCCGACACTATTGCAACAACATCCGACACTTCCGGTTGCTGTTATTCTCTTGTTGCCGTGAAGCCCATCAAGTTGTCGTGAAGCCCATCAAGTTGCCGAGAGACCTTCCAGTTGCCGAAATCCATCATTCGAAATTATCAAAGGGATGCGCACAAGAGCCTGAGGCCGAATTGCTGTTCTCCTTTGTTGACCAAAACAATTTTGAAGAGGCAATCAACACAAAGAAGAAGGGATCGAAATCATCAAAGGCACAGCCGCATTCTCTCCTTTGTGCGCACGCAACAGAGGCAAGCCGGAATCTTTGAGATTACAAAAGCACAACTTTTTAAGCCCATACCATTACAACAATTTCAAAATGGAAGTCACGGATTGGTTTGAATCAAAAGTTTTTGGTTTGAATTAAAAGCACTTGATTATTTTTAATAATCCCTATCTCTTTGAGTCTGTGTACTTGACTGTGCATAAAAAGGACTGATTCAAATGTTTTTTTTCAGAACCAACACGAATAGAAGCATGATGAACTCTTGACTTACATCAATCACAGACAAGAGGGAAACGCAATCAAGGAGCCGAATTGATTGGTAGCGTTGCATCTTATTCTGGGCCGCAAGTTTCAACCTTTAGAGGAAGGCGCAAGTTTCATCGAGAGGGGAGCCGAACTATTGGGGGGAGACATCAGAGACTACTACTTGTCAGATTGATCTGACCCGTGCTGATTGACGAGGACATCACCGCTACACAAAACTGAGATTCCTAAACTCTATTTATTATTATTTTGTGTAGTTGTTATGTTAGATCCTCGTAGGGGAAACTTTACCATCTTTTGTGACTATTTTGGGACTTGTCTGGTTGGGGCTAGACAAGTGGGACCCAGCTAGTTTGGGACTAGCTGGTAGAAAGCGTTACTAGGATTGATAGTGAGAGAAAATACTGTGTGTGGGGTACTGAGAGCCTGGCGAGTGTAGAGACGTAGAGGATGCTCTGAGCGTGCTCTAACTTGAGGTTTTGTACCTATTGCGCTATTCAATACTAGTTCTGCTTTGGGGGCTGGAGTAGGTCGTTGGGACGACCGAACCAGGGTAAATCTGCTGTGTACTCCGTGTCTGCTTTTTATTTACACTGTTGTTGCTATAACTGCGTGTGCTTATTCGTGGGTTGCACGAATTATTTTTAAAAGCCTATTCAACCCCCTCTAGGCTAGGATCCAGATCCAACAAGTGGTATCAGAGCAGGTTTTAGGATCTAGCCTAGGATTGAGCATGAATAACCATATGGATAGTGCTTTTGCTGAGGGTCAGTCTGTTTCCAGTCCCCTAGATTTAATGGAGGTGATTATGCTTATTGGAAAAATCGAATGAAAATCTACCTTATTTCTGTTGATTATAAAGCTTGGCAAATAATTGAAAAAGGATATAAACTGCCTGTTATTAAAGTAGAAAATGTTGAGATTGAAAAACCAAATGACAAATGGGATGATAATGATTGGAAATCTTATTCTTTAAATGCTAAAGCTATGAATGCTCTCATTTGTGCACTTGATAAATCTGAATATAATAGAATCTCACATTGTTTAACTGCGCAGGAGATATGGCATACTTTAGAGGTGACGCACGAGGGAACGTCACAGGTAAAGGAGTCTAGACTGTCTCTTTTGAGTGCAGAGTTTGAGGGATTTCGCATGCTACCATCAGAGAGCATATCAGAGATATATGCGGGGTTCACCGACATAGTTTACAAGTCTAGCTCGCTTGGAAAGCCATATGCTAGCCTCGATCAAGTGAGGAAGATCCTAAGAGCATTGCCAAGCTCTTTCAGACCAAAGGTCACCGCCATCCAGGAAGCAAAGATATTGTCACAATTGAAGGTGGAGGACCTTATTGGTAATTTGATGTCCCATGAGTTGGAATTGCAAAATGTTGAAGCAAGAGAGAAACCTGAGGAGAAAGAGAAAGCCATAAAGCCCCTTGCTCTGAAAGCTGACGAAAGTGAAGATGACGACGACGACATAGCGCTAATGGTGAGGAAATTTAGAAAGTTCATCAAGACCAAGCATGGGAGAAACGAAATGGCACCCAGGTTTAATCGTTCTAACTTTAATAATTCTTCCAAGCAATTTAATGATCAGAAATCTACTGATAGAATGCAATGTTTTAAATGCAAGGGAAGAGGACATCTGATGAAGGATTGCCCAAATGAAACTGCTCAGCTCGCTAAAGGAAAAAGGAAAAGCGAAGGTATTAACATGGGATATGGATAGCGAAGCTGAAAGCGAGGAGGAAAATGAAGCCCATTCTTGCATGGCTTTGATGGGGATCCAAGATGAGAAACCGTCAGGTAGCAAAGCTGAACTTCTTAAAATTTGTGAAGAAATGCAAAATCAAATAGTAGATCATGAGTTCACTATTGAATGTCTCTAAAATCAGAACTATGGCATGCAAGTTAGTGATGACAAGGTGTTTAAAGAGAATGAAAAACTTAAAATTGAACTTAACGCATGCAAGTCTACTATTGAAGTCATGAAGAAGGAAAAAGAAAGCTTTGATGAAAATGCACCTTGTATTTCTTGTTCCTCATTATTAAACCAAATTAGCATGCTTAAACTTGATTTGATTAAGCTCGAAACTGAAAAAGACTATGTGATTAGAGAGCTTAATGATAAATTCTGCATGTTGGACAATGACTTTAAAAGAAAAATGATTGAATTTGAAAAGAAGGAAGAGGAAAACAAGAGAGCTTTTATTAGTAAATGCACGATGCTTGTGGAAGAAAATAAACAATTAAAAACCAAAGTCTCTCATCTTGAAGTTGCCATTAAGAAATTCTCTATGGGAAAACAATCGTTGGGCACTATTTTAGAGAATCAATTATATGGCAATAATAGAAGAGGACTTGGTTTTGGTCTGAAAAGCGTTGAAAAGCAAAAATTCAAGAAATTCCACAATGTACCCTCTATTGCAAAGAACAAATATGCAAAGTGCTTTACTTGTGATAGTGTAGGCCACACTTCATATTATTGTAAATTTAGGAACACAAATATCAAGTTTAAACAAGTGTGGGTTCCTAAATCTTTAATGGCTAACACTCGTGGACCTTGTTGGATTCCAAGGTTACACTTAACACCTTTCATGTAGGTGTGATGGAGGCTTGGCGAGGAGCAAACTTATAAAGTCTCATTCTATTTCCAGCTCCTTAGCCAAATAGCGACGAGAAGGTATAATTTTTATCCCTCTTTGCATTTCATCGTATACCTTCATAGATTGTTTTGTGTGCTTGATTTATTTTTGTTTGTGTGCTTGCTTGCATGATTTTTAATGTTTTTATTTCTGAAAAAAAACAAAAAAATTGAAAAACAAAAAAAAACAAAAAAATAATATTGAGCTTAAAAGAATACCCTTTATGTTTTATCCTAAGTGGTATTGTATGAATGATCAAACCTATCCCTTGTAGAAGTTAATTCATTATTGTTGTAGCTACATGAACATGTTGTTCTCTTTTTAGTAGCCATGCCATGTCTCATAAACTTCAAAATTGACTTCTACACCTACATTTGCACTTTCACGATATGTGACTTCATAGTACTTTTGGAGATTCTTTTGAAGAATAATGGAAAGTGAATGTAGGAATGATTAATTTCTGAATTTTCTAAGGGATATGAAGTGTTTAGCCATGAATTAAAATTGAGCACAAAAGAATTGAAAAATAATAATATTATATTTGCTCCGTATGAAAAATGGATACACTTCATGGCTAATACACAACCCACGAGTATCCAACTTGTGCTAAATGGGTAATCATTAGCGTTGGTGTATATAACTTGTCAAGCAATGCCACCCCGCATTTAAAATTCCTTTTAGGCCATGTTTCGGGGTTCGGTAACTTGAACTCATCTTTGATGAGGTGGGAAAAATCAATCCTAGTGATATTCATGAAAATTGGAAAATGTGGATTGATTTGGTTGATTTTCTGAAATTGAATCTCCTCTTGTACTTTATTGTCTATATCACTACACTTACACAAAGGTGGAGACGTCTTGTTATGAAATCCTATGAGCTTGGATTGTCTATTTTGTGGAAAACTCATGCAAATTGCACGCTACATTTAATAATGGTTTATTTTTGCATGGAATATTTTTGTGACTTCATTAATCCACTTTTGGTGATTACAAAGGGGGAGAAAGAGAAAGAAAGATTTGTGAAAGATTTGTGTGTTGTTTGTTGTCGGTATTATTTGTTGAAGGGGGAGCTTGAGAAAAATACTTGAATAAATGTTGAAGGGGGAGCTTGAGAGAAGGGGGAGCATGCTGCTTGTATATTTGTATGTTGTGCATGCTATGTTGTAATGCTTGAATATTCCATTCCATGATTCATATTGCATGCATTACACCCTTCAACACACTTCACACACCCATACTTATTACTTAAATCTTTTATGGGTTTGTCATCACCAAAAGGGGGAGATTGTTGGACGCAACGATCTAGAATCTTTGGTTTGATGATGACAAACGTGTGCGAACTATTTAACGTGTGTGCTAAGTGTGTTTCAGGAATCGCAAAGCGGTAAATTCTCAAAGTGAAGACTTAGTCAACCGGTGGAGGAATTGCTATCCACACAGCTAGTGGACTTAGTCAAAGTGCTATACACAAAGCAACTTGACTTGGTCAATATGTAGAGGGATGGAATCTATTTGGGATTTGGTTAAATCAATTAGAGATTTATTCCAATTTCATATCCAATTTGAATTGCTATCAAATCTCAACTTATTCAAATCAAATCTCCTATGCACATCCATATTCAAAAGAAACTCTTGTCCTATATATACCCATCTTCTTCTAGGGTTGAAAGCATGCGGCCAAAACCCTAGAGCAGCCGGCCAAAAAAAACCCAAGCCTTCAACTACATTGCCGCATACACATCCAAGCAGAAATTATATTTGCCGCAATTATTTGCTTCCCTCACGAAAACAATTGTCTTTGCTACAAATCTGTTGCAACTACATGCAACCATTTCTCAAAGCCAAAAAATATTAATTCCCCAAGCAACAATTCTCAAGGCCACTAAAATTCCACATGCAACAATTCCCAAGGCCACTAAACGTGAATCCTCAAGCAACAATTACCAAGGCCACTAAACCTGAATTCTTCAAGCATAGCACTTAAGGCCTCAATCAAACACAAAGTGAGGTTATTTAATTTGTTTTAATGAAAGGTTAAACACTTTGTGTTTTTTGAATGTAGGGAAATTGGTGCTGAGAACAAACCGAAGAGAGAACGAAGGGGCAAGCTTGCTGCAACTCTTCGACACGGCCGTAGCACCCTCCGACACGATTGCAACAACATCCGACACTTCTGGTTGCTGTTATTCTCTTGTTGCCGTGAAGCCCATCAAGTTGTCGTGAAGCCCATCAAGTTGCCGAGAGACCTTCCAGTTGCCGAAATCCATCATTCGAAATTATCAAAGGGATGCGCACAAGAGCCTGAGGCCGAATTGCTGTTCTCCTTTGTTGACCAAAACAATTTTGAAGAGGCAATCAACACAAAGAAGAAGGGATCGAAATCATCAAAGGCACAGCCGCATTCTCTCCTTTGTGCGCACGCAACAGAGGCAAGCCGGAATCTTTGAGATTACAAAAGCACAACTTTTTAAGCCCAGACCATTACAACAATTTCAAAAGGGAAGTCACGGATTGGTTTGAATCAAAAGTTTTTGGTTTGAATTAAAAGCACTTGATTATTTTTAATAATCCATATCTCTTTGAGTCTGTGTACTTGACTGTGCATAAAAAGGACTGATTCAAATGTTTTTTTTTCAGAACCAATACGAATAGAAGCATGATGAACTCTTGACTTACATCAATCACAGACAAGAGGGAAACGCAATCAAGGAGCCGAATTGATTGGTAGCGTTGCATCTTATTCTGGGACGCAAGTTTCAACCTTTAGAGGAAGGCGCAAGTTTCATCGAGAGGGGAGCCGAACTATTGGGGGGGGGGGGGGAGACAACAGAGACTACTACTTGTCAGATTGATCTGACCCGTGCTGATTGACGAGGACATCACCGCTACACAAAACTGAGATTCCTAAACTCTATTTATTATTATTTTCTGTAGTTGTTGTGTTAGATCCTCGTAGGGGAAACTTTACCATCTTTTGTGACTATTTTGGGACTTGTCTGGTTGGGGCTAGACAAGTGGGACCCAGCTAGTTTGGGACTAGCTGGTAGAAAGCGTTACTAGGATTGATAGTGAGAGAAAACACTGTGTGTGGGGGTACTGAGAGCCTGGCGAGTGTAGAGACGTAGAGGGTGCTCTGAGCATGCTCTAACTTGAGGTTTTGTACCTATTGCGCTATTCAATACTAGTTCTGCTTTGGGGGCTGGAGTAGGTCGTTGGGACGACCGAACCAGGGTAAATCTACTGTGTACTCTGTGTCTGCTTTTTATTTACCCTGTTGCTGCTATAACTGCGTGTGCTTATTCGTGGGTTGCACGAATTATTTTTAAAATCCTATTCACCCCCCTCTCGGCTAAGATCCAGATCCAACAAGATTCAGGGGGAGTTAAGATATAAAAATGGATTTTAAATCCGATATTTCAATAATTGATTCACATTTTATACTTTACTCGTCTGCTTGATGCGTATGATTAATATATAATTTTGGAACTAACGTGTCATCAATGCAGGGGTAGTAAGTAAATTACATTTGAATCATTATTTTTGATTATTATTTATGTTGGTTTGTCATCACCAAAAAGGGGAGAATGTTGAGTATTGATTCCCCGGATTTGGTTTTGGATGATGAACAAACCTAAATATTGTGAACTAACACTTTGTGAGCGCAGTTATGGAGATCGTCGCCAAACTTCTATGAATATCAAAAGCAACGTCTTGAGACTTCTCAAAGCGCGTGATCGTATGCTTGAAGCTTCGTTGAAGCTCAAGGACCTTTATTGAAGTCATGAAGATTCGATTGAAGCTTTTGAAGACGGTTCATCAAGTTTATTTAATGTCTTCTAGCTTCTTTTCGTAGAATGTTAAGCCTTGAGTAGGTCTTACGTTTTAATCTTCATAACGCTCATATCTTAGAGCTAGGATCTTAGTAGAAGTCCATACGAACTTTCCCGAAGCTTCGCGCTTCGATTCGCGACTTCTTGTGCATGTTAGTTGGTTCAAGAAGAAGAACCAACCGAATAGATGGTGATCTAGTCGGTCGGCAAAGCTTCTTGAACCGACTAGTTTGCCTCCTTCAATTCTAGCTCAGTTACTGTTTACAGTTAGTCGGTCAAAGAAGGTTCACCGACCGATTAGTTGTGAAACTAGTCGGTTAGGAATCCTTCTTAGATCGACTAGTTGAACTTCTATTTTTGAGCCTGAGCTACTGTTTACACTTAGTCGGTCAAAGCTCAACGACCGACCGCCTAGTTGAGAAACTAGTCGGTCAGAAGTTGTTCTTAAACCGACTAGCTGTTTTTGAATTCAGCTGCTTTGATTTCTTCTGTTAGTCGGTCAACGTTGACTCACCGATGTAATGCCCTACCAGCTACTGCACAAGTACTAGAGGGGGGGGGGGTGAATAGTACTTTAAAATAATAAGGAGTATAATTCCAAATTAAATTGCAAACAACTACCAAATCAATTTGCGGAAGCTTAAATTGAATGACAACACAAAATTAACAATGCTAACACACGATGTTAATGGGTTCGGATCCACCCAAGTCTCCCCGACTTGTTCCCGGTGATCCTACGTCCCAACCACCCGGATCCCCTCTGGATACTTGAGTTAGAAACCCTAACTCAAGATTTCCACTATGAATATCTTGTGAAAAACCTTCACAAGATCAAATCATACATGCAATAGCAAACGTGAATCCCACAACCCGGGATCACAACCTTCTCTCACAACCGAGAGAATCACAAAGCAATATTAAAGAGTTTAATATGAAATAAACAATCTTACCACAAAATCCTATACCTTGAGTTTTTCTTACCCAAATGGTGAAATGAAGGATATGAGGAAGATGAAGTCACCAAGACCTAGCACCAAGGAAATGACCAGCAATCGGTGCCTAGGAATGATTTGGAGACTTGGATCAAGCAATAGCTTGAAGAGCTCACCAAGAACAACCTTCTCTCTAGATGGATTCTAGATCTAGAAATGAGAGAGAATGAGTTTCTTGTGAGGAAGAGAGCTTTAGATTAGAGTGAGAATGGCTATCTCTTTAGAACTCAATGAATCTCTTAATGGCAGCTCTAACCTAGATAGAAATGACCTAGGTTCGTATTTATAGGGTCCCATAAAAACAAGTTAGGTCATTCTCCAACGGATAGAAATCTGTGAGAATTAGTCGGTCAAAGAACAATCACTGACCGACTAGTTCATCAACTAGTCGGTCAGTCAAACAGCATGGACCGACTAAGAGTAGATCTGAGAAGAGATAGAATTTCAGACCAAGAAATCTAGTCGGTCCAAGAAGACTTTCTGACCGACTAGTTTCACAACTAGTCGGTCAGTCAGTGAACGTAGACCGACTAAGAGCAAAAAGAATTAGTCTGAACACAAGTTGACTTAGTCGGTCCAAGAACAAAAGTTGACCGACTAAATTGTCAACTAGTCGGTCACCAAACGATCTTAGACCGACTAACGATAAACAATAGCTTAGGAGAATTTTAGCATGAACAGTAAGTCACAACTAGTCGGTCAAAGAAGCATCACTGACCGACTAGTTCACAAACTAGTCGGTCGGTGAGTCAACGTAGACCGACTAACTATAAACAGTAAAGTCCAAGAAATTAAGGAATCAAACTAGTCGGTCCAAGAACAGTTGCCGACCGACTAGATCACCATCTAGTCGGTCAGTACTTGTTCTTGTACCAACTAACATGCACAATAAAGTCCGAATCGAAGCGCGATGCTTCGAGGAAGCTAGAATGAAGTTGTGCAAGGATCCTAGAGCTACGAAATGAGCGTAATGAAGATAGAAACGTAAGATATACTCAAGGCTTAACATTCTATATATCGAAGCTAAAAGACTATAAATAAAACCTTAATAAACGGTCTTCGAGAGCTTCGATTGAATCTTCATAACTTCCAAAACGGTGCAAGAGCTTCAACGAAGCTTTAGGCATGAATACGAGCTTTGGGAAGTGTTGAGATGTCGCTTTGAATGTTCTCGTGAATTTGGCGACGATCTCCAATACTGCGCTCACAAATTGTTAGTTCATGGATTATTTATGTTTGCTCATCATCAAAACCAAATCCGGGGAGTCCAATATTCAACATTCTCCCCCTTTTTGGTGATGACAAACCAACATAAATAATAATCAAAAATAATGATTCAAATGTAAAATACTTACTCCCCCTGCATTGATGACACGTTAATTCCAAAATGAATATATATGAATTGCATCAATCATATGAGTAAGATAAATAAAGAGAATCAATTTTCGAAATATCGGATTTTGAAAATCCTTATATGTATCTTAACTCCCCCTGAATCTAACATATCAAACTAGATTCTTGGAAATTGAGTTAAATTTTCATTTGCGCTATTTATTATCATTATCTCTCCCCCTTTGGCATTATCCCAAAAACGGGGGGCATACAACGACAACAACTAGGAAATGGAAAATCCAACATCGGGAGTCGTAGACAATGACGATGGACCAAATTGACACCAAGGGAAAAATGTGGAAATCAAATCAAGGTGTGCCAAAATGTCCATTATCACAAAAAAAATCAAAAATCATCAAAAATACCAAATAATTATTCATTTCTTGAATAATGAAACATACTCTTCAATATTCAATATTCTTGGTTAAATTTGTGCATGGAAAACAATTCTATACAATTCTAGAATTTAAATCTATTTAACCAAGTTTTCATGCGTCGAACGACGTATTCACACATTATATGCATTGAACGAATATTAAATGTGCACGACGAATTAGGACAAAGAGAACGACGATGTATATATATAAATGATAACATCATGAGTACATCCAAAGAGATATCCCAACGAGTACATCAAAATACAAACGACCATGGATATAAACATCAAAAGATACATCATCATCGTCAACATCAAAATACAACAAAATAACCATCAGCAACGTCATCCAAAGTGTATCAAAACAACCAACACCGAAACCCTGAAAGCTCAAAAATACATCAAAACAACTCTCAAACCCCATCCAAACCCAAAATACTCTCACTAAAAAAAATATAACATCCGAAGTGTAGTGGAGAGTCCTCGAAACTGACAATCACGAGGAAGTGGCTGGATCTGCAGTCTCCGTGGGTCCAGTCGACGGAGTGGACTCAGGCTCTGCAGGGAGTAGAGGTGTCTCAACAGACGGGATCGTCGGGGTAGGTGTGGAAGCAACAGCAACAGGCTCAACTTCAGCAGGCACATCAGGAGAGGCAGCAGGCTCAGAAGTCTGAACTACTGTAGCAGAGGTCTCTGGAGCACCGGTAGAGGTGCCAACACCAGGAGCAGAAGATGTAGCAGCAGCAGCAGTGGCCTCATCGCCACGGGCAAAAGAAGTGACAAGCTCATCAAGCTCCTCATCGTCCATCTCCTTGTCCTCAGACACGGACGGAGGAAGATCAATGCCCATCTGACGAGCCATATGGCAAACTACCTTCTCGGTACGAGCCAAGCGAGACTCGTGCCGACGAAGTATCCGTACGACATCATCCAAAGTAGCAGGACGAGAGGGGGCACCAGCAGCAGAGGGAGTCGCCTGAGACGCAGATGTGGTAAACCTCTGTACGTGACGAAGCGCCTTTAGAGATTTCTTCACGGCCGTCGCGTTCAGAGGAGTACCCAAGGGACGCTCATCGTCAGGAGGGAGAGGGACTCGGAAATGACGAAACACGAGGGTCAACAGGCAAGGGTATGGAATGTGCGCAGATTTATTGGTCTTGCGTATACACTCGAAAGAGTCCATCTTATCGAGTATCACGCGAGCCCAATTAATCTCGCACCCCAAGAAAAGAGCGTAGATCAATTTCTAGAACGGCTGGGATGGAAGTGAAGATGATCCATATTTAGGGAGGAGGCAAGACTTCAAGATCAGGTTAAGGACCCACGCATTCGGCTTGAAAGATTTCGATGGAACACCAATGAATGTGGAGGAGATAACCTGGAAGATATCTGAAAGAACTGACTGATCCAAGGAAGAAATGTCATCGACGGAAATGTCCGAAGGGAGGAGACCACACGACGAACAACCAAGAATCTCCCCCAAGATTTCTGCCGTGAGAACTATAGGAGTTCCCAAGACAGTCGTCTCAATGGAGTGGCTGGCATCGTACTGGCCTCGAACGCGATTGGCATAGAACAATTTCACGAGGCGATGATACGGTTTGGGATTGGCCTTGGGGTCGTATCGGAGATAATCAAGAAGACCACTATAGGACAGAAGATCAGCAAGGCCGAGAAAATCAGAAAACTGAACGTAATGCTCTAACAACAGTGGACAGTGCTCTATACGGTTGTACGCTGCGAGACACTGAGGGTCATCACGGCACAACGATATGTCTACACCGCCGACTGGCATAGGAGCCTTACCCTTAGCCTTACGGGTCTTCGGAGGAGGAGTAGGTTCCCTAGTAGGCTCATCCTCAGGGATAAATTCAGAGTCGGAATCGGGAGGAGTAGCCGGTGAGTGGAGTATGGGCTTTTTGGTCTTAGATTTGCGGGGTTTGACGGTCGCCGTCCTCTGCTTCTTCAGAGGAGGCGAAGACGGGGAAGCTTGGGTAGACTTGGCACGACGTTTAGGCTTCGGGGGATTCCTAGGGTCGGAAGGCCCTACGGTCATAGGTGAAGCCCCGGAAGAGGCGATAGGAATTCTCGTCTTTGCCATGGTCGAGGCACGACGAGTACAACCAAGTAATCACGGAGGATCAACAACAAACCCTAAACCCTAAGCACACAACAAACAAACCCTAACACACAAGCCCTAAGAAGAAAAATTCCGAAACCCTAGAATACCTAGAAGATGAAATCGCACCCTAGGGCAAGAAATCGACCTAGGAGAGGGAGGGAGATACCTAGGAGGAGGAGGCGACGGCGGCGGACGGCGAGGATGACCGGAGATATGGCCGGAGTCGACGAGAATTTGAAGGGGCTCGATCGGGTTTTGGGAGTTATCGGGCTTGAGCTGAGAGACAAACCGACTAAAAGTGAGTTTTAGTCGAATGAAAGTGAGTTTAAGTCGGTCTGGAAGCAAAAATACACAAATGCCCTAACCCACTTAGTCGGCCATAGTTCAAGCACTGACCGACTAGATTACGATCTAGTCGGTCGGTCAATGAGCTTGAACCGACTAAGTCGAAACAGAGGCAAACAACAAAATTTAGGGCTAGATTTAGTCGGTCGCAGTATACTTACTGACCGACTAGTTTTCAATCTAGTCGGTCGGAAAGTGTACTATGACCGACTAACGAAAGAAAATGATAGGAGATGGATGAAAGCTTGATCTAGTCGGTCTGAGTTCACTTGCTGACCGACTAGATGAGCATCTAGTCGGTTGACAAATGAACTTAGACCGACTAGAAGAGTTCAAAATTTGATAATTGATTTTTCTTCACAAACCACTTGGATGAAACAACTTAAAACTCTCATTAGTCATCTAAATTACCCCATAAAACGTCGAAATCTTAAATGCGACTTTCAAATACGAATTCGATCATAAATTCAAATATATCACATAAAATTCCCAAAAATTCAATTAATCTAGCATGAACAAAATATCGCGAAATCGAATAGCATGCAAGATAATTGAATGAAATATGAATCCTATATCTCGGATTCACCCATAATCCCCAATTCTCGACGCAACCGCACAAAGGAGTCCTCCTTTAGGGGTTTCGTGAAAATATCGGCGATTTGCTTTTGGGTTTCAACGTACACTAAAATGATGTCCTTCTTAGCAACATGATCATCTAAGAAATGGTGTCGGACATCTATGTGTTTTGATCGGGAATGGTGCACCGGATTCTTTGAAAGACAGATAGCACTTTGGTTATCCACCATGATAGGGCTAGTATCACAATGAATACCAAAATCCTTCAAAGTGTGTCTCATCCAAAGAACCTGGGCACAAGCGGCACCGGCGGTAATATATTCCGCCTCGGTGGTTGAAAGTGATACGGAATTTTGCTTCTTGGAAAACCAAGAGACAAGAGAATTTCCTAGAAAATGGCAAGTGCCACTAGTACTTTTCCTGTCGGATTTGCATCCCGCATAATCGGCATCACTGTATGAGACTAACTCATACGTGCTAGATTTCGGATAAAGTAATCCAAAATCTAAAGTGTAACTTAGATAACGGAAAATACGCTTTACCGCTACTAAGTGAGACTCCTTAGGTTGAGACTGGTAACGAGCACATATGCATACGGCAAATAACTACCTATCATACCTCGATATAGACGAATGTCTACATCCTTACCGCCCGTATCCTTGTCAAGATGCGTAGTCGTGCTCATTGGTGTCTTTTTCCCGGAAGCACTTTCCATTCCAAATCGCTTAAGCAACTCCACCGTATACTTCGTTTGGTGGATGAAGATTGCATCGTTCAATTGGCGAATTTGAAGACCTAAGAAATATTTGAGTTCGCCCATGTGGCTCATCTCAAATTGTTCCTTCATAACATTAGAAAACTCTTCGCAAAGAGTGAAGTTAGTAGCACCGAAAATGATATCATCAACATAAATTTGAACTAATAAAATATCATTATTCGCATGCTTAACAAAAAGTGTAGAATCGGCTTCGCCCATTTTAAAATTCAAATCCAAAAGAAAATTCTTTAGGCGATCATACCAAGCTCGAGGAGCTTGTCTCAAACCATAAAGAGCTTTCTTTAGTTTAAAAACATGATTTGGAAATTTTTCATTTATGAAGCCCGGAGGTTGAGAAACGTAAACTTCCTCAACGACATCTCCGTTTAAAAATGCACTTTTAACATCCATTTGAAATAACTTAAAATTTTTATGGCATGCATAAGACAATAAGAGTCTAATCGATTCTAATCTAGCTACCGGAGTGAAGGATTCTTCGAAATCGATACCTTCCTCTTGGCGATAGCCTTGAGCAACTAACCGAGCTTTGTTCCGGATGACGACTTGATTTTCGTCGGTTTTGTTCTTGAAGATCCACTTTGTCCCTATGACGGTGTGGTTCTTCGATGGCAAAGGAACAAGCTCCCATACCTCATTCCTCTCGAATTGAATGAGTTCCTCCTCCATGGCAAAGATCCAAGCACTATCTTCGCACGCTTCAACGATATTCTTTGGCTCTATCGATGAGGCAAAGGCACAATTGGCGAAGTGGTGGACTTGAGATCTCGTCTTGACACTATCATTAATATTGCCAATAACTTGCTCATGGGGATGGTCGCGAACGGTATGAAGCCGCTTGGGAATACCTTGGTCACTAGGCACATTCTCAACAACTTCATTAGTCGGGTTAGTCTCAATAGAATCAATTGAATCAATAGACTTAGAATTTTCAAATGAATCACATAAAACATCCATAGAATCATTATCATTTGAAATTCTAGAAGTAGTAAAATTCTCATTAAAAGAGACATGAAGTGATTCCTCGATCGTAGAGGATCTTTTGTTGTATATCCGGTAGGCTTTGCTACGTGAGGAATACCCAACAAATATCCCCTCATCCGATCTCGGATCAAACTTGTCCAAATTATCATATGTGTTTTTAATAAAACATTTTGCACCGAAAACACGAAAATGTTTAACTTGAGGCAATCTACCAAACAACAATTCATAGCAAGTTTGTTTGGTGCCGGGCCTCAAAAGTATTCTATTAAACACATAACAAGCGGTGTGTACCGCTTCCGCCCAAAATTGATAACCAAGTTGACTATCTTCGAGCATAGTGCGAGCACACTCCACAAGCGTTCTATTCTTCCTCTCAACAACACCATTTTGAGGAGGTGCGCGAGGGAAAGAAAACGTGTGAGTAATTCCAAGATCATCACAAAAATTTGAGAAAGACTCATTCTCAAATTCACCCCCATGATCACTACAAATAGTGACAATGGTGGTTCCGATGATATTTTGTACTTTCTTCACAAATATTGTGAAGTTTTCAAAAGCTTCATTTTTATTACATAAGAAAAATACCCATGTAAATCTTGAATAATCATCAACGATGACTAGTCCATATCTTGCATTTCCTAAGGAAGCAACTCTAGTTGGCCCAAATAAATCTAGATGTAATAGCTCTAGTGGCCGTTTTGTAGAAATGCTTTTCTTAGGTTTAAATGAAGATTTAGTAAGCTTGCCACGTTGACAAAAATCACAAAAACTTTTCTTTTCGAAAACGAGCTTCGGAAAACCTTTAATGGAATTTAATTTCGAAAGTTTATAAAGTGTTCCAAAGTTCACATGTCCAAAACGTCGATGCCATAAGTGTTGTTTACTTGTGTTGGCAACGAGACATTGTTCATATGACTTAGGAAGATCCAAAATATAAATATCTTTATGGCGTGTGCCGGAAAATAATAATTTATTATTATCATTTGAAATATGACACAATCCTTTCGCAAAGCTAACTTTGTAACCTTTGTCACAAAGTTGGCTTATTGAAATAAGATTATGATTTAAACCATCAACTAGATAAACATCACTAATTAAGGGTTTAGAAGGGTTACCCACTTTACCAACACCGACGATGGTTTCGCTCTCGTTGCCTCCAAATACGACGCGATTTCCATTTGCAATGGAAACCACTCCGGAGAGCAATTGAGCGTCACCCGTCATGTGTTTTGAACACCCGCTATCGAGTATCCAATTCCCTTTGGAGCTAAATTTAAATTTGTTGCTCCTCTTCTTTTTCTTTTCCTTGAGTACCTAAAGATAGAAACTTTCATATCATGGTACCCAAGGTCATTGGGTCCTCAAAGGTTAGACCTTTGGAAGCCAAGTCCAATTGGACTTTGACTTCCCCACATAATTCCTACTATGCACAACCTTCGAAAAATAAGCATTCATATACATTTGTTTTTCGTCCATGCTTGTGTCCTTTGGGCTCCAAATAGTGAAAATTTTGGGAGCCATCATCCTATTGGGTGCATGCATGCGACGTTGATTTCTACGTGATGCATGACGTGGATAGGCATACGGGACATGATGGAATGGTGCATGACGAGAATTATTCATACGATGAGGTGGGTGAACATATGCATGTGTGGGAACACGTGCGTGAGGGTGTCTCACATGGTGTGCACGTGCCCGTGAACGTGTAGCATAGAAATCATCATATGTGTGAGATGGTGGAGTAGGACGTGTGTTCCTACGTGGCATGGTATTTGTGTACATATAAGCATGCCCCTTCTTTGGAGGTCCACCCAAAGTGGGTTTCTTTCCAAAAGAGGGTGTGGACGAGGTGGAAGCACCATTGGTAGATGAACTACCAATAGAGTGTTTGCTCCCACTCGTTGAGGCTTCGGAAGTTGGCCTTACAAAAGTAGTGACCGACTTGGATGAATTTCCCATCATATACCCCAAGCCAATGTGGTGTTTGGCCGGAAGTAAGTCTTTTAGGATATTATCCAAGTGGCCCTTACCCTTGTTGAATTTGTTGATTCGGCCCAATGTGTCCTCATATTTCTCTTTGAGAGAACACAAAGAAATATCCAAAGTGGATATTTGCGATGTGAGCACATAAACACGAGATTTAAGATTCTCGTTCTCAATACTAAAAGTCGAGTTTTGAGAAGTTAAATCCGCTATCTTATGTTCTTCCGCATCCTCAATGCTAACATGTTCAAGTTTAGATTTAAGATTAACAATCTCATTTCTTAACTCTTCAACAACGGTGTCGTTGTTGGTGATGATAGTCTTAGGCGATGTTTGAATGCTAGCTAGGTCATCTTTTACTTTAGTATATCTATTTACTAATTTAGTGTATTTTGACCAAAGTTGAGAGTTAGCATTCCTAAGATCGTCTATGGTTACCTCATCGCTTTCGACATCACTATCATCGAAAGAGGAGGATCCTTGATCGTGCTCCTCTCTTGCCATGAAGCACATGTGCGCTTGCTCCACGTTCTCATCGTCCGACTCTCCGCTTGAGGAATCCTCGGAGTCGGTGAATGTTGCTCCGACAAGTCCCTTCTTGTACCCCTTTTTGTACTTCTTTGACTTGTCGAACTTCGGCGCCTTCCACTTCTCCTTTTGCTTGTTTTGAGGACAATCCGCTTTGATGTGTCCTGGCTTATTGCATTTAAAGCACAAAGGTGGAGAGGCGTTAGTAGAAGTAAACTTAGATTTTTGTTTGAAGTTACCCTTTCGGAAGAAGCGATTGAACTTCTTTGCCATGAGTGCAATGGATTCCATGTCCATTTCTTCTTCCGAGTCCTCATCATCGGTAGAGGTGGATGAAGCCGCCTTGAATGCAATCGCCTTTTTCTTAGGCGCATCTAGGTTCAAATAGGACTTCATCTTTTCTTGTAACTTCACCTTGCTATCTTTGCGTACCTCGTATGGCATCAAAGTACCCATTAGTTGAACTACGGTATATTTGTTCATGTCATTACCTTCCTCGATGGCGAAGGTACGTTTTTCCCAAGAAGAGGGAACTCCTTCAATAAGCTTTGAGCACTTCTCCTTTTGAGTGTAGGACTTGTCGAGGGCCTCTAACTCGTTTATTATGTCAACAAAACGAGCGTAATATTCTTTCATCTTCTCGCCCTGTTGCATATGAAACATTTCGTAATCTTTGTTTACGACTACGAGTTTAGAGTCTCTTACCCTACTCGTCCCTTCATGAAGTATGAGGAGGGAGTTCCAAATTTGATATGCACTCTTACATGTGCATATCTTATTGAAATCCTCGGGCTCCAATGCGCATTGCAAGGCGTTCATTGCCTTGGCATTGCTTACCTCCGCGGCGACCTCCGCGGTAGTCCATTTCTCAAAGTCTTCTTCTTTGGGTTCGATGTATTCCTTCATTGTAGTCCTCCATAAGGATGCACTCCGGAGGAAGGTTTCCATCCGACATTTCCAATACCCATAGTTGGTACCGTTGAAGAATGGAGGCCTCGTAGAGGAATGTCCTTCCATCACCGAAGATGCTCCTTCACGGTTCCTGAAGGTGTCATAGTTGGAAGGTGGAGGCACGGTCTTGTTGTCGTTGGCAGACATAGCTGATTATCTGGCTCTGATACCAAATGTAATGCCCTACCAGCTACTGCACAAGTACTAGAGGGGGGGGTGAATAGTACTTTAAAATAATAAGGAGTATAATTCCAAATTAAATTGCAAACAACTACCAAATCAATTTGCGGAAGCTTAAATTGAATGACAACACAAAATTAACAATGCTAACACACGATGTTAATGGGTTCGGATCCACCCAAGTCTCCCCGACTTGTTCCCGGTGATCCTACGTCCCAACCACCCGGATCCCCTCCGGATACTTGAGTTAGAAACCCTAACTCAAGATTTCCACTATGAATATCTTGTGAAATACCTTCACAAGATCAAATCATACATGCAATAGCAAACGTGAATCCCACAACCCGGGATCACAACCTTCTCTCACAACCGAGAGAATCACAAAGCAATATTAAAGAGTTTAATATGAAATAAACAATCTTACCACAAAATCCTATACCTTGAGTTTTTCTTACCCAAATGGTGAAATGAAGGATATGAGGAAGATGAAGTCACCAAGACCTAGCACCAAGGAAATGACCAGCAATCGGTGCCTAGGAATGATTTGGAGACTTGGATCAAGCAATAGCTTGAAGAGCTCACCAAGAACAACCTTCTCTCTAGATGGATTCTAGATCTAGAAATGAGAGAGAATGGGTTTCTTGTGAGGAAGAGAGCTTTAGATTAGAGTGAGAATGGCTATCTCTTTAGAACTCAATGAATCTCTTAATGGCAGCTCTAACCTAGATATAAATGACCTAGGTTCGTATTTATAGGGTCCCATAAAAACAAGTTAGGTCATTCTCCAACGGATAGAAATCTGTGAGAATTAGTCGGTCAAAGAACAATCACTGACCGACTAGTTCATCAACTAGTCGGTCAGTCAAACAGCATGGACCGACTAAGAGTAGATCTGAGAAGAGATAGAATTTCAGACCAAGAAATCTAGTCGGTCCAAGAAGACTTTCTGACCGACTAGTTTCACAACTAGTCGGTCAGTCAGTGAACGTAGACCGACTAAGAGCAAAAAGAATTAGTCTGAACACAAGTTGACTTAGTCGGTCCAAGAACAAAAGTTGACCGACTAAATTGTCAACTAGTCGGTCACCAAACGATCTTAGACCGACTAACGATAAACAATAGTTTAGGAGAATTTTAGCATGAACAGTAAGTCACAACTAGTCGGTCAAAGAAGCATCACTGACCGACTAGTTCACAAACTAGTCGGTCGGTGAGTCAACGTAGACCGACTAACTGTAAACAGTAAAGTCCAAGAAATTAAGGAATCAAACTAGTCGGTCCAAGAACAGTTGCCGACCGACTAGATCACCATCTAGTCGGTCAGTACTTGTTCTTGTACCAACTAACATGCACAATAAAGTCCGAATCGAAGCGCGATGCTTCGAGGAAGCTAGAATGAAGTTGTGCAAGGATCCTAGAGCTACGAAATGAGCGTAATGAAGATAGAAACGTAAGATATACTCAAGGCTTAACATTCTATATATCGAAGCTAAAAGACTATAAATAAAACCTTAATAAACGGTCTTCGAGAGCTTCGATTGAATCTTCATAACTTCCAAAACGGCGCAAGAGCTTCAACGAAGCTTTAGGCATGAATACGAGCTTTGGGAAGTGTTGAGATGTCGCTTTGAATGTTCTCGTGAATTTGGCGACGATCTCCAATACTGCGCTCACAAATTGTTAGTTCATGGATTATTTATGTTTGCTCATCATCAAAACCAAATCCGGGGAGTCCAATATTCAACAACCGACCGACTAGTTGTGAAACTAGTCGGTTGGCAAGTCTTGTTGGACCGACTAGTTATCTATTCCATGAACTTCATCTATTCACTGTTCACCACTTAGTCGGTTCATGTTGTTTCACCGACCGACTAGTTGATGAACTAGTCGGTCAGTGATCCTTCTTTGACCTACTAGTCTGCTTCAGAATAGAGCCGTTGGAGCTTTAATTGAAACGTTTTTCTCTCTCTCTTTCCTCTATCCTATATATACTTGGAGTGCTGCATTCATTACACTCAAGGCTGATATTAAGTGAAGTTTAGAGATCAAAAGAGAAGCATTAAATCTCATTCAAAGCTCATTCATTTCTCATCTTGAATCTCTCCCTCACTCTTATTTCAAAAGAGAGATTCATTGATTGTGAGCCTTCCAAGCCAAGTGCTTGATCCAAGGTCACCAACATCCACCTAGGACTCCATAGCTGATCTACATCTTGGAGCTTGGGTTTGGTGCCTTCATCTTCCCCAAAATCCGTTTTGCCCTAAATCGTAAGTTTACTCAAGGCATAGGATTTTGTCGGTAAAAATTTCTATTTCAATTTACTTTGATATTGCAAGTGATTCACTCTCGGTTGTGAGAGTTTGTTTGTGATCCCGGGTTGTGGGAGTCACAATTTCATTTGTGTATGATTTGAATTTGTAGAGGGTTTCTACAAGTATTTCATAGTGCAAATTTGAGTTAGAGGATTTTAACTCAAGTATCCGGAGGGGATCCGGGTGTTTAGGACGTAGGATCACCGGGAACAAGTCGGGGAGACTTGGGTGGATCCGAACCCGTTAAATTGCTTGTTTGCGATTGTTTTCCTTGTTGTCTATATTTACATTTCCGCATTTCCGCATTGTTGGTTGAGTTTGCAAGATAATTAGGAATTATCCTCTTAATTATTTTAAAGTACTATTCACCCCCCCTCTAGTACTTGTGCAGTAGCTTCGTAGGGCATTACATATGGCTCCACCATATGTCGCTGGCTCCTCATGCTCTAGGTTGAGTGCATAAGACGCCATATTATCGAAATAATATCCGGCATAATCCCATGAGCCTAATCTTTATGGTGCTTTCTTCACCCTCTTCGATCTCTGTGTTCCATCATCACCTGCATAAGTGTCAACACGTACCTGAGATGTACCGGGTGTATGCACATGGTCCTCAGCATGGACCTCATTATCTCCCTCAACTGGAGCATCGACCATCAACTCTTTGCCTGGTCGCTGAGTGGGGTGGATCGGAAGACTAACCCTCTCCGATGAAGTCACCTCTGAAGACGTGTCCTCATTTGAGTGAGAATGCTCCGCCCTGAGCATTGCATCCTCATCAAAAGTGACATGTCGGCTCACTATCACTTTCTGATCATCTGGATCCCACAAACGATATCTCTTGACACCGTGGCCATATCCATGGAAGACACACTTCTTTGCTCTTGGATCCAACTTGTCGCCCCTCTCGTGTACATATGCTGGGTAACCCACAATGCGCAAGTACGAATAATCACCAGCTTCACCACTCCACATCTCCTTAGGGATCTTGTAGCCAATCGCTACTGAAGGAACTGTGTTCACAATGTGCACAACAGTCGAGAGTATTTCTCCCCAGAATTCCTTTACCAAACCGGCTGAGTGCCTCAAACACCGCACACTCTCCAACAATGTTCTATTCATCCGCTCCACCACATCATTCTGTTGAGTATTGGTGTTTCATACCAATCTTATTTTGATGATGATCACAACATTATGTTGTATCTAATGAATCTCATGTCTTAGTCTCTCAGTTTATTTCAAGGATATCTTTCTTGGAGACTAATCACTTGGTGTAAGGATGGACATCATGTGAAGAAGGGCCAAAGTTTGGACTCAAGGAGTGCCAAAGCTTGGAGATGATGGAGAGCTATCAAGGCATCAAGATTGAAGACTTAGACTCTTAAGAAAGCATTGTAATCCATGTAATTTACTTTATTGCTTTCTCTCTCTTTTGAGTCTAGGGTTGATGTAATGCCTTGCTAGATGGTTTGCTCATTCATGCACATGCATTTAACCATCTTAGTGAACCTTAGGATTATCATAGAATCCAACCCAATAGGTTCACTCTTTCCGTTAGTCGCCTGTTGAGGGAAACACAGCCGACTGGGTGATTTCCAGTCGCCTGATATGCACTGCTCAAGTCAACATTTCTATTGACTCAAACTTGAGCTTTACGCACAGTCGTCTGTCGATCGGTTTCCAATCGCCTGTATATTTACAGTCACCTGGATATTGGCCAACAGTCGCCTGTCTAGCGTAAGTGCAATCTCTGCATCTCTATGTCTTCTCTCCATACTTTACAGTAGTCGACTGATGAAGAATGTACAGTCGCCTGACTATTTGACAGTCGACTGTAGTATTAACATCAGTCGCCTGTGCGAAGAATTGGAGAAAGAGTGCAACTCTCTGTTTCGATCCATCCCCTGCAGTAGTCGTCTGCTGAAGGATTAACAGGCGCATGTCCTGTTTGTCAGTCGACTGTATTGACTTCGTCAGTCGACTGTCCTGGCTCAGATTATAGCTGTTGGATATTTTCTAGCCGTTGATCCGTCGACTGTCTTATGATCATCAGTCGACTGTTCCTGTCGTTTTCACCCAGTTTCTAGCCGTTGCAGATTTGATTATTTGGCTGTTTCTTTGGGGTTTTGGGCTTGATATAGGATTCCTATATATATGAGTGTGCTGCCTATGCTTAAACTTCTTGATTGATTCTTGATTACTCTTGATTCTATTGAAAATCTCAAGAGATCTTTAAGCCACTCTTAAGCTCCCTCATTTCCCTCTATTGAGCATTCATCTTCCTTCATGCATTGAAGTCCAGCTCAAGGGAAATCATCCAAGTGCTCTCAAGCATATTCCAACACTTGAAGATCCTCTTCCATGCCTTGCATTCATTCATGAGTAAGCATCTCAAGGCATAGGTAAGAGTATTTACTTTACAGGGTGTAATTTGTTTTCCTATTTCTCTTTGTGGGATTAGGATACTCTCTTTGTGGGGGTTTCTCTCTTTGTGAGAGGTTGTCTCTTTGTGGGACTAGGGAATTCTCTTTGTGGGAATTAACTCTCTTTGTGGGAGTTCGAGTGTCCTAGTGTAGGGCTAACCCTAATTCTCTGAGTGGGAGTTAGTGATTCTCTGTGTGGGAGTCTTGATCCTTGTGTAGGATTGGTTGGGTCCTTGTGTAGGGCATAAATCCTCTTTGTGGGGTATCTCTTTGTGAGATTTGTATTCACTTCTCTGTGTGGGAATATAGTGAATATTGGTGTGGCTGGATGTACCCAAGTTTGGGGAACCATGGTAAAACTTTGTGTTTGCGTTTGGATTAATTGTGCCATTTAATTCCTCTTACATTTATAATTCCACATTTGCAAGTTAAATTTTATTTGGACAATTTTATTGCCATTACACTATTCACCCCCCCTCTAGTGTGTTTTGTTTGTATTGCAAGGGTTAGACGATCCCTACACATTCGACTGCGGATCACCCGGTGTGCTAAAGTGTCTGCGGATCCCATGGAGTTTGCAGAAATTTCTAAACTCCCTCGAGGTAAACTCAGCTCCATTGTCAGATCTAAGCACCTTCACGTGCCTTCCGGTTTGCTTCTCCACCATGGTCTTCCACTCTCTAAACATGTCAAAAGTTTGATTTTTTGATTTCATTAGCTACATCCAAACTTTGCGAGAGTAGTCATCAATAAACAAGACAAAATACTTAGCTCCTCCTCTTGACGGCTCTGGGCACGGTCCCCACACATCGGTGTGTACATAGTCAAGTGGTCCTTTGCTAGTATGTTTCCTCGTGTTAAACTGCAGCTTTGTCTTCTTACCGTACACATAGGATTCGCAGAATTCTACACTCTCATTCAAGGCTTCAATCAACTTTTTTCTTTGGATTCAAGCATTTTGTCACATGGATGACCCAAACGATAATGCCATAACTTGGCCGAATCTCCGAAAACTGCGCTCGTAGTGCTTACATCTACTTCACCTTCAACTGTGGTACCTTGAAGGGCATATAGGTTTCCAACCTTCCTTCCCTTCATCACAACCATGGCTCTTTTCGAAACACAAAGTTGGTCTTTTATAAAGACCGACTTACATCCGGCATTGTCCAACATGCCTATGGAGATTAGGCTCTTCTGCAAATTCGAGACATGCCTCACATTGGCAAGTGTACGCACTATGCCATCATGCATCTTTATCCGAACGGTTCCAATACCCGTAGTTCTACAAATGCATTGTTCCCCGTGAGGATTGAGCCTCCATCTTGCTTGGAATGGTATGTCGCGAACCAATTCCTATGAGGAGTCATATGATACGAACCAATTCCTATGAGGAGTCATGAACCAATTCCTATGTGGAGTCATATGATACGAACCAATTCCTATGAGGAGTCGCGAACCAATTCCTATGAGGAGTCATATGATACGAGCATCCACTGTCCATAAGCCATGCCATATTGGCATCACCTGCAATCCCTGCAACAAAAATCTCGGTACCTCTACCTTCATCATGAACCTGCTCACCATCAATCCCCAAATATGCCGAACTGGAATCCTTCTCGGTTTCCTTTCCTTTCTTCCTTTTCTTGATAGGACAATGATTTGAGTAATGACCTTTCTTGTGGCAATTATAGCATGTGATGTTCGCAAATCTATCCTGCGAATGTCTCGACTTGGAGCGGTCATTATTCTTCCTGAAGCCTTCTCTCCTTTCATGTCGACCCCTCACATGCAATGCCTCCTCGCAGTTACTCATATGATCTCTACCTTAAACATTGCCATATAGTTGCTCCGTGTGAAGCGCCGCCTTCACCTCTTCCACGGTGAGAGTAGCCCGGTTGTAAATCATCGACCGAACAAACTGATTATACTCTTCAGGAAATGAACACAACGAGATAACCGCTTGCTGCTCATCTTCAATCTTCACATCCATACCATGCAACTCTAGCACAATCCTGTTCAATTCATCCATGTAATCCTTCACCGCTGAACCGGACTTCATCTTGAGAGTATACAGCTGCTGAATCAAATATATTCGACTCGTAAAATACTTCTTCATATAGAGTCCCTCAAGCTTTTTCCACATAGTCGTCTCATCCAGGACTTCCCTCGGAACATTCTCTGATAACGACAACTGAATTGCACTGTACGCCTTCCTCTCCATCTCTGCCCTAGCGGATGCAGTCACCTCCTTATCAATATTCGAGTCATCGAGTACGATCTGATAACACCCCGTCCGCATAAGAACATTCTTCACCTTTGTCTGCCAAATCCAAAAATCATTCCGACCGGTGAACTTCTCAATATTCAAAGTTGCTAAAGACACAATCTTTCCTTCGCCACTAACTTTTTTTGCAATAAAACCACAAGCTCTGATACCACTTGTTGGGATAAATCCAGAAAACGCCTTGAGATCAATGCGGAAACCAACTCTAATAAACTGATCAGGAATATTGGGCTAGCAAAAATCTAATCTTAAAGACCCAACAATGAATCCCAAATGACCTTGCAATAGAAAGTAGTAAACGAATCACATCAACAAATAATCAATCACAGACACAAAGGAATTTACCCTGGTTCGGTTGTAAACAACCTACGTCCAGTAATCCAATCCGAAACGATTTCACTAGTAGAGAGATCCAAACAATTAGGGTTACAAAACGCTCCCTCACGCGTGAGTAATAACTTGTCAGCGGAACAAGCCCTCACGAATCCACTCAAGAGGAGAAAATCAATGGAAGAAGAAGAGAGAGGAAAAATCTCACCTTTCTCTCAAGAACACAAACCCTAACACTCTCTCCAATCTTCAATGGGGTAGCAAGAGTCTCTCAAAAAACTCTATTAAGGCATACACTCTCTCAATGACGGCTTACCCTAAACGAACCCAATCAAACGGCGACAGTAAGCATCCTGGCCGTCGAAAGTTGTGCTTGGGCCCAGCGAGCTCGGTCCGAGTCGACCGCCTGCTTGGTCGAGGTCGGTGTGACGAGTATATCGGACTCGATCAACTCGGCCTGAGTGCGTCAGTAGCCTGTGCGAGGCAAAACTTCACGAGCTCTCTGTCTTCTGGAATCAAATCCACTCGGCCGAGTAAACATCCTACTCGGCCCGAGTAAAGCTCACTCGGCCGAGTAGATATACTGCTCGGCCCGAGTAAGACAGTAGATTCTGCAGGCCAAACTTCCTAGCTCTCTGTCTTTCGGGGCGACGAACTGCTCGGTCCGAGCAGCCAGCTGCTCGACCGAGCAGCCTGGGAGAGTCTGTGCAATTGATTTGAATCACAAAACACAACAAGATTTACATGGGCAGTACATCGATTTTCTAAGGATATTATCTCAATAATATCAATGCTATTTGAATCATATTTTTAAGATATTTAACCACGTACGCATCTATAAATTATTTCAACCTCTGTGGGATTAAACTCAATTTTGTAATTCCTTGTCATGCTGCCACTTGTAATCACTCGAAATTATGTGCGAACCACACCTAACAAGTTGACATGTTGAATCTCACAATCCGTAACATGCAAAGAGATTTTTTGTGTTGATTCGCGAAATAAAATTATCAAGAAATTGTGGAGGTTGACGAAGAGTTGTTGTGATGTATCCAAGAATACAAGGCTACACCAATATCCAAGAATACGTGCATGGGGTCATGCTAAATAGATGCAGTAATTATACAAGACTTGTTACATGTGAATGAATCCATGACCATTTTCTCTATCGATTAACAGCCAGTTCCAACATAAAACTTTTGGAAGTAATTCTAGGAGATATATCTCTCTGTGTGTGTGTAGTTAGACTATAATATACTCACAAAAATCAAACGTGTAGATCAGACCTATCTAAATTTAGAAAAGCAACCCAAAGAAGGAAATTTTCTCTCTTTTGTTTGATTATTTATTTATGATGTCATCGAAGTAACTCCAATAACGATAGTGTCAAGAGTGTTATGAGTGTTATGATCTATCCAACAATCATTGACCTCAAAATGTATTTAGTTGAACAGATCTTTGGATAAAATTATGTGTCACAAAATTTTCATGTCTTATATCAAAAAGTTCGAAGTGCTGACAAACTTTCTATACCTAGTTTTTTTGTAGGAAGTATCATGACTCCAATGCTGGAAATGCTGGATGTGACCCAAATTGCCAATGACTGAAATGCTGGAAGATATCTTGTTGGTGGAATCTAGATTGCTGGAAGCTGGGGTGCTGAAATCTGGAATTCTGGAATGCTGCAATACATTTTTTTCCGGTTTGCATTGCACTGCATTGCTCTTGGGATATATCATCACAATCTCTGCTTCGACACTGTTAAGTCTAATAGTTTGTCGTTTGTGGCACAATGAGTTTTTATGAAATGTTGAACATTGTGTCATATGAAATGTTGAACTTATTGTTCAACATTTGAGACTAGGTACTGCAGTTATCTTATGTATCTGATTGAATTGCGGTTATTGGAGATGAGACGTCGTCGTGATAGAATTGTGGTTATTGGAGATATGACGACATCGTGGTTGTTGTTCAGAAGCAGATGTTCTACTACAGCGAGCGTTTGGTTTGTTTTCAAGGTTCTATTAGTTGATGCTGTTGAAGGATGGTTAAGTTTGCTTCGTTGGTTTCAGTTCTGTTTTGTCGGTTGAGATATATGTATTAACCGCCTTACCTAGCCTAGCGGCACTGGCTGTACTCTGCCAATCTTCTGAGATTCTACTTGTTGTATCTGTATTATCATCTTAACTACTTCGAGGGGTGAGCGAAGTTAAGGTGCAGGTGGATTGGCGGCTAGGGTTATCACTTGGAAGATTAGCTTTTGCGAAAGCTACACTGAGCTCCGGGAGGAGGCTGATTACTACTGAGGTAGGGGATCAAGGTAGTTGATCTTGGTCAGTATTGCAAGGTGATCTTGCACGCAAGGGGAGCTTGCGCAAATTACTCCACGGGGTTGATTAGGATCAACACTTGCGGTTTGTATTGAGGGGGAGCGTGTTTTCCCTAATATCAAATAGTATTGGTGATTGTAATTGTCATTATTTAGTGGAATATTTTGAATTTCTGGACGAGGCCCCGTAGATGTAGGTGTACGCACCGAACTGCGTTACCAATGTCCTTGTGTCATGATGTGTTGATTATTATTCCTATGTGTTAACTGTTTACGCTTACGTATATTTCAATTGGTATCAGAGCAGGTCATTCGCATTCTTTGTTTGTCAAAGGTGGTGAGATTCTGCTGTTTAAGTACGTCAACCATGAACGCGAAGGAAGGAGCTTCTGTGACTCGGCCTCCGCTGCTTACTGGTACTAATTATATGTACTGGAAGTCCCGGATGCACGCATTTATCAAGTCTCTTGATGAGAAGGCTTGGGTGGCAACTATAGAAGGCTGGACTCCTCTTACTGAAGATGACAAGAAGGGAAATGAATATCTCAAGCCTGCTTAAGACTGGAGTCCCGAAGAAGAACGTGCGGCTCTGGGAAATTCGAAGGCTGTGAATGTAATTTTTACTGCTGTAGATGAAGAGCAGTTCAAATTAATTTCTACATGCGAGTTTGCAAAGGAAGCGTGGGACATTCTTCAAAACATTCATGAAGGGACAAGCACTGTAAGAGCTTCTAAACTTCAAATTCTTGCTTCTCAATTTGAAAATCTTAGAATGAATGATGATGAATCAGTGGCTGAATTCAATGGAAGATTACGTGATATAGCTAATCAGGCTTTCCAATTGGGAAAGAAGTACTCCCAAAAGAAGTTAGTGGAAAAAACACTAAGGTCTCTACCTGACAAATTTTCGGCTAAAATTGCTGCTATTGAAGAGGTAAGGAACACATCTAATATGAGATTGGATGAATTGATGGGGTCTCTTTAGACCTATGAGATGAATTTGAAGCAAAATAAAAGAGATAAAGGAGTGGCTCTAAAGGTGGAAGCTACAGAAGTTTCACAAACAGGAAATGACACTGAGCTTGAAGACGGCATTGCCTTGTTAACTAAAAACTTCAGCAAAATGATGAGGAAGATAGGAAGTAGGGGACAGAATTTCAGAAATGTCAACAAGGAAGCGCGTCCTAGTTTCTCCCCTGCAGGTGGAGGTAACAGCCGCCCTATACAGAAGTCTGAATCTAAAACTAAAGGCAAGGGAATACAGTGCAAAGAATGTGAGGGATTTGGACATAAACAAGCCGAATGTGCAAACACTCTCAAGAAACAAAAGGGAAAATCACTGGCTAGTTACTGGAGTGATGAAGAGTCCGAAGGGAGTGCTGGAGATGAGAATATCATCAGCAATTATGTTGCTTTCGCGGCCATTCTGAATGATCAGCATAATGGTGACATCTCTAGTAACGTTGGACCAAGAGTTGCCAAAACTCGCACCATGTTGGAGAATAAACGTGAGAATGTCAAGAAGAATGTTACAACATATAGAACAACATCTGACAGTGAATCTACTTCAGACGTGGGTGAGAATGAGGAAGTTGACGAAGTTGATATTCGGTCTGCATATCAAACTATGTTCACAAATTCGATGAAAATTTGTGAGATCAATAAGTCTTTGAAGAAGGAAAATGTTAGACTGAAAGGAGAAAAGGAAGAGGTTATTGCTCGACTATTAGAGACCGAGCAAAATTTCAGAAATCTAGAAGGCCAACTAAGGAGAACACTACCTAGTGCCGAGAAGGCAGAGAGCTGTTGAGTATTGATTCTCCGGATTTGGTTTTGATGATGAGCAAACATAAATATTGTGAAGTAACTCTTTGTGAGCGCAGTTATGGAGATCGTCGCCAAAACTCCACGTATATCAAAAGCGACGTCTCAAGACTTCTCAAAGCGCGTGATCGTGTGCCTAAAGCTTCGTTGAAGCTCTAGGAGCATTATTGAAGTCAAGAGATTCGGATTGAAGTTTTGAAGACGGTTCGTCAAGTTTTATTTATTGTGTTCTTGCTTCATAGTATAGTATGTTAAACCTTGAGTAGGTCTTACATTATTAGAGCTAGGATTAACATAGAAGCCCATAGAAACTTTCCCGAAGCTTCGTGCTTCGATTCGCGGCTTCTAGTGCATCTTAGTTGGTTCAAGAAGAAGAACCAACCGACTAGATGGCAATCTAGTCGGTCAGCAATTCTTCTTGAACCGACAAGATCTCCTTGGTCATTTTAGCTCATTCACTGTTGACCAATTAGTCGGTCCAAGAAGGTTCACCGACCGACTAGTTGTCAAACTAGTCGGTTTGGAATCCTTCATGGACCGACTAGTTATATCTTCATTTTCACAGCCTGAGCTACAGTTTATCGTTAGTCGGTCCAAGAACAATCACCGACCGACTAGTTGAGAAACTAATCGGTTAGGATTTGTTCTTAGACTGACTAGTTCTTTTGTGTTCAGCCAATCATATTTCATCTGCTTAGTCGGTCAAAGATCACTCACCGACCGACTAGTTGTGAAACTAGTCGGTTGGCAAGTCTTCTTAGACCGACTAGTTCTTTATGTCTGAACTTTCTCTTTTAGCTGTTCTCCAGTTAGTCGGTTCATGTTGAATCACCGACCGACTAGTTGAGAAACTAGTCGGTCAGTGATCCTTCTTTGACCGACTAGACTGCTTCAGAATAGAGCCGTTGGAGCATTAAATGCCACGATTTTTGCTCTCTCTTTCTTGTAACCTATATATATTTGATGAGCTTCTTCATAGCTCTCAAGGCTGATATTCTAGAGGTTTTAGAGAAATCAAAGAGGAGCCATTCAACTCTATTCCAAAGCTCTCTCTTCTCACCAAGAATCTCTCCTTCACTCTTTGAGCCAAATTCCTCAAGAGAGATTCTCTTCATTGTGAGCCATTCAAGCTAAGGGCTTTGAATCCAAGTCACCAACTCCTCCCTAGCCATCTATTGCTGTCCATCTTGGTGGAGCTAGGGTTTGGTGACATCTTCTTCCTCAAAATCCTCCTTGCCCTAATATTGGTAAGTTTACTCATGGCATAGGATTTTGTTGGTAAGTAGTTCATTGTTTCATTTACTTCGTTATTGCTAGTGTTTCTCTCGGTTGTGAGAGAAAGTGTGTGATCCCAGGTTGTGGGAGTCACATGTCATTTGTGTACGATTCGATCTTGTAGAGGGTTTTCTACAAGAATTTCATAGTGGAAATCTTGGGTTAGTGGTTTCTAACTCAAGTATCCGGAGGGGATCCGGGTGTTTGGGACGTAGGATCACCGGGAACAAGTCGAGGAGACTTGGGTGGATCCGAACCCGTTACATCCTTTGTTTGCATTGTTTATTTCTTGTTGTTTGTAGTTATTCCACATTATTGTTTGTATATTTGCACAATAATTAGGAATAACATTCGTGATTATTTTAAAGTACTATTCACCCCCTCTAGTACGTATGCAGTAGCTACGCAGGGCACTACAATTGGTATCAGAGCCATATTCATAGCTATGACGAACAACGACTACAGCGTTTTCCAGAATCGTGAAGGAGCTTCTTCGGTGATGGAAGGACACTCCTCAACTAGGCCTCCCTTCTTCAACGGTACCAATTATGGGTACTGGAAATGCCGGATGGAAACGTTCCTCCGGAGCACTTCACTATGGGAGCTATGTTGACGGAGTATGTCGAGCCCGCCGAACAAGATTTCGCGAAGTGGACTACCGCGGAGGTCGTCGCGGAGGTGAACAATGCCAAGGCAATGAATGCCTTAGAATATGCGTTGGAGCCCGAAGACTTCAACAAGATATGCACATGTAAGAGTGCATATCAAATATGGCACCAACTCCTCATCTTGCACGAAGGAACGAGTACGGTAAAAGACTCTAAACTCGTCGTTGCTAACAAAGAGTTCGAATTATTTCACATGGAACAGTGTGAAAGTATGAAGGAGTACTATGCTCGTTTCGTGGACATATCCAACGAGTTGGAAGCTCTTGGGAAGATCTATACCCAAAAGGAGAAAGTCGCAAAGATTATTGACGGACTTCCTTCTTGTTGGGAGAAGCGTACCTTCGCCATCGAGGAAGGTAACCATATGAATAAGTATACTGTCGTACAACTAATGGGTACCTTGTTGTCTTATGAGGTACGCAAGGACAATAAGATCAAGATGCAGGAAAAGATGAAGTCTTACTTGGAGCAAGACGTGCCAAAGAAAAAGACGATTGCATTCAAGGCCGCTCCATCTACATCTACATCTACCGATGATGAAGAATCGGAAGACGAGTTGGACATAGAAGCTTTGGCCGATTTGGCAAAGAAGTTCGACCGATTCTTCCGAAAAGGTAAGTTCAAGAACAAAGCTAAATTTGGTTCTTCTAATGCATCTACTCATGTGTGTTATAAATGCAATAAGCCAGGACACATCAAGTCAGATTGTCCTCTCAACAAACACAAGGAGAAGTGAAAGGCATCCAAGTATAACAAGTCGAGGAAGTACAAGAAAGAGTACACGAAAGGGCTTGTCGGCTCATTCACCAACTCGGAAGATGACTCCTCAAGTGGAGAGTCGGATGATGGACAAGTGGAGAAAGCACACATGTGCTTCATGGGAAAAGAGGAACATGATCAAGAGACCTCCTCCGATGAAAGCGAGGATGAAAGCGAGGATGAAGGCGACGAGGTAACTATGGATGAACTTAGATTAGCTAACGAACAAATTTGGTCTAAGTTTTCTAAATTGGCTAATAGATATATTAAGACTATAAATGAGCTAACTAGTCTTCAAACCTCACCTAAGCCTATCATCATCAACAACGACACCTTTGTTGAAGGGTTGAGAAATGGGATCGTAAATCTCAAATCTCAACTTGAGCATGTGCATATTGAGAATTCGGATGAACATGAGATAGCGGATTGGATTTCTCGCAACTCAACTTTGAGTATCGAGAATGAGAATCTCAAGTCTCGTGTTTATGTACTCACATCGCAAGTGTCCACCTTGGATGCTTCTATGCATTCTCTCACCGAGAAGTATGAGTGCATACTAGGCCGAATTAATAAATCCAATAAAGGTAAGGGCCATTTGGATAATATCCTAAATGACTTACTTCCGGCCAATCATCATATTGGCTTGGGGTATAAGATGGGAGACTCATCCAAATCGTCCACTACCTTTATAAGGCCAACTTCCGATCCCTCAACTAGTGGGAGTAAACACCCCATGGGTAGTTCTTCTACCAATGGTGCTTCCATTAGGTACACACCCCCGTTTGAAAAGAAACCCACTTTGGGTGGACCTCTAAAGAAGGGTCATGCTTTTATGTACACCAATACCATGCCACGTAGGAACACACCTCCTACTCCATATGTTCGCACGTATGATGATTTTTATGCTCCACATCCACGAGCACGTGCACACCTTGTGAGACACACTCATGCACGTGTTCCTCCACATGCATATGTTCATCCACATCACTATCATATGAACACTTATCATCATGCACCATTTCATCATGTGCCATATGCTTACCCACGACATGCATTTCCTAGGCCATTTCCTCGTAGGCCACATGCATCACATAGAAATCAACCACATGTGCATGCTCCCAATAGGAATAGGGCTCCCAAGAAATTCACTATTTGGGGCCCGAAGAACACTAGCATGCATGAAAAAGAAACATATATTAATTCGTATTTTATGAATGTCGTGCATAATGATTATCTCGTTGGGAAGTCTAAGTCCAATTGGACTTGGCTTCCAAAGGCCTAATCTCTTAGGACCCAATGTCCTTGGGTACCATGGAATGATATTTTATCTTCAGGTACTCAAGAATAAGAGAAGGAGCAACAAATCAAAATTTAGCTCCATATTATGTTTTCTAGGTTCAATCCACCGTGGGATACCAACCCTACCAACTCCGTGACATGCAAAGTTTTTCATTCAAATGGAGTTGTTGGTGCTTTAGTGATGCACCAAAGTAGGGGGAGCTTAATGTTGTAAGTATACTCTTACATTTGATATACATTTGGTATCCATGTGTGTTGAATGCATTTAGATGTCAGTTTGAACTAGAATTGTGCATGCCATAAGTTTTTATGAAGTTACTATCTATTTTTGGCATAACACTTTTGCATGAAATTGTTAGTTTATTTTCATATTGTATTTATGTCTCTGATATTGACTTCGTCGCTCGACGATTATTTTGGTTAAATAGAATTGCTTTTATGAAAATATATAATTTTTTCCATGCACTAAATTAACCAAGAATGTTGATATTGGAGAGTATGTTCCATAACTCAATATGTGAAATTGATTTGAGTTTTGATGATTTCGTTTTTCGACTATGGTCTTGTTGGCACGCTTTGATTTTCTTCGGTATTTTACATTTGATATTTTACATAGGTGTCATTTGGACCGTGGTCGTATTCTTAGACTCTCGTGCTTTTATTTCTTAGCCATTGTTATTATCGTTGATCTCCTCCCGCTCTTTTTACTAATGCCAAAGGGGGAGAGAATTAATAATGACAATATGCTAAATGATAATTTAAAGCATTTTACAGTGAATCTAATTTGATATGTTAGATTCAGGGGGAGTTAAGATATAAAAATGGATTTAGATCCTAAACTGCAATACTTGAGTTCACATTTTTATACTTTCCTCGTCTGCTTGATGCGTATGATTATCTATTGAATACGGAACTAACGTGTCATCAATGCAGGGGGAGTAAGTAAATTTCATTTGCATCATTATTATTGATTATTATTTATGTTGGTTTGTCATCGCCAACAAGGGGGAGAATGTTGAGTATTGATTCCCCGGATTTGGTTTTGATGATGAGCAAACATAAATATTGTGAACTAACTCTTTGTGAGCGTAGTTATGGAGATCGTCGCCAAAACTCCACGTATATCAAAAGCGACGTCTCAAGACTTCTCAAAGCACGTGATCGTGTGCCTAAAGCTTCGTTGAAGCTCTAGGAGCATTATTGAAGTCAAGAGATTCGGATTGAAGTTTTGAAGACGGTTCGTCAAGTTTTATTTATTGTGTTCTTGCTTCATAGTATAGTATGTTAAACCTTGAGTAGGTCTTACATTATTAGAGCTAGGATTATTATAGAAGCCCATAGAAACTTTCCCGAAGCTTCGTGCTTCGATTCGCGGCTTCTAGTGCATCTTAGTTGGTTCAAGAAGAAGAACCAACCGACTAGATGTCAATCTAGTCGGTCAGCAATTCTTCTTGAACCGACAAGATCTCCTTGCTCATTTCAGCTCATTCACTGTTGACCAATTAGTCGGTCCAAGAAGGTTCACCGACCGACTAGTTGTCAAACTAGTCGGTTTGGAATCCTTCGTGGACCGACTAGTTATATCTTCATTTTCACAGCCTGAGCTACAGTTTATCGTTAGTCGGTCCAAGAACAATCACCGACCGCACAATAATTAGGAATAACACTCTTGATTATTTTAAAGTACTATTCACACCCTCTCTAGTACGTGTGCAGTAGCTACGCAGGGCACTACAAGAGCATCCTTAACAAATGGAACTCCAGAAAGACTAAGCTTGATGACATACTGAGCATGGGGAAAGTATCTGGAGATCGTACATGCATTAGTTTCAATAGAGGATTCTATCTTCAGTTACCCAAGGAAGTACATGGACGGATTATCGAAGGACAGAACAATAATAGGTACTTCAAGCAAGGTGGTCAGAAGGATGAACAAAAAGGAAGTGCTTCCAAGCACGGTGGTCAGAAGGATGAACACAAAAGGAGTGCTATACCCAGGCACTCTGTGTGTAATTATTGTCAATGCAAAGGTCATACTGAAAGGAGTTGTTTTAGTTGTATGAGACATCAACGTGAAAGAAGAGACACTGGACATCCAGGGAAAAGACACATAAAAAAGTGGGCAAGGAAGTCAGAAAATCATAGTTTAGTTGCCTACACTTCTATGGTTGCTTTCTCGAAAAATATGTGGTATTTCGACAGTGGGTGTTCCTGTCACATGACAGGAAATCGAAGTCTGCTCTCAGAATACACTACGGGAAATAAAGGACATTTTACCTTTGGTGATGGTCAAAGAAGCAAAGTAATTGGAAATGGAGAATTGAAGATGACTGGATCTGTTACTCTGAAGGATGTAATGCATGTAGAAGACTTAAAGGCAAATCTGATTAGTATAAGTCAATTGTGTGACCAAGGATTGTTCGTACAGTTCACTAAGAACGAGTGTGTAGTCCTCAATGAAGCAGGGACTAACATTCTAACTGGGAAAAGATCTGTCGACAACTGCTATTTACTTCAGGAAACTAACAGTTGTCTCAGTGCTAGCATTGATGTCTCCGAACAGTGGCATCAAAAGCTAGGACATGTCAACTACAAGACATTGATGAAGATTTCCAGAGTTGGAGCCGTTAGAGGGATACCTGTCATAGCCAAGAAAATAGAAGGTGTTTGTGGTCCTTGTCAGCTGGGAAAACAGAAGAAGATAAGTCATAAACAACTTCAGACTATCACCACTGATCACTCCTTATTTTACACCTTTTTTCCGCATGTTTGCATGCCATTTAGATCGCCCAAATCATGTTTTTCATGATATATCGACGATATTGCGATGCTTTTCACGATTTGTTGTTTTTGTCGCATTTCAGGTGATTTGGCGCGATTTGGAGTGATCTCGAGATGCGCTTACTCTAGACGGTCACCAACGACCTCCCCGAGGGGTATTTTGCTGTTGGAGAGGAGCGGAAGAAGAACGGACGTCACAGGAGCGACGAGGAGGTCAAAACAAGCAGATTGGGCATTTTTTGTGTCCCACTCGGCCGAGTGGAGGAGCCACTCGGCCGACTAGCGAGACACTGCTCGGCCGACCAGAACAGACACGATTTATGTGTGCACTCGGCCGAGCACTGAAGACCACATCGGCCGAGTGACGAGACCCCGTCCGCCCGAGTGGCGCTCAGACGAAGCCCTTCCAAAACATCCAAGTTACTGTTTTTCGGCTGCCTGAACTTCAGAAGACCCACTCGGCCGAGTGGTTAATCCCGTCCGCCCGAGTACTATGAAGCCATCGGCCGAGTGACGACAACTCACTCGGCTGAGCCGCCCCCGAAGTAGAGACCCCTGAAAGCCCCGACTTACTGGAAAATTACAGGGTTTTCACTCGGCCGAGCGACTTTTGTCACTCGGCCGAGTGCGATGCACTGCCTGTAGCGAAAACTGCGGAAAACAGGCTGTGCAGGGGTATTTTGGTCACAGTTTTTGGACGATTTTGAGGGCTATTTAAACCCTGTTTTTACCCTAGTTTGGAGAGCCTCTCTCTTAGATTTTTTGCAGCTTTTTAGATTAGTTTTTAGCTTTATTCTTGTGATTGGAGAGGAGACAAAGATTGGAATTTTGTTGGATTAATTGAAGAACTCCATTGGTTTGCATCTCTTTTCCTTAAAAATTCTATTTTTATTGCTTATCTCAATATTGTGATGAATTCCATTGCTTATTTCAACGATTATTTTTGTGATCTTGCTATGATTTGTGAGTAGTCTCCACGTCTTGGGGCGTGGGGATGAACCCTACAAGCCCATTTTCATATTTGTGATAAATTGGTAGAAATTGTGCTAGAATTGTTATTAGGGATTAGATTGGGATCAATTTACTACGGATGGCTAGGTATTCATATCAATTGGGATTTGCAAGAGATTGGATCCCAATTTGATAGGAAACCCTAGAAATCCGAATTGGGTTGGAGTCGGATTTTCGAAGTATCGGTTTGCAAGAGATTGGACCGATACTAGGATTTCCGGTTGCAATTCCATGCCGATACTCGTTTGCAAGAGATTGGACGGGTAGGAACTATCCCAATCTAGGTCGTGGACCGAGTTTGCAAGAGATTGGGCTCGGAGCGCGATTGAGCGATGATGTTGATCCTAATGCTAGCTTCCCTAGGCTAGGGTTTGCAAGAGATTGGACCCAAAACCTAGGATAGCTATAGACCGGCAACAGCGCGAGAGCGTGAGCTTGGTTCTACATTCAGTTGCAACTAGTTCATCCAAATTCTCATTCAAGCAATTTTGATACCGATAAGCCGCATTTATGAAATACGGTGAGTAGCGGGGATTCCCCATTCCCTAGACGTTCTTTATTTGATTTGATATTTCCGCATTTTTGTCTGACGATTGTGACAGGATCGCCAAAGGCAAATTTCTCTCTTAAATAGCCAGGTTGATTTGGACAAGCACGGTCATTCGTCCTCCCTGTGTTCGATAACCCGCTTGCCGCTATACCGTGCGCTTGCGGTAAAACTACAACCGTTCTTTGGGTCACATCCCAGAGCGATCAAGTTTTTGGCGCCGTTGCCGGGGAGGGCATTTTGACGGTGTTCGTCATCGACCACCCGGTTACTTCTTCTTTCTCTCTTTCTATACTTTCTTCCATTCGCACGTTCTCCCTGTATTTTGCATAAGGTCTTTGCAGGAAGAATGGAGGATGCAATGTCAACAATAGGACTCAGTCAGGAAGATTATGACTCCTTCACAGACCTCCTTAAGGAGCTTGTCGACGAGGTCCACGCTACCGGAGCTTTCGCTATCAATGTCAAGGACCCCGACGAACAGCTGTTTGCTAGTTTCGTGATGGACCAGATCTCCCCAGAGGGGACTATCGGGGGCAATGTCAGAGTTGACGTGATCGACGACAAATTATATTTCGAAGAAGGTGGAACAAGTGTCGAGGATCACTATACTTCGAAAGGATCTTCAGAGCAAATCAACGTTCAGGGAGTTACACCCCATGACACTTACTCTTGCTTCTATGAATCGTCTGATGTGTTTCTTGATTCCAGGAACGAACCGGACCCGATTGAAAACTCTGACGATGCTAGCACAGAATCGGAGCACGCCTATTTCGATGCATTGTCCTCACTAAGTAGTGAGTGTGACTCTTCACAAGAGAGCGCGCCACCTGAACACGAGCTAGACCCAGCCGACAAGGAAGAAGCCGAACTCATGCAAGCTGGTGAAGTAGAAGGAGCGGCGCCTCTTCAGGTAGAACTTAAACAATTACCTCCGAATCTAAGGTACGCCTTTTTGGGTAACAAATTAACTTTCCCGGTGATAGTAAACTCCCACCTCACGCCAGACCAACTTGAAAAACTCCTAGACGTTCTTAGGAGCCACAAAGATGTCTTGGGATACACTATCTCCGATCTAAAAGGGATAAGCCCAAGGCTTTGCACGCATAGGATCCATTTGGAGGATACCGACGCCACCTCCATAGAGCCTCAAAGGCGGTTAAACCCGAACATGAAGGAGGTGGTTAAAAAGGAAATCCTAAAATTGCTAGAAGCCGGTATAATCTATCCTATTTCAGACAGTAGATGGGTTAGCCCAGTTCACGTCGTCCCCAAGAAGGGGGGGATGACTGTCATAAAAAATGAGAAAGGTGAGCCCATATCTACGCGCACCGTCACGGGATGGCGAATGTGCATTGACTATAGGAAACTCAATAAAGCCACCCGAAAGGACCATTACCCATTGCCCTTCATTGATCAAATGCTTGAACGCCTCGCAAAACATAAATACTTTTGCTATCTAGATGGGTACTCGGGATTCTTCCAAATCCCTTTGCATGAAAATGACCAAGAGAAGACAACTTTCACTTGTCCCTATGGCACCTATGCCTACCGCAGGATGCCGTTTGGCCTTTGTAATGCTCCCGCTACCTTTCAGAGGTGTATGACGTCCATATTCTCCGATTACATTGAGAATATTATGGAAGTTTTTATGGATGACTTCTCGGTTTATGGAAGTGAGTTTGACTCTTGTTTGAAAAATCTTACTAAAGTCCTAAAAAGGTGCCAACAAAACAATCTCACTCTCAATTGGGAGAAGTGTCACTTCATGGTTACGGAAGGTATAGTTCTCGGACATCTTGTCTCCTCGAGAGGAATTGAGGTAGATAAAGCAAAGATTGAGGTAATCGAGAAACTCCCTCCTCCTATTAATGTCAAGGGCATTAGAGGCTTCCTTGGTCACGCGGGGTTTTACCGCCGCTTCATAAAGGATTTCGCCTCGATTGCCCGACCACTTACTTCTTTGCTCGCTAAAGATATTCCTTTTGTTTTTTCAGGTGAATGCTTACAAGCCTTCAACGCCTTGAAAGAAGCACTAGTCTCCGCGCCCATCATACAACCGCCGGATTGGAGCCTTCCTTTTGAGCTAATGTGTGATGCTAGCGACCAAGCCATTGGAGCGGTATTGGGACAAAGAAAAGATAAGAAGATTCATGCGATATACTATGCGAGCAAGACATTGGATGACGCGCAGAAAAACTACACAACTACCGAGAAAGAGCTTCTAGCGGTCGTCTATTCCATAGAGAAGTTTCGCTCTTACCTCCTTGGGTCCAAGGTTATTGTCCACACCGACCATGCGGCATTGAAGTATCTTTTAAACAAGAACGAGGCCAAGCCTCGGTTGATTAGGTGGATACTCTTGTTGCAAGAATTCGACTTAGAGATCAGAGACAAGAAGGGTACGGACAATGTCGTGGCGGATCATTTATCTAGGCTCATTCGCGACAAGGAGGACGAAAGTTTGCCTATCAACGACACATTCGTGGATGAGAGGCTATATGCCATAAGGACCGGAGAAGTTCCTTGGTACGCGGACTTCGTCAACTACTTGGCTTGTGGAATCAAACCGCATGGGATGTCTACGCAACAAAAGAGGAGATTTCTGCATGAGGTCTGTAGCTATTTTTGGGAAGATCCCTACCTTTTCAAGATATGCAAAGATAGTGTCATTCGTAGGTGTGTTTCTAAAGAGGAGGCGACATCGATCATTTTGCATTGCCACGGTCTACCATGTGGAGGACATCATGCCGCCTCTAAAACCACCGCTAAGATTTTGCAGAGCGGGTTCTTCTGGCCGACAATGTTTAAAGACACCCACAACTTTGTAAATGGGTGCGATAGATGCCAACGGACCGGGAATATCTCCAAGCGCAATGAAATGCCAATGAGGCCCATCCAAGAAATTGAGCTTTTTGATTGTTGGGGAGTAGACTTCATGGGACCATTTCCATCGAGCAATGGCAACAAATACATCCTATTGGCCGTCGACTATGTCTCCAAATGGGTGGAAGCAATCGCCACCCCTACTAATGATGCAAGGGTCGTCTCCAAGTTCTTCAAGCAAAATATCTTCCCGCGCTTCGGAGTGCCTCGTACCTTGATAAGCGACGGGGGAAGCCACTTCATAAAGAACAAGTTTGAAGCCATGCTAAAGAAGTACGGAGTAAACCATAGAGTTGGCATGGCCTATCACCCCCAGACAAGCGGCCAAGTGGAAGTCTCAAATAGAGAGATCAAGAAAATTCTCGAGAAAACCGTGGATCGATCTAGAAAGGATTGGTCAATGAAGCTAAACGATGCTCTATGGGCATATCGCACGGCCTTTCGCACACCCATCGGTACCACACCGTTCCGACTAGTTTATGGGAAGGCTTGCCACTTGCCGGTAGAGTTGGAGCACCGCGCATATTGGGCCATCAAGACCTTTAACTACGACTACAAGAGTGCGGCGGTGAGGCGACTCTTGGACATCAACGAGCTTGATGAAATAAGGAGAGACGCCTATGAGAGCTCGAGAATTTACAAGGAAAGGACCAAGATTCTCCACGATGCCCGCATAACCGTCACGGACTTCAAAGTGGGAGACAAGGTCTTGCTCTATAATTCCCAGCTCCGACTATTTCCCGGTAAGTTGAGGTCACGTTGGTCCGGACCTTTCACCATCAAGCATATACAACCGGGAGGAGCTTTTGAGTTGGAGAGCAAGGACGGTTCCACGTTCAAAGTAAATGGTCAGAGGCTCAAACACTATTCCGAGGGAGTCCCGACGGGCGAAACCAATAGAATATATTTGCTCAAGGGACGGCCGGATGATCTTTCATACCTCCTTGATGAGGTGATAGAGGAGGCGATCCCCCACTCAATTGGCACTCTTTTTGATGAAGATTTAGAGGAAGGCCCGGATTTAGGCCAAGATGAGAAGAAAGATGATTCCCCCGACCTCTCCGCTGAAAATGATGAAGGCGACGCTGATGTCGCAAGGATTCGAGAGCTCTGCAAGCTCTCGAAATTGGAGTCTCCGAAGAAAGCTCCGCCGACACGGAGATCGGCGTCACCGGTAAAGCCGTTGACCGGAGCAAATGCTAGCTTGGGGGAGCCTCCCCCCAACACTATTCGAGACGGGAGACCACCGCGGGAGAACACGACGCCGCCACGTCCAAATCCAAGCGCGCTCCCTGGAAAGTTTGATGGGTGCATCTCATATGCGCCAAACAACCCGCATTGATTGAAAATTATAGGGGGTCGAGCTCACGACCTTAAACGAGCGCTTGTCAGGAGGCAACCTGACGGTTTTTGCTTTATTTTTACTTTTTCTTTATTTTCGTTTTAGAAATTTTTAGTGTTTTGAGTCGTCCGCCCAAAAATTTTGTGATAACGGGTCCTATTTTTCTTGACAGGAGAGGAAATAGGTAGATCCATCATGAGGAGGATGAACGAGACGACGAGGAGCGCCCCAAGGAGGCGCTCGACGCTTAGGAGGAAGAAGGAATCGACTGGAGGAAGAAAGACGGAGTTTAGAGCCCAAACGAAGACAAACAGCAGAACACAAGGCTCACTCGGCCGAGTATACTAGTCACTCGGCCGAGTACATAAGTTCGTCCGGCCGAGCCGCTCACGAACGAGGGAAGTCTGCTGTACCCAACTCTCTGTTTATTTTCCTGATTCCAATATAACTGCTACTCGGCCGAGTATATATATTCACTCGGCCGAGTAAAATGGATACGCTCCTAGGGCGAGTCTTGCCGAGTAGCTTGAGCCACTCGGCCGAATGGACTTACTCCACTCGGCCGAGGCTGGCAAGGCCACTCAGCCGATGCGTAAGCGGGGAGGAATTTCCATTGATTCCACTCGGCCGAGTGACCTAGTCACTCGGCCGAGTCGTAACTTCTGCTATATAAGGGGTCGAGGGGGACACGTTTTTCGAAACGCTAAAACCCAATCGCGCCCCCGACCTTTCAGCTTCCCTCGCCCGCTCGCACCCCCTACTCACCCGACCGTCGTCGTCGAGCCGCTGCTCGGCCAGCCACCGCCGGCCGACCCCCCGCCGTGACTCGCCCGAGTCGCCGCCGGCGGCCGCCGCTCCGACCACCTCTGGTATCGCCTTTATTGCCTTTTTCTCCTCTTTTTGAGTATATTTTGAGGATCCATGTGTTAAACGACCCCCAAACCCAAATCAATTTCTATATCTATCTGTTATACCCCTAATGCCCCATACGATTTGATTATTACCCGCTGATATCTCCATTTCACGCGCAGGTTGTTTTTGGGAGCTTAGGGGAGCCCAGGGGAGCTTCTCAGGACTGATTTGAGCTTCGTGGAGGCGCTGACTTCGCACGCGTCCATTGCTGAGCACTCGCGGCGTGTCTGGGTATACTCCTTCCACTCTTTTTCACACACCGCACTTCTTTCACTTTTCGGCGCGCTCGGGGCCGATATGCCGCCCCGGACACGGCCGCGGTCGAAGAGAGCTTCCACCAAGCGGAAGCGGTCGGATGATGCCGGCCCCTCCCACGAGTTGGAGGACTCTCCTCCACCATCTCCCACACACGCCATCCACCCAGCACAGCCTGCAGGCCCCGCACACCCCGCACAGCCTGCAGTGCACCCACAGCCCGCACAGCCTCTCCCTGCCGCTGCACAGCCACCACCTCCGGCTCCACTGGTCGGGCCGCTCGGGATTACGTTCCGAGACGACGCACACCGCGCCGTCTTCGACCGTATCTCCCAGTGCTCGATCGTACCCTCCAGGTTTGCACACCTCGCTGACCTAGGACGCCTGGGGGTACTAGAGGGGATGCTCACGTTGTACGACAACGTGGGCTGGCGAGATTTTCTGCAGGTGTCGGCGGATACGTTTACCCGCCCGACACTTGAGGTTCTGAGTTCTATCGCCCGGACCGACGAGGGATGCTCGTTTCGGTTCATGGATCGAGAGTGCCAGGTCACTCTCGATATGATGAGAGCGTTCTTCTCGTGGCCCGCTGTCCCCGGTGCCGATCGCGGTTACGGCCCCACCCATATCCCCCCACCTTCCTTCGACGCCGGTGCCTTCTGGTCCCGGATTACGGGTCTTCACGCTGCCTTTGACCCTAGTAGGGCCAAGGCCTCGGCCATTGTCCATCCCTGCCTCCGCATTGCTCAGCGCCTTATGGCGACGACCTTCTTGGCCAGATATGAGCCGGGCATGATGTCTACGCCAGAGCTCTACATGCTCTACGTGATGACACGTCCCAGAGCTCTATCTAGGGATGGCGATGAGCTTGTCCCCGCCGTCGTGATTGATGTCGCGGCTTGGTTTTTGGACCGCATCATCGTATCGGTGGGCGCTCGCTCACCGATATGCTGCGGCGGCCTGATCACCTTGCTTGCTCTTATGACCGGCGAGGACTTCCCCGACGACTTACGACGCGTCCCAGGCCCCACTTCTCTGTCGATAGATGTTATGGCCCGGATGAAGATGCTTCGTCCGCACGGTGAGCGTCACTGGGTCTGGTTGCACGGCCCTTACGGGGCCGATTACATGATTCTCCTGAGCCCTGCTCGGACTCAGATTGCACCAGCCCACGTTGACTGGCTCCCTGCGATGGATGTTCTCATCCCCGCTGCCTACGTGCTCGAGGCCGAGGAGGCCGAGCAGGCCCACGCTGCCCCTGTAGACCCTGTCGCACACCCTGCCGAGCCTGCTGCCGAGCCTGTTGACCCAGTGTCCCCTCAGCCCATACCTGATGTTTCCGCTGCTCCTGACACTTCTGTCCCCACTTCTGTCAGTGTCACGAGTACCTCAACTGAGCCTACGTCCACCACTTCCACCACCTCCACCACTTCCGAGGCTGTCACCACCACTCCCACCACCACCACTGGCCCTCTGTCTGTCGAGCCTCTTTGCTCCGCACTCCCCGAGTGCCCGTCGACCTCTGTTGAGAGTGGAGAGCCCTCGTTTGCCGCGGTCGTGGAGACCATGGATAGCATGATCTCTGCTGGGGTTGCGCCTTTTGGTCCACACACTTCCACCCCAGCGGTAGTCACCTCTGTCTCCACCCCTGCTGTATTTTCCGAGAGCGTCGTGGCGTCTGTCCACACTTCTGTGCCACTGACCTCTCCGGCGACCTCGCTGCCATTTTTGCATTCTTCTTTCGCTGCTGCTGCCTCCACTTCCCACCAGCCGGTGCCCCGGCCTCACACTGAGGCCAGGCCCACATTCGCAGGCGCAACACCTTTTGTTCCCTTCCCCGCTGAGCCAGTCACCTACGCGACCCGAGTTCGCCAGCCACGCCTTGCACAGCCCCGCCCGGTGCGTCCCTCGGCACCACCTCCCCCTGACACTGTACTTCAGAGCATTCGTGCTCTAGAGGGGGCGGTGAGTGGCCTCCGAGGCGACCTTAGGACTCTGTCCGCCACCGTCTCTGCGATGGCTGGCCGCTTCGAGCTGATACCGCAGATCCATTACTGTCTCACCCAGGTTCTGGAGCGTCTCCCGCGCGTACCCCCACCCACCCAGCAGGTTCCCGCCCACACTTCCACACACACCCGACCTGCTGCCACTCCCACACCCACCCCCGCTCAGCAGCCTGTCCAGCCAGCACCACCCACACGACCTCCGCCTCAGGACGGAGACGGCGCAACACCACCTTCTTAGGCACCCTTGATGCCATCGATTATCCTTGCTGTTGTGCTGCCCGTTTCTGCTGGGTCCTGATGCATTTTTGTCCACCCCCTCCCCTCACTTACTTTGGGATTCTCTTTTTGATCATATCTTTATATATCTTTTTTGGGAGAGAGGGAGAGTTTTTGGTGCCACTTATATATCTGTATCACTCCTATCTGTGCATGCATCATGTCCGCATCATATTTTCATATCTTTATTTTTCTTTTTATTTTCATCATGCATGCATCCTCACCTGCCCCTCACATTTCTTGTCTCTCGGTGTGCCACACTTTGCACATTGAGGACACTGTGCCATTTAGCTTGGGGGAGTGAGTTCTCACGTTCTTTTTCGATTTGCCACCTTTATTTTTAGTTTTTCACACCATTTTTCGCATTTGCACTTATTTTTCATTATTTTTCTTTTATTTTGCCATGCATCACGTTTTTCTTTTTTTTTCCTGTGTGCCGCATTATAAATAGTTCTTTTTTCCCTTTACCTTTATTTCTTTTTCATCTCATGCTAGAGATGACTTTTCTATGATGATGATGACGTTGGATTTAGCTTACTCTATATGCATGCTTTATTTGTCATGTCTTAGATTTTATTCCTGATATCATATGCTATGACTTGCCTTGCATCTAGAGATAGTAACCCACACTTTTGCCACATGAAAATGGATGAAATTTTATTATTAGCTGAGTCTGAATATTCATATGTATGCTATCACAGAAAACACACCAAGATTCACGCATTGAATGCTTATATCTGGAGTACTGATTTCTTTTTCCTATATCACTTCTATATGCATGAATTGTACACTTCACTTCAGGATGATTGAATGATGTTAGCTATGATAAATCTGGATTAGTTAGTTTTTTTGTGATCGAAACTGAGTAGATTAGATTACCCTGCTGAAGTTGTCGTGCATGTCTTATAGAGTGAACCGAGAGTTATATCTATTTCTTTCTCCACAAATCTTGAACATCATTTCTCTACTTTTAAAATCATTGGTGAATCTCCCCTTAGCGATTCTATTATATGGCATTTCCCCCGCTATTAACTCCTAGCTCCAATTTTCTTATTAAAAAAAAAGAGTAATAAAAAAGGAGAGAAAAAGAGAAAATATTCTTGTATATCATTATCTCTATTTGAGTTGGGATCGTTGTGTACATATGCTATAACAAAAAAAAAAGAGGAAAAATCCTCAATAAAAGATCCCATCTCACTTTCTCCCTTTCTTCTTTCTTCTTATTACATTTGGAGCTATATAAAAATGGGGATGTGAATATTTTTTATGCCACCACGCTTATAGATAAGCTTGGGGGAGGGGATCCATTGATGTGTGAGAGAGTGACTACTTGACGTTGCATGACAACCTAGGCTAAGTAATATTCTATACTCGGTGAGATTATTTCTAGCTTTACGAAATCCAGAAATCTAAGCCTAGCGTTCATTTCATGAAATCCATACTTTTCTATTCTCTCTCTTCTATTGTGTGATACTCTTATACTCCTGATAGAAAGCGTTCAATTGAAAAGTGTGTGATCTGTGATTCGTATACCGCTTTAAATGATTCAGACGATGCTAATTTTAAAATTATTCCGTTTTTCATGATTACATCGTTGTTCGTGGGGTTTCCGTTTCTATTTGCACTATTATACTATGATATCAAAATAAAATCGTTTGACATGTATTTTTCGTTCAGTGCATGCTATACGAGTAAGTGAAACCCACGTCCTGAGAAAGTGATCTAGTGTCCTACCTCTTCGCTTCTTTCTTTCTTCTTTATTTTATTTCGATTTCACTCTTCTTCGTTTTTCATTTTTCATTTTTTTTCGCCATTTTCGTTTTCCGAATCCACCGGGTTCGCCTTTTACTTATCTTCCTCGAGGACGAGTAAGAGGCAAGCTTGGGGGATTTTGATCACTCCTTATTTTACACCTTTTTTCCGCATGTTTGCATGCCATTTAGATCGCCCAAATCATGTTTTTCACGATATATCGACGATATTGCGATGCTTTTCATGATTTGTTGTTTTTGTCGCATTTCAGGTGATTTGGCGCGATTTGGAGTGATCTCGAGATGCGCTTACTCTAGACGGTCACCAACGACCTCCCCGAGGGGTATTTTGCTGTTGGAGAGGAGCGGAAGAAGAACGGACGTCGCAGGAGCGACGAGGAGGTCAAAACAAGCAGATTGGGCATTTTTTGTGTCCCACTCGGCCGAGTGGAGGAGCCACTCGGCCGACCAGCGAGACACTGCTCGGCCGACCAAAACAGACACGATTTATGTGTGCACTCGGCCGAGCACTGAAGACCACATCGGCCGAGTGACGAGACCCCGTCCGCCCGAGTGGCGCTCAGACGAAGCCCTTCCAAAACATCCAAGTTACTGTTTTTCGGCTGCCTGAACTTCAGAAGACCCACTCGGCCGAGTGGTTAATCCCGTCCGCCCGAGTACTATGAAGCCATCGGCCGAGTGACGACAACTCACTCGGCCGAGCCGCCCCCGAAGTAGAGACCCCTGAAAGCCCCGACTTACTGGAAAATTACAGGGTTTTCACTCGGCCGAGCGACTTTTGTCACTCGGCCGAGTGCGATGCGCTGCCTGTAGCGAAAACTGCGGAAAACAGGCTGTGCAGGGGTATTTTGGTCACAGTTTTTGGACGATTTTGAGGGCTATTTAAACCCTGTTTTTACCCTAGTTTGGAGAGCCTCTCTCTTAGATTTTTTGCAGCTTTTTAGATTAGTTTTTAGCTTTATTCTTGTGATTGGAGAGGAGACAAAGATTGGAATTTTGTTGGATTAATTGAAGAACTCCATTGGTTTGCATCTCTTTTCCTTAAAAATTCTATTTTTATTGCTTATCTCAATATTGTGATGAATTCCATTGCTTATTTCAATGATTATTTTTGTGATCTTGCTATGATTTGTGAGTAGTCTCCACGTCTTGGGGCGTGGGGATGAACCCTACAAGCCCATTTTCATATTTGTGATAAATTGGTAGAAATTGTGCTAGAATTGTTATTAGGGATTAGATTGGGATCAATTTATTACGGATGGCTAGGTATTCATATCAATTGGGATTTGCAAGAGATTGGATCCCAATTTGATAGGAAACCCTAGAAATCCGAATTGGGTTGGAGTCGGATTTTCGAAGTATCGGTTTGCAAGAGATTGGACCGATACTAGGATTTCCGGTTGCAATTCCATGCCGATACTCGTTTGCAAGAGATTGGACGGGTAGGAACTATCCCAATCTAGGTCGTGGACCGAGTTTGCAAGAGATTGGGCTCGGAGCGCGATTGAGCGATGATGTTGATCCTAATGCTAGCTTCCCTAGGCTAGGGTTTGCAAGAGATTGGACCCAAAACCTAGGATAGCTATAGACCGGCAACAGCGCGAGAGCGTGAGCTTGGTTCTACATTCAGTTGCAACTAGTTCATCCAAATTCTCATTCAAGCAATTTTGATACCGATAAGCCGCATTTATGAAATACGGTGAGTAGCGGGGATTCCCCATTCCCTAGACGTTCTTTATTTGATTTGATATTTCCGCATTTTTGTCTGACGATTGTGACAGGATCGCCAAAGGCAAATTTCTCTCTTAAATAGCCAGGTTGATTTGGACAAGCACGGTCATTCGTCCTCCCTGTGTTCGATAACCCGCTTGCCGCTATACCGTGCGCTTGCGGTAAAACTACAACCGTTCTTTGGGTCACATCCCGGAGCGATCAACCACTTCTAAGAACATGGAGCTACTGCACATGGATCTGATAGAACCCACAACGAAAGTCAGCATGGGAGGTAAGAAGCACATTTATGTTTGCGTTGATGACTTCTCTCGTTTTACTTGGGTTGATTTTCTCAAAGAAAAGTCAGATGCTTTTAATGCTTTCAAGAAGCTATGCACTCGCCTTCAGACTGAGAAAGGAGTCACTATTGGAAAGATTGTCAGAATTCGCAGTGACCATGGTAAGGAGTTTGAAAATCACTTGTTTACTGATTTCTGTGAAGCAGAGGGAATACGTCATGAGTTTTCAGCGCCTAAGACTCCTCAACAGAATGGAATTGTTGAGAGGAAGAATCGCACTCTACAGGAAATGGCACGTGTGATGCTGAATGCCATGAAAGTCAGTACTAAATGGTAGGCAAAAGCGATTAACACTGCATGCTACACCATAAATAGAGTGTATCTGAGACCCAGAACGGAGAAAACTCCATATGAGATCTGGAAAGGTAAAATCCCAATGTTTCTTACTTTCATGTATTTGGAAGCAAGTATTACATTTTGCAAGATCGAACTCCTAAAGGAAAGTTTGACGCTAAGAGTGATAGAGGGACATTTCTTGGATACTCAACTACCAGTCGTGCCTTCAGGGTGCTGAATCATCGCACTGATGTTCTGATGGAGTCAATCAATGTTGTTATAGATGACTTCGAGCAAGGTGAAGCTGTCATAAATGGAGGGTCTGTTCCTCAGGGAGAGAGAAATGAAGAGGAAGAAAGTGTTGAACAAAATGTTACGACATTTGATTCAACACAAGTGAATACTGGACAGAATGGTGCTTCACAAGGAACACCATCCGTTGAGGAATCACAGTCTGATGGAAATGAAGTACATTCCTCAAGAGGGATTACGAAAGTTATACTTAATCACCCTCCTGAACTTGTCATTGGGAATGTTGAAGATGGTCTTCGAACGAGAGGTACTAGTCAAGTTAATTATCGTGATCTTGCTGGATATGTTTGTTTTCTATCAAGTGTTGAGCCTAAGAATGTTAAGGAAGCATTACTCGACGACTTCTGGGTGTTGGCTATGCAAGAAGAACTGAATCAATTTCAGCGTAATGACGTCTGGAGCCTTGTAGAGAGACCAAAAGGGATGTATGTCATTGGAACTAAGTGGATATTCAAGAATAAAACAGATGAGAAAGGGAATGTCACACGTAGAAAAGCTCGTTTTCTAGCTCAGGGATACACTCAGATCGAGGGGATTGACTTTGACGAGATTTTCGCTCCGGTAGCCTGACTGGAATCTATTAGATTACTTCTCGTCGTGGCCTGTAGCTACAATTTCAAGCTACATCAGATGGACGTGAAGAGTGCCTTTCTAAATGGGATTTTAAACAAAGAGGTGTATGTTGAACAGCCAAAGGGATTTGAAGACCCGTTCTTGCCCAACCATGTCTATCGATTGAAGAAAGCTCTTTATGGGCTTAAGCAAGCTCCATGAGCTTGGTATGAGAGACTGACCAGATACCTTCTCCAAAAGGGTTATGAGCGAGGGGGAGCAGATAAAACATTGTTTGTCCAGAGAACCAGATCTGCGGTCATTGTTGCTCAGATTTATGTAGATGACATAGTTTTTGGCTCTACTTCACAACAACTGGTACGTGAGTTCATTGACCTTATGCAGAAAGAGTTTGAAATGAGTATGGTTGGTGAGTTAAATATGTTTCATGGTCTTCAAGTCAAACAATCTAGCGATGGATTGTTTATATCTCAGAGTAAGCATGCTAAGAAACTAGTTAAGAGGTTCGGCCTTGAAAAAGCTCGGCAAGTTCTCACCCCTATGGCTACTACTGAGAAGCTTTCTAAGGATGATGGTGGGAAACAAGTAAAGGTCACTCTGTACAGGAGTATGATAGGAAGTCTACTGTACTTGACAGCGAGTAGACCTGACATCAGTTTCAGTGTTGGGGTGTGTGTCCGTTACCAAGCCTGTCCTAAGGAATCTCACATCACGGCTGTGAAACGCATAGTCAGGTATATAAGCGGGACTGCTGACTATGGTATTTGGTATTCTAAAGACACCAATACACTACTATCAGGATATAGTGATGCTGATTGGGCAGGAAATACTGATGATAGAAAGAGTACCACAGGAGGATGTTTTTACGTTGGAAACAACTTAGTCTCATGGTATAGTAAAAAGCAGAATTCTATTTCCTTGTCAACTGCTTGGGCTGAATATATTGCAGCAGGAAGCTATTGTACTCAACTCCTGTGGATGAAACAAATGCTGACTGACTACGGTGTTGATCAAGATGTCTTGACCATTCTGTGTGACAACCAAAGCGCCATAAACATTTCCAAGAATCCTATTCAACATTCCATGACCAAACATATCGACATTCGACACCATTTCATCAGAGAGCTGGTTGAAAAGAAGGTTCTCGTCATGGAATATATTGATACTACCAGTCAGTTAGCTGACATTTTTACAAAACCCTTGGACTCCAGTAGGTTTGAGGAATTACGACAAGCTCTTGGGCTGTGTCGTATCTAATGTTGCACATAATGTTGTACATTATGTTGCAACTTAGAAAGGGGTTCTGGAGTCCTTTATTGAAATTGTCTGGTATCTTCTTTTATTTCCTCCGCATTTATTTCTCCTCTTGGGTTCTCTCAGCGCTTTTCTCTTCTCTTGAACGTTTCAAAAAGAGGGCTGCTCAGTGGAAATTAGGGTTCTTGATTCTTGTTCTTTCGACAAAGGTTTTCTTGCCGTTCTTGCAGAATGGGTCGTGCTCGAAATGAGAAACTCTCTCCAAACCCTCGACGCTCCTCCCGTCAGGCTACATCATCTCAGAAGGTTCCTGCCTCATCTTCATTTTCTCGCATCAAACAGAAAGGACGGTTTCTCGCGCTCCTAGGGCTTCATCTGTTGGTATTTCCTCTCTTTCTTCTTCTACATTGTCTTCTGATAACATGCAACCATGTTCTGTCTCAAATTCGGCTGTGGTGGGTTTTCCCCAATTCTTGTTGTTCCTTGTTCTCTGATTAAGCCACCAATGTCTCAATCTGAATATGATGAACGGGTTCCCCGTCTGGAAACTGTGGAAGACTGGTTCTGGTATCTTCGTCGAACATGACGTAAATTAAATGTTTCTTGGATGAATTTATCTGAAGCCTGTTTTGGTTCTGTCAAACTTAAAGATGTGGATGGTAAATTGATTAGTGTGAGAGTTCCTTTTGATGACTTGGTTGTTCTAAAGACTTGGAATCCTTCTGAATCATCTGTAAAGATCTCTGAGATTGTAGTTTTGGATAGCACCGACTCAGAGTCTTCTATGACTGGAGAGGTCCATAGTGGAGATATTGATGAGGATGATGTTGTAGGATCTAAATAGGGCCTAGAGGGGGGGGGGGGGGGGTGAATAGGCCGATGACCAAATTATCGCAAGATAAAAATAATTAAGTCTAATTAAAACAGATGAGTAAAAGCAATAGTAGATCAGATAAGACCACAAGCAGATCAAGCAGATGACACAGCAGATTTACGTGGTTCGGTCTCCCAAGACCTACATCCACCCCAGAACAACATCACTAAAATTGATTCTTTAAGCAGTTACAGTCACACAAGATTAAAGCCCCAACTCTAACCACACTAACTAACCCTAGATCACCAAAGCCCAAAAAGAATAACAATATAATGATGCTCTCCCAATCCGATATGCCCCAACAACTCGGATTTCCCAAAACAATATAGTGGAAGAAAGTGTAAACCAAAATCTCAACGACAAATAATACAACGTATTCACAAATAAATAAGATCAAGAGTTTAGAAAGCTCATTTGTGAAGATCTCTCTAGTTTTCGTCTTTCAGCACATCAGTAGCTTCGCAACACTTCTTACGGAATGATGATCGGATGTCTGTAGAAGAAGTAGTCGCTGTCCTCGTGGAAGTAGTCGGTAGAAGTTCCTCACTCAAAATGATCTCATTTGCTGCACAGGAGGAACTAGCTACTGAACTTGTTGTCACTACGTCGAGGATGAAGTCAGGATCGCAACGCTTCTTGCAGAACTCAATTTGGATCTCTAGAACTCCATTTGTTGATGAAATAGTGAAGAGTGTGCATGGCTTTATATAGATTTGAGTTAACGAGTTCAAGTTACTGTTCCAAGGGATCCGCACCCGCTCAAAACACGTTTTAAATGTGTTAACGGGTCGGGTTTGAAAACCCGACGTCGGCAGCGATCTCGACCGTCCGATGAAGCGGGATCTGCTGAGGAGATGCCACGTGTGCGCCAAAAGTCGTGCAGCGGCGCCCGCCTCCGTTGACCCGGACCCGCTCTGTTGGTAGCCGTTGGATCTCCGCGTGGATGGCGGAGATTGCGCCACGTCGATGCGGATTCGACGTAGCTGCGCCCGCCTTTTGTGACTTATTCGCGCGGTTGGTGGCCGTCGGATCAAGATCTTGCGGCGCTGAACGATCGCTTCGCTCGATTATTGGATGTGGAATGAACGGCGCAGATGATGCCACGTCAGCTTGAATTTTGAGCTGCGATTGAAGCGTATATGTGAACAGTATCGTATGCCGTATTTTCTGAGTATTTGCACTGTATTCTTGCGTATTTTGGCATAAAATAAATCCCAAAAATTCTGATCAAATTTTCAAAAATCCCAGAGCCTCATATTAACATGTGAGAATTGTTTCACCTCATTTCTCCACTTGTAGAAAACGTTTCGTCTTTGTATACTCTGTATTTTCTCTTATTTCCCCGTATTTGGACTTCAAACAATCTCCATAAATCCTGAGAAAATTCCCATGCTATTTATAGCCTATGATTAACTCTAGGGTAGAGTTTCATAGCTATACTCTCTTGATTGGGCAGCTTGTGTAAATCCAAATGAAGTTTTAGCTCCGTATTTCAACGTACTTGAGTACGTGCATGTGTAACTTGAGCAATCATGACTATAGGGACCTGTGACACACTCAACAAACAGATTAGAACAGTTCAGTAGGGTTTGTTATCATCAAACATAGGTTAGGATGCTGTTTCCAACAATCTCCGCCTTTTTATGAGAACAAACCAGACATTAAGATTATTGTGAAAAAAATGTGTTAAGTGTGTGAGTGTGTGAAGCATGAATATGAGCATGAATGGCAAAATGATATGCTCCCCCTATTGACATGCTCCCCCTATCTCTGACATGCTCAATCTTAATATTTCTCTCCCCCTTTGTTTTCATCAAAAAAATGGATGAAATAGCATATGATGAATGGAAAATTGAACATTATAAAGCAAAACAAACAGGCAAGACATCGATGACCACAATGAATAAATAAGCAATAAGAACTAAGTCATAACTACCATAATTCATCTCCGTGCTCAAGTGTGATGATCAAATGTTTAGTACATATGGAGAGGTAATAAGGAATACAGCCTGTCATAACCATCTTTTCAACTGAATATATGAACATCAAAGATTGAGTTTCCCCTTCTCATGTAATATGAGTTCAAGTTACCAATTCCAAACATGACCGAGTAGGATTTTTAAATGTGAAATGGCAGTGCTTGACGGACTTAACACCAACGCTAAAAATGACATTTATAGCATAAGTTGGATGTCCAAGGGTAGTATCAAGGACATGGATCGTATCCATTTTTCATACGAAGCTCTGTGTATATATTTTGAAGACACTCGTCTTGCTATTCTTTTTATACACGTATATTTTGATGAGAGCTTTTCTTTTTACCCATGCCTTGAAACATCATATCCCATTAAAACATAAATTAGTCCACCAACAACCACTTTTCTTATTCAATATTTCAAATCCATATAAAAAACATTTTGATCTGTAAGTGTGATTGGAAGATGAAAAACGTTAGTTACTCATTAATGAATATGACCTAATTAAGCATGTAGTCTTTGAATGCAAGCATTGTTAAGAATATAATATTCAAAATCCATAAGACATATGTTTTGCATTTAAAGCTGTTTCTGATGAAAAGTGCAAAATGAGGAGATAGACAATTCACTTTCCCTTTCTTTTTATATTTTTCTTTTTCATTTTTTTTATTTTTATTTTTGTAGCACACCACACAAAAACAATAAAAGCACACCAAATAATATTTTCACTCTAAATATGATCAATAATGCCCAGTTCTAGACGTAGACGACAAAAGCGATCTTCTGGCAAAGGTTTTGTAAAGATATCTACCAACTGAGAATCAGTAGAAATATATTCAATGGATACATCCTCTTTTGCCAAATGATCTCTAAGAAAATGATGTCTTACGTCTATGTGTTTTGTCCGAGAGTGATGAACAGGATTGTTAGAAAGATCTATAGCACTCTTACTATCACATCGTAATGGAACTTTTCTAAGATCCAAGCCGTAGTCAGACAGGGTTTGCATCATCCAAAGTACTTGGGCACAACAACTGACAATGGCAATATACTCAGCTTCAGTAGTGGACAAAGAAACACTGTTCTGCTTACGACTTGACCAAGAAACCAATGAATGTCTTAGCATAAAACATGTTCCACTAGTGCTCTTTCTATCAATCATACTACCAGCATAATCAGCATCAGCAAATCCAATTAAATCAAATAAATCACATGAAGGATACCAAAGGCCTAAAGATGGTGTGTGAATCAAATACCTAAAGATCCTTTTTATGGCAATTAAGTGTGACTCTTTTGGACAAGATTGAAAACGTGCACACAAACAAACATCAAACATTATATCGGGCCTAGACGCTGTTAAGTAAAGTAGAGAGCTAATCATACCTCTATAAAGCTTTTGATCCACGTCGATTCCTTTTTCATCTTTTTCCAACTTCGTCGTGGGACTCATGGGAGTTCCAATTCCTTTTGCCTTTTCCATCCCAAACTTTTTCAATAGTTCTCTGATGTACTTGGTTTGCGATAGGAAGATGCCTTCTGCAGTTTGCTTTAATTGGAATCCCAAAAAAATACTTCAGTTCTCCAACAAGGATCATCTCAAATTGATCCTGCATGACCTTCTCAAACTTTTGACATAAAAGATCATCAGTAGCACCATAAATAATATCATCAACATATATTTGTACGATGAGAAACTGATTATGATCATGCAAAATAAAAAGTGTGTTGTCTGCATTACCCTTTTTAAAATCATTTTCCAAAAGATAAGCACTAAGGCGATCATACCAAGCTCTAGGAGCTTGCTTTAAACCATATAATGCTTTTTGAAGTTTAAAAACATGGTGTGGAAAATCATGACTTTCAAAACCAGGGGGTTGTTCAACAAACACATCTTCTTTCAGGTACCCATTCAAGAATGCACTTTTAACATCCATCTGTTTAAGCTTGAGTTTCTTATAACTTGCAAAGGCTAGCAAAATTCTTATAGCTTCCAATCTAGCAACTGGTGCAAAAGTTTCATCAACATCTATGCCTTCAATTTGATTATAACCTTTAGCAACCAATCTAGCCTTATTCCTGATTACTCTTCTTGATTCATCAAGCTTGTTTTTATAAATCTATTTGGTACCTACAATAGGATAATCTTTGGGTCGTGGCACTAAAGTCCAAACATTATTTCTATCAAATTCATTCAATTCATCATGCATAGCCATTACCCAACTTTCCTCAATCAAAGCAGATTCAATAGTCTTTGGCTCAATTTCAGATATAAAATCCCCATGAATGCATAAAGCACAAAGATTGCTAAAAGATGAACGAGTTCTTATACCTGCCGTGGGTGCTCCAATGATCAGTTCTGGTGGATGATTTGGATTATATCTCAGTACTCCTCTGTTCAGTGGTTCTTCCTCTTGGTTCTCTTCTTTTTCAGTAGGTTCTTGTGCTTGACTTGGTTCAGCAATTTCCCTTGCACCGCTATCATTCTCTGTAATTGCATCACCTTCAGTTTTCCTGCAATTTAAAGAATTATTTTCATTTTCATCAAATTTAACATTAATTGATTCAACAATAGTCAAAGTGCGTTTATTATAAATCCTGTAAGCTTTGCTCCTTGACGAATATCCTACAAGCACTCCTTCATCTGATTTGGATTCAAATGTACCAAGTTGATCTCCAGTGTTTAATATGAAACATCTGCATCCAAATACTTTAAAGTATGAAATATTAGGAGGTTTTCCATTCCAAAGTTCATAAGCAGTTTTCTTTATAATTGGTCGTAGCATGACTCTATTACAAACATAACAAGCAGTATTTATTGCCTCAGCCCAAAAAGACATAGACAATTCATACTCATTCAGCATAGTTCTAGCCATTTCTTTTAGAGTCCTATTCTTTCTTTCAACTACTCCATTTTGTTGCGGTGTTCTAGGAGAAGAAAATTCATGCAAAATTCCTTTTTCTAAACAAAAATTTTCAAAGATTATATTTTCAAATTCTCCTCCATGATCACTTCTGATTTTTATAATTGAAAGATTTTTCTCATTTGAAACTTGATTGCAAAAGTTTTGAAAGTTTTCAAAAGAGTCTGACTTTTTGGCTAAGAAATAAACCCATGTAAATCTTGAAAAATCATCAACCAAAACTAAGCAAAATCTCTTTCCATTTAAACTAGCAACATCTGTTGGTCCAAATAAATTCATGTGAATTAATTCTAGAATGCGTGTAGTTGCTATTTCTCTCATTCCATTAAAGGTAGATCGAGTTTGCTTACCTTTCGTGCATGCTACGCACAACTTACTGTTCTCGTATTTCTGATGTGGCAGTCCTCTTACTAGATTTCTGTTCTCCAGTTTCTGCAACAATTTTATTCCAGCATGTGCTAATCTCCTGTGCCACAGTGTTGCCTCGTCTTCCCTGCCAATCAAACATTTAGCTATTGTTAGTTCTTCAATAAAAAGTGTATAAACATTATTCTTCCTGTTAGCTGTAATCAAAATATTACCTGTGACCGTATCAATGATTTTACAAAATTTTGCATCAAATACTACGTTCATACCTTTGTCACAGAGCTGGCTAATAGAGATGAGGTTGTGTTTAAGATTTTCAACCCATATGACATCCTTCAGTTGAAAAGTGTCGTTACCTACAACACCTTTCCCAATTACTTTGCATTTACCGTTGTCCCCAAGTGTAACACTTCCTCCTTCTTGTTTTACGAGGCTAAGGAACTTATCGTAACTTCCTGTCATGTGTCTTGAGCAGCCAGAATCCAAATACCACTCACACTTTTGTTCCCTAGCCAAGCTGTGCACCTATACATAAGAAAAACAGGACATGTGTGACCTAGGCAACCAAATAGGTCCACGATGGTTAGTAATGGTGCCTTTAGGAACCCATACTTGTTTGAATCTGATCTTCTTGTTTCCATACAAACAGTTCCTATATGAATGATCAATAGAACCACATGTATAACATTTAGCATATGTAGGTTTCCTTTTAACAATTTTATTGTGAATGATCTTCTTTTCCTCGTAATGATTTCCATATCCTAGACCTCGTTTATTATTTCCATGTGATTGATAACCAAGAATGATGTCGAGAGATTTCTTCCCTACACCAAATTTCTTAATACTTAATTCTAAATCAGAGATCTTGGATTTCAAATAGAAGTTCTCATTCACAAGCATGGTGCTTTTACTTATAAAGGCCTTTTTATTTCCATCTTCATTTTTCTTAAAGTTTTCAACTTTCTTTTCAAGGCTCACAATCTTTTCTTTGGACTTGTTTTGTTCTAGTTTCAGCATGGCACAAGATTCACATTTAAGAGTTTCATGCAAACTAGTTTTTCCTTTAAGTTTGGCAATTATAGCTTTAAGATCTTCAATCTTAGATTTCATTTTTTCTTCATTTTGTGAAATATGATAATTATACTGCTGTAATTCATAGTTGGTTTCTTTTAAAGATTCTACAGAGGATTCTAGATTAGTGATCTCTATGTTCATATTTTCACAAATGTTCATTAATTCTGAGAGAGAGAATTCATGTACCTTAGATTTCGTCGAGTCAATGTCTCCAACCAGACATAAAGATGAGTGAGCAACTTCCTCTTCTGGTTCATCCTCGTCATCGTCATCCCATGTCACAGCAAGGGATCTTCCTTTTGATTCTGTCGAGGCATCCTTCAAAGTTGGACAATTCTTCATGAAGTGTCCTTGTTTCCTGCATTTAAAACACTGAACTGACTTAGTAGTATTCTGTTCAGAAGAAAAGTTTGAAGGATTAAATTTATTGAAGCGATTGAACCTTTTTGACATTTCAGATTTGCCCTGCGGTGTCTTGATGTATCTCCTGAAGCCTCTGACCATCAGCGCTTGCTCATCATCAAGATCATCGTCGCTATCTTCAGCTTTGAAAGCTATTGACTTTGTAGCTTTGGCTTCTCCCTTTTCTCTTGACTCGATGGTTTTCAGTTCAAGCTCATGGGACATCAGGTTCCCAATCAAATCATCCAAGCTCAATTTGGAGAGATCTCGAGCTTCTTGGATTGCGGTAACCTTGGGACGAAAAGTACTTGGCAAGGCTCGAAGAATTTTCCTTACCAGTTCCACGCTTGGATACATTTTTCCAAGTGCCCTTGAGTTGTAGACGATGTCCGTAAATCTTGCATACATGTCTTTGATCGTCTCTGCAGGTTTCATGTGGAAGCCATCATATTCCGTGCTGAGAAGCGCTAATCTGGATTCTTTGACTTGAGAAGTTCCCTCGTGTGTAACTTCCAAAGTACGCCAAATTTCCTGTGCAGTTAAACAATGTGAAACACTGTTAAATTCTGTTTTATCAAGTGCACAAATTATAGCATTCATTGCTTTTCCATTTAATGAAAATAGTTTTTTATCAATATCATCCCATTTATCCTCAGGTTTTGGGATTTCAGTATTCTCAATAATTAACACAGGTGATGTATATCCATGATCAACAATTTTCCATACATCATAATCCGTAGATACTAAGTATATTTTCATCCTAGCTTTCCAATATGCAAAATCAGTTCCATTAAATTTTGGGGGTCTGACAGTAGACTGACCTTCAAAAAATGCTGAATCATATAAACTCATTGTAAGCTAGACTTAAATGGTCAATCCTGGTGCTCTGATACCAATTGTAGGATCTAAATAGGGCCTAGAGGGGGGTGAATAGGCCGATGACCAAATTATCGCAAGATAAAAATAATTAAGTCTAATTAAAACAGATGAGTAAAAGCAATAGTAGAGCAGATAAGACCACAAGCAGATCAAGCAGATGACACAGCAGATTTACGTGGTTCGGTCTCTCAAGACCTACATCCACCCCAGAACAACATCACTAAAATTGATTCTTTAAGCAGTTACAGTCACACAAGATTAGAGCCCTAACTCTAACCACACTGACTAACCCTAGCTCACCAAAGCCCAAAAAGAATAACAATATAATGATGCTCTCCCAATCTGATATGCCCCAACAACTCGGATTTCCCAAAACAATATAGTGGAAGAAAGTGTAAACCAAAATCTCAACGACAAATAATACAATGTATTCACAAATAAATAAGATCAAGAGTTTAGAAAGCTCATTTGTGAAGATCTCTCTGGTTGTCGTCTTTCAGCACATCAGTAGCTTCGCAACGCTTCTTACGGAATGATGATCGGATGTCTGTAGAAGAAGTAGTCGCTGTCCTCGTGGAAGTAGTCGGTAGAAGTTCCTCACTCAAAATGATCTCATTTGCTGCACAGGAGGAACTAGCTGCTGAACTTGTTGTCACTACGTCGAGGATGAAGTCAGGATCGCAACGCTTCTTACAGAACTCAATTTGGATCTCTAGAACTCCATTTGTTGATGAAATAGTGAAGAGTGTGCATGGCTTTATATAGATTTGAGTTAATGGGTTCAAGTTACTGTTCCAAGGGATCCGCACCCGCTCAAAACATGATTTAAATGTGTTAACGGGTCGGGTTTGAAAACCCGACGTCGGCAGCGATCTCGACCGTCCGATGAAGCGGGATCTGCTGAGGAGATGCCACGTGTGCGCCAAAAGTCGTGCAGCGGCGCCCGCCTCCGCTGACCCGGACCCGATCTGTCGGTAGCCGTTGGATCTCCGCGTGGACGGCGGAGATTGTGCCACGTCGACGCGGATTCGACGTAGCTGCGCCCGCCTTTTGCGACTTATTTGCGCAGTTGGTGGCCGTCGGATCAAGATCTTGCGGCGCTGAATGATCGCTTCGCTCGATCGTTGGATGTGGAACGAACGGCGCAAATGATGCCACGTCAGCTTGAATTTTGAGCTGCGATTGAAGCGTATATGTGAACAGTACCGTATGCCGTATTTTCTGAGTATTTGCACTGTATTCTTGCGTATTTTGGCATAAAATAAATCTCAAAAATTCTGATCAAATTTTCAAAAATCCCAGAGCCTCATATTAACATGTGAGAATTGTTTCACCTCATTTCTCCACTTGTAGAAAACGTTTCTTCTTTGTATACTCTGTATTTTCTCTTATTTCCCCGTATTTGGACTTCAAACAATCTCCATAAATCCTGAGAAAATTCCCATGCTATTTATAGCCTATGATTAACTCTAGGGTAGAGTTTTATAGCTATACTCTCTTGATTGGGCAGCTTGTGTAAATCCAAATGAAGTTTTAGCTCCGTATTTCAACGTACTTGAGTACGTGCATGTGTAACTTGAGCAATCATGACTATAGGGACCTGTGACACACTCAACAAACAGATTAGAACAGTTCAGTAGGGTTTGTTATCATCAAACATAGGTTAGGATGATGTTTCCAACAGATGTGTCTAATCATGATAATGTGGGTGCTGATGGTCCAGTTGTTGGTGAAGGACCTTCTAATTATGCTGCTCATGATATTGCTTACAATGATGATGGTCAAAGTGACATGTGTTTTTCTGATACAGATGATACTGAGCAGACTATTTCACAAGCTGTTACTTGGCAGATTTATTCACAGGCTGTTATAGATAATGCTTCTCACTCAATTGCTGAGGGAAATGTAAATCTGGGTTCAAATAGTAAGGAGGATGTGGTTGACATGGAATTAGGAGCAGGAGCATCAAAAGTTGTAGATGAAGCTATTCCAGTGTTGATAACTTCTGATCATGTAGAGGAGAGTGTTTTTACTGCTGAGCTGGTTGCTTCTCCATGTGAAAATGTCGAACCCTCTACTAATGTCGGATCTAATGTCAGATCTTCTGCTAATGCTCAAGAGAAGGAACCCTTGATGACTGATGCTCCTTGTGTGGATCCTTTTGTGTCTCACCCTCGCAAAACCAGATCTGAGTCTCACAAGCGCACAGCCCCATCAAGGACTTGCAGTTTCTCTCCTTCTAAGAAACTCAAGGGCTATGGTGTTTCAGGTTCCTCGTCCCCCTCTACTGTGTCTGCATCTAGAGCATTATCTAAGCTTTTCTTTGATAAGTCCTGCCAGAATAGATGGTCCGTCTACTCAGAGAGGTCCATATTTGGTGAAAAATCTATTGTTGTTTCCTCTTTTGGAAAGACTCACTTCTTATCTTTTCTTAAGGACATCGATCTCTTTCAAGCAGTAAGCTGCTTTAAGACCTTTTATCCGGTTCTAGTCCTTGAATTCTACTGTAATCTTCACAAGTTCTCTACAGATTCTGCATCTAAATGGGCTTTCAGGACTTTCATCAGAGGCAAGGTTATTTCTTTCTCCCCTTCTGTGATCAACAATCTCCTGAAGTGGCCATGCAATCAGAATCTTCCTTCCTATGGTATATCTGTTGGTGACGATTTTGACTCATTTATTCAGACTGTCACTGGAGGGCAGTATAAGTGTTGGCCAAAGACTTTTTCTTTTCCTTCCTCGGCCTTGACTGCAAAGTTTTTTCTGCTCTATCGCATTGCCACTCGTAATTGGCTTCATACTTCCAACATGTCGATTGTCACCAAGGCTATGTGTAAATTGCTGTTTGCTGCCGGTACAAAGAAGTCCTTCAATTTGGGTCGAATCATTTTTGATTCCATCCTTTCGCTTTCAGAGTCTTCTGCACCAAATACCTCACTTCCTCATGCATCTCTCATTTCCATGATGCTTTTCTCGCAAGGGATTGTCCCTGACACCTCTGAACTGCCAGTGACGTGTGACATGATCAGCTTTACTACCAAGTCTGTAGTAAGCAAAATTGATGATATATATGCTATTCCTTCGGCTTCCATGTCTTCCGTGCCCTCTTCGTCTACTTCTCCTCCGTCTGCCTCAAAATCTGCTGTCAAAAGGACTTCATCATCAAATGTCTCTGTGCAAGACTTACTGGATGACATTCTAGTGCTTGAGAGGGGAGTAAAATCTGTGGATGATCAGTTGGCTATGCTTCATGGTCAGAGAGTTCTACTTGAAGCTCATAAGATATTTCTTCAGGAACGGATCGTTCAGCTCAAGGCTAAAGTTTCTTCTGACAAGGTATGATCTTTGACTTTTTGTGTCCCAAAGGGGGAGATAATTGTGTTGTTGGTGATTTGGTGGTGTTACACTTGGTGATTTGGTGGTGTTACGCTGTTGGTGTTGGTGACACAACATTGTATAGTCTGTGGTATTTTGGGGGAGTATTTTTGTATGGTCTACTTATTAAAGTACAGTGGTATTCTCTGATGATCATATAAATGTCTGGTATGTCTACTGCTTGTTTTGCCTCCTCAGCTTGATCTTTGAATATTGTGTCAGCTATTTTTCCTTGATTAATTGTGCCACTAAAAGCCAAAGGGGGAGATTGTTAAGTCTAATAGTTTGTCATTTGTGGCACAATGATTTTTTATGAAATGTTGAACATTGTGTCATATGAAATGTTGAACTTATTATTCAACATTTGAGACCAGGTACTGCAGTTATCTTATGTATCTAATTGAATTGCGGTTATTGGAGATGAGACGTCATCGTGATAGAATTACGGTTATTGGAGATATGACGACATCGTGGTTATTGATCAGAAACAGATGTTCTACTACAACGAGCGTTTGGTTTGGTTTCAAGGTTCTATTAGTTGATGCTGTTGAAGGATGGTTAAGTTTGCTTCGTTGGTTTCTGTTCTGTTTTATCGGTTGAGATATATATATTAACCGCCTTACCTAGCCTAGCGGCGCTGGCTGTACTCTGCCAATCTTCTGAGATTTTACCTGTTATATCTGTATTATCATCTTAACTACTTCGAGGGGTGAGCGAAGTTAAGGTGCAGGTGGATTGGCGGCTAGGGTTATCACTTGGAAGATTAGCTTTTGCGAAAGCTACACTGAGCTCCGGGAGGAGGCTGACTACTACTGAGGTAGGGGATCAATGGAGTTGATCTTGGTCAGTTTTGCAAGGGAATCTTGCACGCAAGGGGAGCTTGCGTAAATTACTCCACAGGGTTGATTGGGATCAACCCCTGCGGTTTGTATTGAGGGGGAGTGTGTTTTCCTTAATATCAAATAGTATTGGTGATTGTAATTGTCATTATTTAGTGGAGTAATTTGAATTTCTGGACGAGGCCCCGCAGACGTAGGTGTGTGCACCGAACTGCGTTACCAATGTCCTTGTGTCATGCTGTGTTGATTATTATTCCTATATGTTAACTGTTTAAGCTTGCGTACTAAATTTCAAACACCATACTCGAAAAGAACTCGCGGAAAATTACAACTTCAACTGTAAAAAATTTACAAAATTTAATATCGAATCAAACTTCAATTATATAAAATAAAGAAAACAAGAAAATAAGATAACAAAACCAATTTCAAGATGACAAGGAGGTCTTCTATGGCTGCTTTGAGATCAGACATGATTTGCGGTGTTCAAACTATAGCAGACATGTTTTGCTTTGAGATCCCGAGATCTGAGAAGGTAATGAGGTCCTCCATGGCTGGAGCGGCCAGTTCCTTCGTTGTCAATGCCGTACATGATCATTCTACGATCATTTGGAATAATGGATGAATAGCGATCAAGGATGGAATTGGGCTGATCGTAGACTTTGATGGGGGACTAGAGCTGGAGGAGGTTGGGCTAAGAGAGGAAGACGAGCTTGGAGGTGATGCAGGGGTGGTCGATCTCGGCCTCGGATAGCTGAACCTGCTTCCCTTTCCCTTTAACCACAGATCCAATCCCTGGGAAACTCTTCTCTATTTAGTTGAACAGATCTCCATTCTCTACCCCTCGTTTTTCTCGGTTTACTCGCGATGGCTGGGAGGAGATGATGGCTTCATGCGAGAGAGGGGCAGAGAAATGCTGGTTCCATGATGGGCAGGTCATGGTTTCATTTTGGGCCGCCGGGCCCGCCGGCTCAGCCCGGGCCCGGGGGCCGGTCAACGGCCCATTGACCGTACCGGGCCCGGGGCCAGGGCCGGGCTGGGCTGAGGTGCCTGACCCACTGGACCGGCCCGGCCTGGATTTTAGCCCGGGGCCAGGGCCGGGATGGGCTGGGGTGCCCGGCCCGTTGGACTGGCCTGGCCTGCGGGACTGTCCCGGCCCGGGTTTTAGCCCGGGGCCAGCGGGCCGGGCAGGGCAGGGCAGGAGTTCCCCCGCCCAAGCCGGACCGAGCCGGGAGTTCCCCCGCCCAAGCCGGACTGGGCCGGACCGGGTTTGAAAGCTGCCCGGGCCGGCCCGACCAATGGCTCGGTCGGGCCCGGCCGGCCCGGGCCGAAATGAAACTATGAGGGGTAGTGTCGTAAAAGCCATTAGTGTTTTTTCTGCGGTTCGCGTAAGCGCGTGGGTCGTCTGATCACATCGGACGGCTGACGTTCCATTCGCACGTAGCAGCGTGCGAATACCATTCACAGCCGAATACTGCCATATATATATATATATATAATTATTTTCACTGCCAAAATTGTGTTGAACAACAAATTAGCATAAAATATTTAGCGGCATGGGGCGCCTTCGATGCTGAACAATATATTCGGCGTAGAACAACAAATTTGGCGGGGAACAACAAACTAGCGTAAAAAAATTTACCCCGCCTTCGGCGCGGGAAATTATTATCATCTTGTTACCGCATGTGTCGAAGAGATGGTGGGTCCTGCGTTGAGGGAAAGATCATTCGATCTGTAGTATTAAGTGCAAGTTAAATTTTTTTCCATATGCATTAATTGTGCGCACTGTACTATTCCCCAGAAACTTTCATTCCCCAAAAACTTTTATTGCGGGCACGATTCATTTAAGATTTTCCAACGCAAAATCTTTGTTCCACAAAAAAATATTTTTACAGCCAAAATTGTGTGGTGTTGGAATTTCATAATTCCATATTTCTATTCCCATATGGTTTTGATATGACAAACACATTCAGTGCTACTAACTCTATGTATGCAGATACAAATCAGTGCTGAGTTCCACACAATCAGATATCTTCATGCATATTCAATCAGATATATCACTTATGAAGCTGGAAAGACAAAGGCACCTAATCCCCGACTTGGATATATAATCACTTGATACGGATCCCCTGCAAAGAAGCTTCTCAGATTAAGTTGCAGATGCAGTCCTATCTACGGCTTTTTGTAATCATTGTAAAATTTACTTTTTTAGAGTTACAAAGCCTTGTGATAATATGTCTTAGTCACCTAGGTTCCATTCCTCAGAGATCTACACTTCCCAATTTTGAAAATTCATAACTTTGAAAATTGGCAGCCAATAACCTCATTTTGGTCGACCAATTTTAACCCTTCGAATTTGGTTATGGGATTGCATGTGCAAACTCCCCTAACCGTGTAGATTCTAGAACTGTCTTCCAACGGTCGAAATTCTCTCTCTAAATTTTGGTCGACCAATGTGGTCATTTTGGTCGACCAATTTCAAAACTAGCCGTTTTGATCCCAAATTTTCAGGGAAGGTCTTGCCCGTTTTCCAACGTTAACTACAGTCCCCAACCGTCCCTAAACACTATAAATAGAGGGGTAGACCCTCTCTTTCTTTTCACGCACTTTCCTCTTCTTTACTCTCTTAATTGTTGAAATCAAGTCTTTCATTTTCTAAAGCTTTAGGTCATTAGTTGTTCTTTTCTTATTTGTAAGAATAAATCGTTAGATTTCTTTCTTCGTTTAAGAACGGAAGAACTTGGATTTTCAACATCATTTTGAAAAGTTGTTTGTGTTCATAATTGCAAGAATAAATCGATTGATCTCTCTCTTCTTTTATGAACAAGAGAACTTCAAGTGTTGCTCTTCATTACATATCTTTTACATCTTGAATTTCATCTTCTAAACACCATCCTTGAATTCATTCTCTGAAATTTATAACAAGGCTATATGTGTTTTTCTATTTCATTATTTAACAGGTTTGAATCTCTGTTTAGAGATTGTACAAAGTTTGGGACACGGGAGTGTCGCCATTTTTGTAAGTTTGTGCTTGCGGGACAAGTGATTATAGTGGATTGAAAATCTCTACGGGGTAGAGGACTAGAGTAGGATCACAAGGATCCGAACCAGGATAAATCTCTGTGTTTGCGATTGATTTAATTTCAGTACTTGTCATTTTATTTTTTGTGCCATCTTTGCAAATATTACTAACATTTTATTTGCAACATTTTATTATATACATTATTCACCCCCCCTAGTGTATTGATCCATACAGGCTAAAATTACATTTGGTATCAAAGCAAGGTTAAGATGGCAGCAAGTTCCTCAAACATGAACGCAGTTCCACACAACTACAATCGCATCCTGAAGGGCACTCTCAAGTTCGTCCTCCTCTATTTGATGGTTCTAATTACTCATATTGGAAAAATACGAATGGAGATTCATCTCCAAAGTATGCATTATGAGATTTGGGACATCGTAGAGACATGATACACAAAGCCAGAAACACCTGTTGCTGATTGGACCGCCAACGACAAAGTTGCAAAGACAAACAACTCAAAGGCCATGAATGCTTTATTCTGTGCCATGGATAAACATGAGTTTAATAGAGTATGTCAGGCCAAAAGTGCAAAGGAGATTTGGCACATACTCGAGGTAACTCATGAAGGAACTAATAAAGTAAAGGAAACCAAGATTGCCTCCTTGGTTCCAAAATATGAGTTGTTCAAGATGCAAGACAAAGAGACGATTGGAGAAATGAACACCAGGTTCACTAACATTATTAATTCTCTTAATGCTCTTGGAAAAGTTTACTCTTCTCTTGATCAGGTACGTAAGATTCTTAAGGTACTCTTCCCAGAATGGCGTCCAAAGATCACTGCTATTGAGGAAGCCAATGATCTTTCCACCTTATCAATGGAAGATCTGATTGGTAACTTAATGGCACATGAAGTTACATTGCAAGATGCGAAAGAAGAATCAGATCAGAAGAAGAAAGTACTCGCCTTCAACGCAACAGCAGATAATGAAGATTCAGATGATGATATGGCATTCTTTGCCAAGAACTTCAGAAAATTCTTCCAAAAAGGTAAGTATAATAATATTAAATCTAAAAATACTGATTCTTCTCTTTGCTTCAATTGTAATAGACCAGGACATATGAAGAAAGATTATCCACTGCTCAAAGCAAAGTTCCAAATTTCCAACAATAACGATCAATCCAGAAGAGAAAGGAAGTTTTACAAGATGAAGAAAGCATTTGCAGCAACTTGGGATGAATCTTCAGATGATGAAGATGATGCTGAAAGTGCGAATATGTGCTTTATGGCACAAGATAATGAAGAAGAGGTAAGTACTTTTAGTAATGAAGAATTATTAGATGCATTGAAAGATCTCTATTCTCGTTTCAAAAATTTAAATAGTCAACATAAATCTTTGAAACAGAATAATGAAGATCTTCTTATTAAATATCAGGAATTATCTTCTTCTAAGAATACTACATCAAATTCCATACAATTGAGAATACATCTTCTCAAAATTTGGATCTTAGTAAAGAGAATAATATTCTCAAAACTAAGAATCTAGAACTTCATACACAAATATCCGAAATGGATAAAAATATTTCATCACTAAAGATGAAATACGACGAGATGTCTTCCAATATTAATAAATTCAATAAAGGAAAGACTAATCTCGATGATCTGCTAAAAATACAATATCCAGCAAATCATAGACAAGGACTGGGATATTCTCATAAAGATGCACCCAAGTCCTGTAGCACTTCTTCTTCTTATGGAAAAACTACGTTTGTTAAACCTCGAAAGAAGATTCACACATTTATTTACATGAAGAAAGTAAACATTCATGCTTCTTCTTTACAAAGAAATGTTATTAACATTTCAAAATCATCTCTTAGGAAACCTACTACAATTAGTATATGGGTTCCTAAGAATTCATGCTTAGAAGATAGAAATGATTATATTTCTCAGTATTTACATTCTATTGTTCATTCTTATGATTACATTAAAAAGCCAAATTCCACATGGGTTTGGCTTCCTAAAATCTAATCCCAAGGACCCTCAAATAAAGGGTACCAATGCTTAATGTTTTATCTTTCAGGTACCTAAAAAGGAAAAATGGATTTTGGACAGTGGATGTTCAAAACATATGAGAGGAAATGTCAACTTGCTTTCAACCGTTACATATAAAGATGGAGGCACAGTTACCTTTAGTGACAACAAGAAAGGCAAAATCATAAGCACTGGAACAGTTTGCAATACAAATCAGCCTATCATTGAGAATGTTCACCTGGTTGACGGTTTGAAACACAATTTGCTTTCCATTAGTCAGTTATGCGATAAAAGTTACAAAATAGTTTTTGAACAAAATGATTGCATTATTTATGATTCTGATATGTCATTTGTTTTGTTCCGTGGTAAGCGTAAGAATAACATTTATATCTTATGCATGTCTATTACCACTAATAATCATTGTTTAATGATTACATTAGATGATACACTTTTATGTCATAAACGTTTTGGACACACTAATTTCAAAAATCTTGCACATATTTCAAAACACAAGTTAGTAAATGGAATGCCAAATGTTTCTTTCAAAAACAAACATTTTTGTGATGCTTGTCAACAAGGAAAAATGCACAAATCTTCTTTTAAATCAAAGGACGTTATCTCAACAAAGAGACCATTAGAACTCTTACATTTAGATTTATTTGGTCCTTCAAGAATATCCTCTTTAAATAGAAGTAGATATGCATTTGTCATTGTTGATGATTATTCAAGATATACTTGGGTTATATTCTTACAAAACAAGAATGATGCGTTTGAAGAATTTTCAATATTTTGTAAAAAGATACAAAATATCAAATCTTCTAACATTGTCACTATTCATAGTGATCATGGAGGAGAATTTGAAAATGAATCTTTTACCAATTTTTGTAATGAAAATGGCATTACTCACAATTTTTCTTTTCCTCGTGCTCCTCCTCAGAATGGAGTAGTAGAAAGGAAAAATAGAACTTTACAAGAATGTGCAAGAACAATGCTTTGTGATAGTAAGTTACCAAAATATTTTTGGGCTGAAGCTGTCGCAACTGCTTGTTAGGTTATGAATAAAGTTCTTATAAGGCCATTGCTTAATAAAACTTGTTTTGAATTATTCTTTAATCGCATTCCACATGTATCATATTTTAAAGTGTTTGGATGTAAATGTTTCATTCTTAATACTAAAGATGCACTTGATAAATATGATTCGAAATCTGATGAAGGTATTTTTGTTGGATACTCAACACGTAGCAAAGCTTACAGAGTATATAACAAAATAACTTCAACAGTTGAAGAATCACTACATGTCACATTTGATGAGAACCCCTCATCTAATTCTCCCATTATTGATGATGAAGAGAATATATTACCTTTATCTAATTCTTTAGATAATATTAAATTTGATGAAATTGATGCTACTAAACATTCTGTTGAGTCTATTTCAGATAATACAGATCTTTCCAAGGCATTTGCACAAGTTCCAAACCATCCATCAGAATTAATCATTGGAGATATTACAGATGGAGTTAGAACTCGTCGTCAAATTGAACAAATGACGCATTATGCTTTCCTTTCATCCATTGAACCAAAGAACATCAAAGATGCATGTGAAGATAGTTCATGGATTATCGCTATGCATGAAGAACTCAATCAATTTCAACGAAATGATGTTTAGGAATTAGTTCCCAGACCTACAGATCATTCAATTATTGGTACCAAGTGGGTATTCAAAAATAAATTGGATGTATCTGGTCAGGTAATTAGAAACAAGGCACGATTGGTTGCACAAGGTTATAATCAAGAAGAAGGTATTGATTATGATGAAACCTATGCACCAGTTGCTCGTCTTAAGTCTATTCGTATGGTGTTATCATTTGCATGTTTTAAAGATTTTAAATTATTTCAAATGGATGTCAAAAGTGCTTTTTTAAATGGAATTCTTAAGGAGGAAGTTTATGTTGAACAACCTCCTGGTTTTCATCATGAAAATTTTGAAAATCATGTTTTCAAACTGAAGAAAGCTTTATATGGTCTCAAACAAGCACCTCGTGCTTGGTATGAAAGACTTAAAAGCTATCTTTTAAATTCTGGTTATAATATTGGTAAAATAGATTCCACTCTGTTTATTAAAAATATTAAATCTGACATAATCATTATTCAAATATAGGTTGATGATATTATTTTTGGCTCTACTAATGAATCTCTTTGTCAAGATTTTTCTAAGATTATGCAGAAAGAATTTGAGATGAGTCATATGGGTGAACTCAATTACTTCCTCGGTCTTCAAATCAAACAATTGAAGGAAGGAATCTTCATTCACCAAAGCAAGTACTCTAAAGAACTCATCAAGCGTTTTGGTTTAGAAAGTTCTGCAGAAAAACGTACTCCAATGAGTACATCTACTTCTCTCGACAAAGACTTAAATGGTAAGAGTGTTGATCAACGTCTTTACAGAGGTATGATTGGTTCTCTACTTTATTTAACTGCTAGTAGACCAGACATTATGTATGTGCACGTTTTCAGGCAGATCATAAAGTTTCACACTTAACTGTCGTAAAAAGGATTATTAGATATGTTAAGCACACTTTTGATTTTGGTTTATTTTATCCCAAGTCAAGCACATTTGATTTATTATCCTATAGTGATGCAGACTTTGCTGGTTGCAAATCAGATCGTAAAAGTACCAGTGGTACTTGCCACTTTTTAGGTCATGCTTTAGTATCTTAGTTTAGCAAAAAGCAAAACTCTGTTTCATTATCTACAACCGAGGCAGAATATATTGCCGCCGGTTTAGCATGTGCTCAAATCTTATGGATGAAACAAACTATATCTGACTATGGTATTGATTGTTCTACTTGCCCTATTATGTGTGATAATACTAGTGCTATTAATCTTTCTAAAAATCTTGTGCATCATTCTCGTACAAAACATATTGATGTACGTCATCATTTTCTAGATGATCATGTTCAGAAAGGAGATATAGTTCTTAAATTTATAGCTACTGAACATCAGACAGCTGATATTTTGACCAAACCATTGAAAGAAGATACTTTTATTAAGCTTCGTAGGAATTTAGGGATTATTAGTGAATCGGACTTATGACACATTCTTATTTTTATTTTTAGAATATTTCTCAAATTTTTTCAAAATTTTCTGGTAATTTTTAAATTTGGTCGTCCAATTCATCAATATTGGTCGCCAATTGTCGAATTTTTTATTATTTTTTAATTTTTCGATAACTACTTCGTCTTCCCGCTTATTCTCGTTATCCGTTCCCTCCATTTTTGTTTCAGAAACCGAACCCATCCTTTCGTTTTCAAATTTTGGTGGGATTCGTTTCTTAAACTTCTCTACCGATTAGAATTCTGTCAGTTCCCACAACTTCTCTTAACTGATTTCTTTTCCTATTTAATTCTTGCCTAGTGATGATAAGTCCCCACAAATATCTTCTGACCATTTTTCCCTCTCTTTCCCGAAGCACCCATTCCCCCAAAAAAAATCCCGCCGGCCTCTTCTCATCCCAAATCTCTACCGCCCTAAATCACCGGCGATCTTCCGCTTTCTCGTCGGCGCCTCCCTCAAAAGTCCACCTCGTCGCCGATCTTCCTTCTCCTCTCCTCGCTCGACCATCCGCCGTCTTCCTCCACCGATTTCGTGAGACCCGACCGTCGATTTCGCCCGATCCAACCCCAGTTTCACCGGCGACCACCCCCAAATCGACCCCCCGTCGCCGATTGTCCCTCGCACGGCTCCGATTTTCCTCGTTCCGCCGTCTTCCGCCGTCACCACAGATGGATCCCCGCTCCCAGGAATTCATTGCAACGGCTTCCCCGGCCTACTTCCATTCTCCGGCGGCTACCCGGCACTTCCGCCTCCTGGAGAACATCCCATTCCATCCTGAACGTCATGTTGACTTCAGCGACCACGGATTTTCCAGGATCTTGGCCCCTCTCCATTCCGCCGGCTTGGTTGGTCTCTGGTCCACTGCGAACCACACACCATACTTCCTGACCCTAGTTCGTGAGTTTTACGCAAACCTGGATTCCTCCAAACAGGTCGGTATGCTTTCAATCTCCACTATCGTCAATGGTTTCTTTTTCCGGCTGACTGGTCCTATGCTATCTTCCCTTTTGCATTTACCCTCGCACAATGTTCAGCCTCTCCCTGACACTCTCAACGACCCATCAATTAAGCAGCTTCTGTCCCCTGATTTTCGTCCCAAGAGATCCTCTGCGACTCTTCATCCACCTTCTAGAATGATGGTCAAGATTATTCTGACCAATCTAGCCCCAAAAATTGGTTCTCTTAATTACGTTAGTAACAACACCGCCCGCTGCCTCTATGCTTTGATGGGAGAACTTCCCATATGTTGGGGTTCTGTTTTGCTCGAAACCTTGGCCAAACCCGTTAAGACTCACATTTTCTTGCCTTCCCTAATAACTCGGATCTTAGAGGCTTTTCAGGTTCCTTTTGCCAACTCTACCCCAATCTTCAACCCCGTTGATTTCAATTCTGAGACATTAACCCACATGCAGTTAGTCATGTCTGACACTTCCGAGCCTGATGATGATCCCGATGTCACTGCCTCTGATCATGACACATCTCCCATTCCCTCTCGTCCTATTACTAGATCCATGTCTCGCTCTCCTCGCACCCGTACTCGCTCTCCCCGACCATGTCCTACTCCTACCCCACATCGCACTCCTGCTACCCATACCCCCGGCTCTTCTTCTCGCGCCCGTAGTCGTGCTCCCGTTCGGAAACAGTATACCCATTATGCGGATTCACCTAGTACTCCCATTACCCCGTCGACTGGCCATGATGCTTTACTTGGTGAGATTCGTGCTCTGCGTCATTCCGTGACTCGCGGTTTCCAGGATATTCAGACTGAAATGCACGATGGTTTCCGTGGCCTTCAGACTCATTTGAGTTCCAGTGATGCTACACTACAGGGTCATAACAAACTAATGGATGATCATACGGTTGCAGTTGCCTCGATGGCGAATCACTTTGAGTCTCTTCACTTCCGCGCCACTCGTCGTTCCACCGATGCGTCTCCTTCCCGGCCTGGACCCTCCTTTCGGCCGTAGTCTTCCCAGGCCCTGTTTTCTACTGTTTGTTGCTGTTTTTCGTGGGTTGCATGATGGTGCTTTTATGGTTGGTTTGGGTACTTTTGGATACTCCTTACATAGGTGTTTGGTGCTATTTCTGGTGATGGTTTCTTGCTTTGTTGATGTTGTTCTATAGGAACTTTGGGGGTTCTGTGGTTATGTTGGTTATGTTGTTTTGTTGTTCTGTTGTAGTTCATATGTTGTCTCTGGGATGTCTTTTGTTCAGACTATGGATATATGGGCTGTATGTACTTTCGCCTTAGCTCTTGTATGCTGTTGTTATTCACTTAGTTGGATATTATGTACATGGTTGTTTTGTTGGTTCTGTCCTTAGCCTGTTAATCATTTGCTTAGTTTGCTGTTCATTTGCATATTCTGTTCCTGACTTGGACTCCTTTTGTTGTATGTTGCTATCTCCATATTCTCATATACTTGGACTCATTTTAGCATTTTTTTCTCCATGCCCTGTCAAGTTAATTTGGTTATATCTCCTGGTAACTTGGATACTTGTTATGTGATGTTCTGTTCTCTGTTCCTTCTTATTACTACTCTCTTTATTCTATGTTTGGATTATATTATACACTTTTTCATGTGTTTCACATTTGTTTCTATCTATGGCTCCGTTGCCTAATTTGTGAAAATTTTGGTTCTAATCCCTCCATATTTTTTTTCCTCTTCACAGTTCAATTTCATTTATTTTTTTCCCAACCAGGTCTCCTCACATATTTTTTTAATGGCCAAACATTCGCATATTTTTACCATGGCTTGTCCATTCCATTTTAATGGCCGATTGACAATTATTTTTTGCCTCTTTACTTTATTTGGCCTACTACTTAAATTCCTCAACTGACAAATTTTTTGTTCCTTCTTTTTAAGGCAATATACTCATTTTTTTATCACCATTTATATTTCCCTCAAAATTTTCTCGCTTATTTTTAGACTAACTCTAATTTGCCTCTTTTTGAGGATTCCAAAGGGGGAGAATATATTTCATCTACTCAGGGGGAGTATTCACTAACTCCACATATTCAGGGGGAGTATCTCTGATATATTCAATTTTAACGATATATATTTTTCATGCTTGTCATCATTAAAAAGGGGGAGAATGTTGGAAGTTCATAATTCCATATTTCTATTCCCATATGGTTTTGATATGACAAACACATTCAGTGCTACTAACTCTATGTATGCAGATACAAATCAGTGCTGAGTTCCACACAATCAGATATCTTCATGCATATTCAATCAGATATATCACTCATGAAGCTGGAAAGACAAAGGCACCTAATCCACGACTTGGATATATAATCACTTGATACGGATCCCCTGCAAAGAAGCTTCTCAGATTAAGTTGTAGATGCAGTCCTATCTATGGCTTTTTGTAATCATTGTAAAATTTACTTTTTTATAGTTACAAAGCCTTGTGATAATATGTCTTAGTCACCTAGGTTCCATTCCTCAGAGATCTACACTTTCCAATTTCGAAAATTCGTAACTTTGAAAATTGGCAGCCAATAACCTCATTTTGGTCGACCAATTTTAAACCTTCGAATTTGGTTATGGGATTGCATGTGCAAACTCCCCTAACCGTTTAGATTCTAGAACTGTCTTCCAACGGTCGAAATTCTCTCTCTAAATTTTGGTCGACCAATTTCAAAACTAGCCGTTTTGATCCCAAATTTTCGGGAACGGTTCTTGACCGTTTTCCAACGTTAACTACAGTCCCCAACCATCCCTAAACACTATAAATAGAGGGGTAGACCCTCTCTTTCTTTTCACTCACTTTCCTCTTCTTTACTGTCTTAATTGTTGAAATCGAGTCTTTCATTTTCTAAAGCTTTAGGCCATTAGTTGTTCTTTTCTTATTTGTAAGAAGAAATCGTTAGATTTCTTTCTTCGTTTAAGAACGGAAGAACTTGGATTTTCAACATCATTTTGAAAAGTTGTTTGTGTTCATAATTGCAAGAAGAAATCGATTGATCTCTCTCTTCTTTTATGAACTAGAGAACTTCAAGTGTTGCTCTTCATTACATATCTTTTACATCTTGAATTTCATCTTCTAAACACCATCCTTGAATTCATTCTCTGAAATTTATAACAAGGCTATAGGTGGTTTTCTATTTCATTATTTAACAGGTTTGAATCTCTGTTTAGAGATTGTACAAAGTTTGGGACATGAGAAGTGTCGCCATTTTTGTAAGTTTGTGCTTGCGGGGCAAGTGATTATAGTGGATTGAAAATCTCTACGGGGTAGAGGACTGGAGTAGGATCACAAGGATCCGAACCAGGATAAATCTCTGTGTTTATGATTGATTTAATTTTAGTACTTGTCATTTTATTTTTTGTGCCATCTTTGCAAATATTACTAATATTTTATTTGCAACATTTTATTATATACACTATTCACCCCCCTCTAGTGTATTGATCCATACAGGCTAAAATTACATGTGGAACAACAAATTACCGTAAAAATATTTAGCGGCACAGGCGCCTTCGGCACAGAACAATAAATTTGGCGCAAGCACCTTCGGCGCAGAACAATAAATTCAGCGTTGAACAACAAATTCGGCGTAGAACAACAAATTCGGCGATGACGCTTTCGGAGCGGAACGACAAATTAGCAGGCGCCTTCAGCGCGGGAAATTATTCTCATCTTGTTGCCACATGCGTCGAAGAGACGGTGGGCCCTGCGTTGAGGGAGAGATCATTCGATCTGCAGCAACATTCGATCTGCAGCAACATTCGATCTGCAGCATTAAGTACAAGTTAAAGTTTTTTCCCCAAATGCAATAATTGCATGCATTCTCCTATTCTCCAGAAACTTTTATTCCCCAGAAAATTTCATTTCCCCAGAAACTTTCTTTTCCCAAGAAATGTTTTTCCCTCCAAAACTTTCCACAAAATCTCATCTCAACCATTCAATCCTCAAGATTAAATCCAAGCCGTCTTTCTATCAACCGGGTTGTCCTAGTCAGCTTGTCATAGTCAGCCCTAGAATTCAAAAACAGTTGTACTTTAATATATATATATATATATATATATATATATATATATATATATATATATGGGATTAATGGGTATGAGGCCTTGCCCCATATTCCCTCTCACATAAAGCAACCAAGTACAAGCCCACATGGGCTTGTACTTGGTTGTACTTAGTTACTTTATATGAGAGGGAATATGAGGCAATGCCTCATATGGCGTATGATACCCATTATATATATATATATATATATATAATATCTCACCAAAAAATATATATATAAAATATGTGTAACGGCCTGTATTTTTAGTCATGTTTGACTATTGTGTGCATGTAGTTTTACTTCGATTGTCCGGATATTTTTCGTCCAAGTGATTTTCGTCCACACGTCGACGCAAGCGCTCTTTATTTTTAGTTTTATCGTATCATAACTAATTACTCATTAACCCTAACTAATTACTATTGGCTAAAATTAAATTAAATTAACTATTACTATTAATCCTAACCTCTAACAACCCACCTCCTGGTTGGTGAGATCCAACATCCCCCTAAATTCAAAACCCACCCACTTAATTCCCATTTATTCCTTTAAAAAAAATCCCCCCACTACCTTTGACCCTTCTTTATAAAAAACCCACAGGCTATCACTCCCCCTCATACTGTTTCTTTTCCCCATCAACAGCAAAACCAAATCATTTCCCTTCTCCTTCTTCTCCTCCTCTTTTTCGAAGCAACTTCGGTCCCTCGTGCGGGCTCTCCGATCACCTCGCATTCTCTCTCGAACAACCCGAACATCTTCGTCGCACCTCTCCGAACTTCCCGAGCTCATCGCGTCTCATCGACTCCAAGCCGTGCACCCCCGAACCCTCACGAGAGGTAGGCTCCCTACAAGATTGTCATAAACTCATGCAACTTGTAGGATCCTTGCAAGACTTTTATGAACTCACTAATTGATGCAACTTGTAGGCAAACTTGTAGATTATTAACTCATGCGAATGGTAGTCTACTTGTATGCAAATTGTAGGCTGCAGATTATTCCAAACTCATGCAAATTTTAGGCAAACTTGGATGCAAGATTATTATAATTTCTTGCAAATTGTAAGCAATGTTTCAAATATATACAATGTCATCCATTTTGTTGCACTGACATGCAAATGCTCATCTTTATTGCATGATACAGAACTATTAGCCATGCATACAAATATGAGAGTGAGAGAGTCTAATGTAAACTTGCATGAGTTGATTGTACGTAATGATCATAATTTACACAAATAACAACCTAGTTACTGATGCATACAAAACTTAGTCATTCTAGCACATCCACCGTGTTTCATAAAAAGAGTTATTAGCCTACTAAACCACTTGTTAACTTAATGGTTAACAACTTGGTTACTGGTGCGACTTAAGGGTTTTTAAGTTATCATTTCAATCCACTAAACAATTGAAGTCAGCATAAATTCACTGGCAGCTAGGCATATTAAAAGGTAGCATCAGCCTAACATTAGTAAATAATTGACTTAAGGAAGATATATATGTGATGCGTGATGATAAGATCGAGATTGAGTTATGTTGAGTTAGTGAAATTAATATTAGTAATAATAATATGTTATCATGAATAGGTCAGTTTATACTGGTAATTAATTAGTTAAAACTTCTGTTTGATATCATATACATGACACAGATAATTACGTCTCTCATTTTGACCGTCTGGACACCCAAACTCACACCAAGGCAAGTATTTTTGGTAAATGAATTGCAAATCGGGCCGTCAAACTTAGTACTAAATCTTATTTCAATATGCTTGTCAACTTTTAGTACCAAATAGTGTGTTTTCATTTTGATTGTTGTCTTCTAATTTAAATGGACGTGTCACATTAATGTTGATCATTTGGAACAATTCACTACATGCCTTTTATTAAATGGAACTACCCTTACTACATGCATGTAGCAAATTGAACTGATTTGGAAAAAGAGTATGTTATAAACTTGAAACATATATGTGATATCCATCGAATACAGATGGGGTGAAACCATCGAACACTAGATAGACACTTTGGGTGGGTTGGTTCATGTAGTAGAGTCCGTAAATGTTGCTTGAGCACTATACAGCTACCTCCATAACCACACGAATGGAGGCAAGCATCTTGGCCATCTTCCAGGTTAGGAATGGCAAGAAGCGTCACGGTAAATCCCGATGATAGGGTGTATCGAGAACATTTACCTACTCAGACATGGACTTTTCACGAGCACAAACAATCAAATACTCAATACACAACTGTTTCCACTTTTAAACTGCAAACCCATGCACACTCGTACTTTACTTTTCTGCACTTATTATTCATAACTGTGTACCGCTCTTTTGTCCTCTTCTAGTTGTTCCTCGTTTCATTACATTAAATATCTTGCCGAGCTTATCGCTGACATATATTTCAATGTTTATGAAATGTATGTTAGGTTCAGAGATAAAGTACCTCGAGGACCCTACTTTTGAGGATCCCATCTTAGAGGTGGACCCCGTCGATCAGAGCTACGAGGATTCTGAGATCCTCCATGCGGAGGGCTAGGCAGGTTATTTCTATTTAGTTGTATTATTTAAATTGTTGTTTTCAGGTATGTTTGCTTTCAGCAGATTGTACGGCCATGCTAGGCCTTAATTTCTTGTGTACTTTGCTTTGGACGCTGGTATTTGTAATGTAATGACTATTTATGCTGCTTCTGAGAAATTCGCATGCAGGGACATGCTTTTGCTAATTAATGCTTATTGTGCTTAAGTCAAAGAAGAAGGAAAAAATAAGTACCTCTTCTCTACTTTAAGCACATGCAGACCCGCTCACGTTCTCGCTCCCATGTATAATGGGAAGCGGGGCGTGACAGGTTTTAGTGGTGGCCCATGCAGGTCCTTCTCCTCTCCGCGAAATACTTCAGATGCAGTGTGAATATCATCACTAACCAGATCGTTTGAATGACTTTGTACACAAATGTTTAACTTGTTCATTTTACAGTATGGCAGGAAGACCGCACACTCACAACGGAAATGGAACTAGCGGGAATGGTGCTCCCGACCTTCATGAACTCATGAGTTCATGAGAGGAATGTTGGAGACCCAACATCAGCTGATCCAGCAGAGTCAGCAGCCTGCACCACCTGCACCACCCCCACCTCGAGTTGAGCCCGGAGCAAAGCAATTTCGGGAGATGAACCCGAAGAGCTTTTCTAGAAGAGAAGGCCAGTTAGCAGCAGAAGAATGGGCCCGAACCATAGAAGAGGACCTGAGTCTTGTCCGCATTGACTAGGCAGGCTGGATAGAAGTTGCCAAGAAACAGCTGACTGGAAATGCTCGGAACTGGTGGGACACAGAAGAAGCTCGTCTTATCAAGCCCATCAACTGGACCATATTTCGAGAGCGTTTCGATGCTCAATATTTTGCTCGATCAACCAAGAGGGAAATGCAGTAACGTTTCGTCAACTTGGAACAAGGCAATCAGACGGTTGATGAATACGTGACATAATTTTCGATGCTTAGTCGATTCACCCCACTTCCAGTGGAACATCTCGAAGAGTGTGCTTATCAGTTTCTACAAGGACTAGACCTGGACATTCAGGCTTCAATGTCTTCGATGTATCCGACTACACATTAGGAAGTGTAGGATGCTGCTAAGAATCATGAACTTATTGTGAAGCGTAATAAGGCACTTCAGATTGGAGGGAGTATGTGTCCATCGGAGTCACCCAGGGGCAACCTCCGACCAACTCAAACTGCACAGTTTAAGAGTCATGTTGCCCCGGCCAACAATCGACCCCAGCTAGTGTGCTTCCACTGCAAGAGAATGGGTCATGTCAAGAAAAACTGCAGAGAGCTGCTAAATCAATGCCTGATATGTGGAGCATATGCACATGCTACCAGAGAATGCCCTCGTCGCACCAACAAGTCGATGACTGCTGGACTTTCTGGGACTATTCAGAGTGGAGATACTAGACCTACTCAGCATGGATCACCTCTGGCTCCACAACAGAAGGCTTTTGCATTGGCAAGGCAGAACCAGTCGATACGTCAGATTTTCACCATGACAACCGCGGAGGCAGAGATGGATGAGCAAGTGATATCAGATATTAATTAAACCCTTATTTTATAATGCTTATGATATATGCATGTGTTACTTGCCTATCTATTAGCTAAGACATATTTCCTATGTACTAGGTGTTGTCTTGATAACCTCTCATCCAGCCCTATCTCTTTTTGATTCTGGAGCCACTCACTGCTTCATATCCCGAGGATTTGTAGAGAGGCATTCTATTCATGATGACTCTCTACCAAATTGCTTGAACATCACTACTGCAAGTGGAGTAGTGAGGACTTATAATGGCTGTCGATCTTGCCCTATAGTGTCACGACCTGCTTCCCATAAACGGAAGGCGAGGCGTGAAAAATCCGCTCAGACTTGAAGCTGTGAGGCTACAGTCTGTAAAGAGTCTGGATAACCAAGTATATGTCCTTGCAATTGCGAAACAGCACAAAAATAATAATAAGAGAGATAATAATGATTCCAATCTCAGAAATGTCCATAAATAAAGTTCAACATCACAGAAAAGCCACCAGGCTTAAAAGAGTCTAAAAAGGGCCCCAAGCATGGGCAACAGAAAAAAAACGAACGTACAGAAAAGGAAAGGCGCTACGCACCGACAACCTAACAAGAACTAAACAGAAAGTGACACAGAAAGAAAGTCTCTACAACTGATCGCCGATGTCCTCGTACTGCACGTCAACAGTGGACCCAGGCTCAAAGTCAACAAACGCCTCGTCCTCAGCAACGGGCTCTGGCTCAGCAACTAACATGCGACATCCAAAAGAGACGAGGGCGCATGTCAGCAAGTCTACAAGAGACTTGTGCAAGGAAACTAAAAAGAAAGGAAACAACCTAGCAGTTCTAAAATATGCGATGACATGGCAGTTTAAGGTATGGATGCAACAAGTAAGAAAGTGCAACAAGTATGACATGGCATGGGAAGCAAAGCTACTAAAACATTCACATGGATTTACAAGTCAAGTAAACACGTCGTGCACAGAGTTTACGCCTTTTGGCTGGAGTGGATGTACGGGCCAACTCCTAAGCTCAAGTGATCGCTTAACCCTACCCCTCCACGTGTAATCGGGCATTGGCTTTTGACCAACACATGTAGCCCGCTTCTGGATCACGAGCCAGGAAGTGTATTTGGCATAGGGTTGTGCCTGCAATGCAGGTGCCTAGCATCAACAAGCAAGTACAAGTAGGGTGTGCTACGAATGCAACATTCAAGCATGGAATGACATGTAGGATGCATGGCATGGCAAGAGTACAATTAAAATGCGTACAGTTATGGAAATTAAACGTGACAGGCATGGCAGAGTACAAATAAAATGCATATAGATATGGAAATTAAACGTGACTGGCAAAATGTATGAATAACATGGCAGGGTGTCAGATCTAGCTTCGTTGTCAAGCTAAATCTTGAAATTGTGTCTAGGCGAGTATCATTTCTCGCCTAGTCTCTTTTACGCTAAAAACAAGGGATGGCCTAAAACATGGCCTAAAGCACAAGTTGGCAAGTTTCACTTGCCTGAAATACGTGTCGATATCACAATTCTCAAAGTCCAATCACAGATTCACAACGTCCAGAGCTCCCACTCTCAGTCCAACAATCAGCCTACAGTCTTGTATTATTAAGTTGGATTAGTGAGTTACAAAGCAGTAAAAATATTCATTTTTAATCTTGAATTAACATGCGATGGTTGGGGTTCCTACAGTAAGAAATATACCCTCACACGATGTGAGAGCTACACTGACGTCGGGTAGCGATGTCAGGGGTTGAATTAATAGAAGCGTGCGATGAGCCACTGCACAGCAGCGATCAGTGTCAACGGTGGGCAACAGCGACAACGAACAATGATCAACCGGGTAGCGGCATGATCACCGAACAACGACACGGAGGGAGAGGATAGCCGTGTGACATCCTACGGCCTGCTGTCGAGTTGTGCACGGCAACGGCACAATGGAGAACACGGCAAGATTGGAGAGATGGGATGCGGCCCAGCAATGGTAATCGACAGTTTATTCTTGGTAGGGGTACTGATCTTGTGGCAAATGACATATTTAGGGCGATGGGGATCAAGGTTTATGCGGCTGGCTAGTGCTTCGACCTGGGGTCTGTTGTGCGTAAGGGGGCGGCCATGGAGTTGCGATCTGTTGAAGGGGAAGATGATAGCTGGAGTTGTAACCAAGGGGAGTTCGACAATTGATTCAAGGCTTAACGCGTGGGTGTTTTGAGGTGGAGGAGAGAGGGCATGGCCGATCAAGGGGAGGCCGGCGGCAACCCTAGGGTGGCCGGAGGAAGATTGTAATGGGGAGAGCTGATGGGATTCGGCCTATATCTTGGGGGTCGCGGCTATCACAGATGGAGGAGAGATGGTTGTTGTATAGGGGAGGGGACGAAGTCTGCGCGGCTGCGAGGCGGGGGAGATCGTCGGCGTGCGGCTGTGCTGTGCAACGTTGGGTGGAGAGGGCTGGAAGTAAGAGAAGTGGCGGCCATGGGGGTTCGACAGTGCTTGAAAGGGGAAGAGGAGGTGCTCGGCTTTGGTTTCGGGAAGGATGAGATCGCCGGAGCAAGGAGGTGTGGCCGGAGTCGGGGTTAAGCTGGTTGGAGTCTCGTGCAATGGTGATGCGGAAAAAATGCAAGAGGCGGCTGATTGTTTGGCCAGGGTGAAAACATAAGCTTAGGGAAAGAAAAGGGGTTTGCTATATAAATTTAGGATTTGGGTAAAGTTAGGTGGTTGGGAGAGAGAATGTGAGAGGGAGGGGGTGTAATTAGGGTGATTTAGGATGGTGAATAGCTAGGAGAATTTTTTCATGAGATGTAGATCCTATGGCTAAGATTAAATCAGATTTAGTTAAGTTTGAATTAAGATGAGCTAGGCTAATTACAATTTAGAAGTGATTAGTGAAATAGGCCAACCAAACGGTGTCTGAAAAATATAATAAAAATACCGGGACGACCGTGTCGACGAGAGAATCGAGGCTATGATGATCGATCACGGGCTAGGGTAATGGATAACGGAATTAAAAATAAAGAGATCAAGCGACAAAGTCTAAAGTTACGACACTCCTCCAAACAAAGTTGTTTTGTGGGAGAACGTCCCGTGAAATGACGTTCCAAAATAATTCCACAAATAAATACTCTTCCAGAGGGTTACAACGGCATATCATATCGTGCGTTCGGAATGAAGGATAAGGCTAAGAAAAATATGCGAACTTTAAGGAAAATACGTGTACAAAGGTTACAGGGTCCAAAGGCGACATTAATATCAAGTTGGGCACACGTCGGGAGTTGGCTTGCTAAGGATGCAACCAAGGTGCTACGGCCCTATCGACTCAACGACACGACTCACATACAAGCAACAAAACCAATCAAGTACCCGAAATTGCTATACGCACAGCCGTATTACGAATAGTGAGTACCGGCCGTTACATCCTACCCACCTTAGAACAAAGTCCGTCACCTGATTTTCTAACATATCTAGTCGCTCTAGTAACTACCCCAATCATATCACATTATAATTTAAACCAGGTATAGTCATTACAAGTGCTTATATGTGCACTAGGTAGTCAAACAATAACTCTACTAACATGTATATATTCACGCACATTATACACTTATACCTATCATAGTCAGTCATATCCATACACGTATTTCAATCATTCACATAGTCACGTACACCCCTATATAAATATCAAACACTTATTACATACCATGGTGCACATACTCACAAACAATTAAATAGTTCACACCAGCAAATACCATCGTAATACTCCATTTTTAGATAACTACCTATGAACAAAATAATAAGGATACACTACTCCCTATATCTCCTAGTGTACATCCAATGCCAACATATCAACACAAGTAACCACACCACTCAATATTAAATCATGTTATTATATCTAAGATACATTTACCACTACTATAATTTCACAATTTTATAGTCATTCAAATGCATGCAAATATTTCACCATATATTCACATCACATACGGTCCTATAACTATATTCATGACACGCCACACATACCATAGTCATCAATACCTATAACTAAGCACATACTTATCCGTGCATGGTGCACACCCACACACGCTAACATTTCATTCATATATACCAATCATACCACTATATACTCAGCACATCTACACACCTAGTTTAGCTAGCACACATTCGTTCAAACAGGTAAGTCCTTAGTAAATAACTATACCACAAGACCAACACCTATAACTTTATACTGGTATAGCGACCCACAATCATGTGCATAACACAACCAGGCTCAAACAATCCTATCACTATACATACATCATCCATCGCTATATTCATGGTACTACACGCAAACCACAAATATATGTAACAATATACTTAGAGTATACCCACTCAAGCTTGAGTGAGACTCAAAACACATATCAGAATACTCTATATATGTAACACAGTATCTATACCTATACCAATACCACTCCAATGTATACACATCTAGCAACATAGCCATCTACATACCATAATGTCAATCACACTTAATATTTAGTCAGGTAACACCTACGTAGTTCAATCACTTTATATACCATAATAATATTACATACATCAGCATATGTATAATTATAATACCCTCCCTAATACATGCATTCATCGTATAGTCACACACATGTAACATATATATATATTCACACCATATCCATCTACCTATAATTAGTATACCAATACATCTACTTATCCATGCCTAATTAAGATATGCAATAATCGTGTATACCTCATGGTATACACGCACACAACATCCCGTAAAAGTAAGCAATATCAATCAAAATTATAATCCTACTACCATACGTATCACATATATACTCATGCAGCAAATACATAACTACTTACGTCTAAGCACAATACATATCTACGTACGAGTGACGCCCCCCGGGTTCGGCACGCTAGATGTGTGCAATAATATGATCGGGGGCGTGAGATTTAAATATTTGTAACCGCAAGCGCACGGTGTTGTAGTGTGGCATGGGGGTCGAACTCAGGGAGGCGTGGATGTACTTATGTCAAAGAGGATCAAACTCACACCATAGGCGAGCTAGCCCGGATCTGATGGTGGGTTGTCACGGTAAATGGAAAGCAAGGTATAGACAATATAGAGGAAAAACCCGGGACTTTGGTTTCCACCCTATCGAGCGACTCTCGCCGACACGGCCGACTGGTATGATAACGATCGGAATTAGGGTCTAATGGTGAGACGTTGCCTCTAAGAGTGGTACCAGCGTCCCATGGGCCCGATATTCCGGTCGGTGCCCAGGATGATACGCCGGACTTCCTGTAGGATCCTATCAAAACAACGATGTTAGGATCGAATGAAGAGGAGAGACTTACGCTTGCGTACGCGGCACCGTAATCTCTGAACTTCGACCTCGGATTCGCCACAACGGTCAGTACTTCGTCACGGAGGATCGAAGCAGCGTTTCACCGCCTAAATCTCTATTTAGAAGAGGATTTTAATGGAAGGAGAAGAAGAACACAAGTTGCCTTATGCAAACTTATGGCATGGTTAGATTAGTGTAAATGCCTTACCCTTGGGTCCTATTTATAGGCTTTAGGGGTAGTTATTGTAGGAAATAACTAAATATAAGCTTATTAGCCTATATTAGCACATTTACTTATCCTCTTCTTCATTCACTTATCAAGTGCCTTTATGCACTTATAAAGTGACTTTTTCCACTTATCGAGTGGTCCTTTTCACACGAGAAAAGGTTCCCTTCGTGCACGCTTTCGTGCACGCGACATCTGAGGTCCATAGGCCCTCATACATCCCCTCATGGGTGTATATATGTCATCTATATCCAACATCTCCCACTCACACTTGAGGGGATTGTAAGGAAACATCTTTTCCTTTAATTCTTCTGTTTATCATACCGAGAAATAGGCCGTGTGACTGTCATGTGCATAGAGTCCGCTGTTTGTGCACTTGTTAGAGATACACAACACTCCTCGAGGTGCAAAGTTGAGTAGATTAACGCATGCTTTACCCTAGATTATTTCTTCACATTTCTTATACTTTATATTCAACAATTGAATCCCATCTGGATTACAATGGGCTGGCCAGCTTTGAATCTTTAAAGTCCAAATGTGAATATGAAATTAATCTTCCTCTTCTTGCGATCCTTTCGATCTTGACTTGACTCGCTTTTCTAACATGCCCCGCCGGACCGAATTGACCATTGTCCATAAGCAACATGCTAAGATAGCAATCACCCAGTCAAATCTAAAGGAACCAATTAGAGTCCATAAGGGTAACGAGTTAAGACCCATGTGGTCTTTGGATCTCACATAATAGTAAACACAATTACTATTCTAACCCAATGGTCAAATGCATACGTAGTATGAATACGTATTACAACATCACTCCTTTCCCAGGGTGCGTATGTCTTAATGATGTTGTAAGGATGATGATCAGACACCACAATGTCTGATTTTGAGTCCCTTTTACTACTCGAATAATCTTCTGGACCCACATCCCGCATAAGACAGATAGGATTTAAGAATCCTCTTAGATCTTTTGTAAGCATCCATATGATGCAGATCTTTCATACGACCATTTTGTTTAAGTCATGACTCTAAATCATCCGTCTGATGATTTTGACTTTAAACAGGTCTCATCTTTATTTTATCCTTCTGATATAATAAAGGCGGTTGCTCATGTGAGAGAGCCAACCTCAATCTGTCCGACATACTAGAAAATATAGCCAAGATTTTAAAATGTACACAAACATTTTCTAGAAACTCATATGCAATGTTGAAAAGAACTTATTCTTTTATTAAATTTGATCTTTTACAGACATGTGAATTTACATTGGTACAACTCAGCTCTTACGCAATCCTTGAGATGATAAGTGTTTGTAAAACACATCTCTGGGGATCGCCTTCGTAAGTGGATCCGCTATCATCTCATGCGTAGATATGTACCTTATGTCTACCTTCTTGGTCTTATCATAGTCTTTTGCAAATTTGTAGCGGATATCTATGTGTTTGGTCTTACAATGGAATTTTGGATCTTTGACATAGGCTATAGATGCTTGACTGTCACTGTGTATTGGTACATCACCTGAGTCACTTGCATCAATTAGCATGTCTACGAACTTCCTAAGCCAAACAGCCTCTTGGACTGCCATGCTAAATGCTACAAACTCGGCTTCCATAGTTGAAAGTGCGATGCAGGATTGTTTCTTGCTACTCCAGGATATTGCACCAGATCCGAGTAGAAAAACATATCTTGAGGTCGATCGTCGCTCATCGAGATCACCCGCCCAATCAGCATCAGTGTAGCCTTCGAGCCTCAAGGCATCTCCTTGATAGCATAAAGCATAGTCCACAGTTCCTTTAAGATACCGCATTATCCTCTTAACCGCTTTCCAGTGTACTTGCCCTGGATTGGATTGGTAACGACTTACCATTCCAACGGTAAACAGATGTCCGGTCTTGTACCCATCATAGCGTACATAAGACTACCAACTGCACTGGAATATGGAACTTTTTCCATAATTTCCTTTTCCTTTTGGTTCTTTGGACATGATTTCAGACATAAATTATCGCATTTGCTTATAGGAGTATCAATGGACTTGCAGTCCTGCATATTAAAACGTTCTAGAACCTTCTTTATATAAGTCTCTTGTGAAAGAGAAAGAAGTTTCTTCGAACGATTCCTTGAAATCTTAACTCCAAGGATATATGCGGCTTCTCCCATGTCTTTCATCTCAAAAACTGATGAAAGCCAAGCCTTGATATCCATCACAAAGCCCTTGTCATTTCCGGCTATTAAAATGTCATCTACATATAGAGACATAATAACATACTTGCTTTTAATTCTCTTGATATATACACAGTTATCTTCATCAAGCATGGAAAAACCATTTGATAAGACAACTTCTTGAAATCGTATATACCATTGCCTCGAGGATTGTTTAAGAACATATATGGACTTACGAAGTTTACAAACCTTATGTTCGTTTCCTTCTTTTACAAACCCTGTTGGTTGTTCCATATAGATCTCCTCGTCCAATTCTCTATTGAGAAAGGCAGTCTTTACATCCATCTGATGTAATTCGAGGTCTAAGCAAGTTACCATAGCCAGAATCAAGCGAATCGAGGTAAAACGAACAACAGGTGAGAAGGTCTCTTCGTAGTCTATCCCTTCCTGTTGCGTAAAACCTTTCGCAACAAGGCGAGCTTTATATCTGTCTATAGAGCCATCAGCCTTATGCTTGATCTTGAGAACCCTTTTGTTCCCAATAGCTCTACGTCCTCTGAGTAAGTCAACTAAGTCCCAGACTTGGTTAACTTTCATGGATTCTAATTCCTCCTTCATCGCTTCCATCCATTTGTCTTTTGCAGGGCATGATACGGCCTGTTTGAAAGTAGCAGGCTCGTCATCTTCTTGTAGTAAAGTCATAAAGGTTTGCGGGAATTCATCCTCAAATCTTAGAGGAGCTAACCTTGTACGACTACTACGTCGTATTTGAGATTCTTCAAGTCCTTGTTGACTCGAATTTAGATCGATTCTAATATCACTCCCACTTGGAATGTCGTTAGAATTTCTCCCACTTGGATCATTATTCCTGTATAGAATAGGATTGTCATCATTCGTATCATCCATTGGTGAAGGTTGAAACGTATTTTCGTCTTCACCAAGAATTCTTCCACTCGAATGAGGTAATCCTTCTTGATCATTAATCTCAAATAGAGATAAGTCCTGACTTATCTCGCCCTATCTTGGAAACTCGTTTTCCAAGAAAGTGACATCCCTCGATTCAAATTCAATTAGACCTCCATTGTCTTCCTGACCAATGAAAACATAACATTTGGAGTTTTTTGCGTATCGTATAAAGATACATTTCCTTCCCCGTGGCCCAAGTTTGCCGTACTTATGGGAGGAAATATGTGCATAGGATGCACACCCCCAAGGTTTCAAAATGTTTAAGTCAGGAGACCTTTGGTTCCACAACTCGTAAGGAGTGGAGCTAACTGATTTCGAGGGTACGCGGTTCAAGATGAAAGCGGCATCACCCCAAAAGGTGATTGACAAGTTAGCTTGCGCCATCATTGAACGGACCATTTCCATCAAAGTCCTATTCCTCCTTTCTGCAACACCATTTTGTTGCGGAGTATAAGGCATAGTTACCTGATGAACTATGCCCTTTTCATCACAAAGTTCTTTAAAACTTGTTGATTGATATTCACCGCCCCTATCGGTTCGCAAGACCTTAATCTTGCGATCTAATTGATTTTCCACTAAACTCATATAGTTTTTAAAGCAGGTTAATGCTTCACTTTTATGGGATATCAAATAGATATGACCAAATCGGGTGAAGTCATCAATAAAAGTGATGAAATAGGACTTCCCGCGTCTTGTCTTGACATTCATCGGACCACATATGTCCGAATGGATGAGCTGTAATGGAACCTCGGCCCTTGTGCCGGTTCCAAATGGCTTGCGACAAGATTTCCCTACAAGGCAATGTTCGCAGGTCGACATTTCGACCTTTGAAATATTAGATAGAAGGCCACATTTGGCAAGTCTATCCATACGCGTTGGTCCAATATGACCAAGCCTTGCGTGCCAACAAATTATATCTGACTCATAAGTCGAAGAATTTGCAACAAGGAAATTTTCATTACAAAATGAGGAGTCATACATTGTATTTAATACAACAAATCCTTTAAATACATACCCAGAACCAATTAGAGTATTATTACAAGACAAGTCCACTTTACAATTATGAAAAAAAAACAGCTATAACCAAGACCCATTAAAACGACCACAGAAATAATATTCCTTCGAATATCCGGAGTGAAGAGAACATCATGAAGTAGGATAGTGCGGCCGTTGTCTAAGACTAGCTTGCAAGTCCCAACGCCTTTCACTTTAACACGTGTGTTGTTTCCTACATAGATCCACTTCGTTCCTTGGGGTATCCGGTGATACTCCACGAAGGACCGTATGTCCCTTGCTATGTGGTCGGTGGCACCTGAATCAATTATCCAAAATGGATTAGATTCTACAAGAAATATTGAACTAGAAACACATATGTAACTAGCATTACAAGTTACCTTGTCACCTCCATCCGTACAAGAACGGGCATAGTGACCTAACTTGTTGCACTTGAAGCAATTGATCCTCTTCAAGTCTTTCTTCTTGTGCCATTTCTTGTTCCCACCCTTATGTTTGGGTTTCTTGGTAGACTCAGGTTGCTTATTACGTTCATTAGTAAACTTCGAACGATTTTTCCGTTTCTTTCCCCCGTGTGAGGAACTAGCAACCATGTGCACTTCTGCACTTGGCTTGGCAGCCGCAAGCCGCTCTTCCTCTAACTCGAGGTGCTTAGAAACATCGCTGAAGTTCTTGATGCTCTCATTATGAGTGAGATACATCTTCATTTGGTCCCACCCATTTGGCAGTGAACGTATGACTGCTTAGATTTGTTGCTCATCAGTGAGCACATGACATGCATCCTTTAACTCTGAGATTAGATTCGCCATATGTCGCAGATGTTTCCCCATGGAATGATCTGGACGTTTTTTTTATGAATCAAATCTTATAGTTAAAGAACGAAGTTTGGACACCGAGGTGCCACTAAACTTCTCCTCTAGCTTGGACCATATGTCCATGGCTAGGTCATGCTCTCGGAAGATTCGCATTATGTCGTCTGTCATACTTGACAGTAACGTAATGCGAGCAATCTTATTCTTCCGAGACCAAGCATCAAAATTTTCCTTGTCTCTTCTGTGTTGAGCCGTAGTGCCCAACTCAGGTTCAATCATTTTGTTCTTGAGAGTTTCGAGCACATCTTGCTCCTCTAGAACATATTGTATCTTGATGGACCATAGTTTGTAATTATCGCCGTTGAGTTTTTCACCTTTGTTCAACTCAGCGACGATGTTCTTAGCGGTAGAAGACATTTTAGCTTTAAAATGCTGCAAAAGACATGAAAAAGAAGGTTCGATCAAAAACATTGCATTAATTTCATATACTTAGTCATCATAATGTTACATTTTCATGATTCATTAGTCTCGGCCAGCGGACCGACCAGTGAAATGGCTAGTCCATGGTTCACTACCCCCAGACTGAGCTGAGGTGTCCCACAAACTAGTCTAAAAGACCACTGGTCGAATCATGATCCATTGAGATACTGAATCAATCGAATGTGAAATTTCAGACTAGTTTAATATCACTCCCACTTGGAAAAAATCCCACTTGGAATGATATTATTATATTTGATATGTTACTTTCGAAAAATATTGAAGATGTTGCTCTAGAATTGGAAAGGTCTTTACGATTCCAATCACCATCTAGAACAACTTTCAATATTTCCCCCTCACTTATCAAACGATAGTACTCTTATAGTACTTGCAGCGGAAAAACGTTTTTGAAAAACGTATTTTTCAAATGTATTTTGCAAACATATTTTGCAGTGGGAGGTAGTGGCTTGCCCCGGCCATTGCCGGAGTCGAGACATGGCCATGCCAAGGCCGGATTCCCCCAAATAGGGGGGTTTTACCGTATGCAACTGCCGCCGGTCCCGTATGGATCGGCCATGCAGGTGGCCGGGGCCGAAACCGTCGGCACCGTAGGGCTTCTCGACATGGCCATGTTCCCTCAGCCAGGGCCTCTACCCTGGCCCAGGCCGGCCAATGCCGGCCAAGGGTTCCTGACTGGTCGGCCAGTGCCTCTGCCCTAGCCGGCCAGGGGCCCTGGCCCCCCCGACCAGGGCCTCTGCCCTGGCCGAGGCTGGCCAAGGGCCGGCCAGGGGGCCCTGGCCCTTCGGTCAGGGCCTCTACCCTGGCTGGTCAGGGGCCCTGGCCCCTCGGCCAGGGGCCTTGGCCCCTTGGCCAGGGCCTCTGACCTGGCCGAGGCCGGCCAGGGCCGCCCCCGGCCCTGGCAAGGGCCAGGGCGCCTGGCCATGGCCTCTGCCAGGGCCGGCCCTGGCCCTGGCAGAGGCCAGGGCCGGCCAGGCCCTGGCCTGAGGCCAGGGCGCCGGCCCTGGCCCCTGCCTGGGCCGGCCAGGCCGGCCCCTGGCCCTGGCCGAGGCCGGCCAGGATGGCCGGGGCCTGGCCATGGCCCCTTGGCCATGGCCGGCTTTGGCCCATATGGCCATGGCCGGCCTCCCCCTTGCATGGGGTTGGCCGCACACCCCCCACCGGAGGGGTGGCCGTGGTAGTTATTGGCCGTAGCCAAACCCCTCCGCATGGGGAGGGGGGATGCATAGCCTCCATGGCCCATATGGCCATGGCGATCATGCACCAAAGAGGTCTTCTTCTCCGATGAGAATTGTTCCAACCGCCATCTTCTTCTCCGATGAGGCACCCGTTCGTCGAGAAAACGGTTTTTGCTTCAATGGCCGTGTGCCAAAAAATGAAGAGAACACGTTTTCAAGGCCGCAAACTTCACGCTCTACATGAAGAGAGTTCACATTCTCAATTGAATGGAGACTCAGCATCCATGAGGAGCGCGAGTTTGGCGAGATGAACGGTAAGTTCTTCCCGTCACGGAGAGTTCCTGCCATATCCGTAATGGCAGAAGACCCTAACGTGAAAAGAACAACTATTGCGTTCTCTCCGTCACGATGCGTTCCTACCATATCCATAATGGAAGGAGACTCATTCGTGAAAGAGATAACGCCGCGTTCATCGGTGAGACCGGGGCGACGGTTAGACCGGTGCGAACCCGTATGGCTTTGATACCAATGTAGGATCCTGTCAAAACAACGATGTTAGGATCGAATGAAGAGGAGAGACTTACGCTTGCGTACGCGGCACCGTAATCTCTGAATTTCGCCCTCGGATTCGCCACAACGGTCAGTACTTCGTCACGGAGGATCGAAGCAGCGTTTCACCGCCTAAATCTCTATTTAGAAGAGGATTTTAATGGAAGGGAGAAGAAGAACACAAGTTGCCTTATGCAAACGTATGGCATGGTTAGATTAGTGTAAATGCCTTACCCTTGGGTCCTATTTATAGGCTTTAGGGGTAGTTATTGTAGGAAATAACTAAATATAAGCTTATTAGCCTATATTAGCACATTTACTTATCCTCTTCTTCATTCACTTATCAAGTGCCTTTATGCACTTATAAAGTGACTTTTTCCACTTATCAAGTGGTCCTTTTCACACGAGAAAAGGTTCCCTTCGGGCACGCTTTCAGGCACGCGACATCTGAGGTCCATAGGCCCTCATACATCCCCTCAAGGGTGTATATATGTCGTCCATATCCAACACTTCCCGGGTTCGATCAGTGGGCACTCCCGTGTCCATTAACACTGATCGACTCCGGGAGCACTAAGCTCGTAACGATAACTCCCAACGTCTCATCCTGTCGCTCCCGCGCGCTAGGATTCGGCGTCTACGCTAAGGGCGTGAGCTATGGCTAGGGAGTCAACCGTCAAGTTTATTTCCCCTTGGCCCGACGGTCAAAGGCGGTCTTTTTCCCGCCGATGACAATAAAACACCCCGCGTAACCGTTAGATTCCTAATCCCTATCGATTTCCTAGTCCTATGGACGCATCGGGAAGAGCCCACGAAGGGGTTTCTGCCAAAATTCCAGATTTGGGAACTACTCACACATATTTAGTAAAAAGCGATCTAAATGAAAATGGACCGTCAAAATCATAATCAGATAATAGAAATGCAATGGTAGTAAAGCAATTAAGATAATACTAAAGTTTGACAAAGATCTGAAAACTTACAAAAACTGGAAAATTACAGCCGTCACAAAATGAAGAAAACAGTAAAAAATAACCAATTCCCGTTTCTGGAAAACCTAGGGTTCTATATATAGGAAAAGATATCACCCGATCGGTTGACAAGTCAACCGATCAGGTGATCAGAACCAAACTTTGACAGCGAGATGTGGGACTTCACCCGGTCAGGATGAATCGGTCGGTTGAAGCGTGGATGTGACCGGTTGGATCTTGGCACCGACCGGGTGAGGAGACCGGTTGGATCTTCGTGTCTTGGCCTTGGAGATTCAGCTACAGATGAACCGATCGGGTGAAAGTCACCCGATCGGTTGGAAATCAGCTTCGAATTCCAGAGAGTTTGGGCTTTTGACCCGATCACTGAACCGACCGGGTGACTTCTTGTGAGCTCCAAGCTGCGTCCGGGTGGTGCACGCGTGCATCACCCGATCGGTTGAAGATGATCAACCGATCGGGTGAGGGGCTGAAATATGATATCTTCATCGTTTGACCCCCTGGGTCACGCGTGACTCCTCCCGTTGCTCCGGGGACTTATGATATCTTCGATAAATGTCCCCTATGCGGACAATCTCCTGCAAACATGGAAAAACAAAGAAAAGTGAAAGAAAACGAGAAAATACGAGAAACAGGTACGAGATGGCGGAAAATAACGGAAAAACACAAAAGAAAACGTGTGTGAACATATGAAATATAAACGCACGTCAAAATCCCCCAAGCTGAACCCTTCCTCGTCCTCGAGGAAGACGAGTGAGGGTAGGAGCTCGGAGGGAGAAAATAGAGAGAAAGAGAGAAAAAGAAAACTCTATATCCTAGATCACCCGTCAGGGCCAACAAAATCAAAAACGACACACCAAGCAAGCAAACGCCAAATCACATCACTAAACCAAGGAATACGAGTCCAGACAAGTGCCATGGGCTCACGTGGTGAAGCGCGAGTGAGTGTGGTCCTGCGCTAGCAGTCCGTGTCACTATCTACGATGTGCGATAAAGCTCGATATACACAAATCCAGGAAATGACCCAAATATCGATTCGAATTGAATAAAGCGGTGAATATATGTAGTTCAAGCATGCATGAGAATAGAGAGAGAATCGAAACATATCATGCATCGGGGACTCCACAACTAGGGTTAAGAAAATCACCACACTAAAGCCTAGATAATAGCTAAAAAGTTCCTAAGCCTAGTGTTTTCGAAACCGATGGGGGTTGAGATGATATGGAGAAGAACACTCGGTGCAAGTTCTCGCCTTCCCTTTATTCTCGGCAAGTAGGAAAAGATATTCACACGGGAATTTTTTTGGGTTTTGGGTATTTGTATATTTTTTGGATTTTTGGCTATACAATTTTTTTCTTTTCTTTTCTTTTTGGGTTTTTCTTTTCTTTTCTCCTTTTTTTTGGATTTTTGGGTTTTTGGCTATACACATGTGTACTCTACCAAGCTGAAGAACGGTACACGACGAGGGGATTTGCACCAAGTAAAACAAAAAAGAAATCAGAATCTAAACACTTGGGCAAAGGAAACTATTCTCGCTAATTAGAGAATGGGCTAAATGGGTTATCCTAGTCCTTAATTGTGGAATCCCGACACATGCGAAATGAAGCATACGATATATATAATCATGCACACAGAAACAGACAAGAGAAGCAAATACCGCATTATTCATATCGAAGCGTGATAATCTAGGGGTCATTCCTGGACAGGTATATAAAGTAAAATCATAAAGCAGAAGCACACCAAACAGCTAGGCACGACACACGACTCACAAAAAGCTAAGTGGACCCACGATGCATGAAATGCAAGAGGACTCGATATCCTAGGGTTAGTGAGTGTGATTATCGACGCCATGCTAGGTGTGTGTGATTTTGTGGCAATTCATCATATAGGGTTCATCTCTAGGAGAAAGAGATAAAAAGAAGAAAAGAAAATTTTAAAACACCATGAAAACGACACAAAAACGAAAAAGAAAGACTCAAATGACGCACAAAGTGCGACTCCCCCAAGCTGAAGCTTGCATTGCCCTCAATGCTATAAGATTGAGTACGGGAGGGCAATGAAAATGGGGGGAATACGCACTGACACAAAAAGAAATGAAAAACATGGAAAACACAGATACGAAACTGAAAATAAAGAAAAATCAAAATCAAACCACACGACATAAAAATAGAAAAAGAAAGAAAGAAAATGATACGACACGACAAATGAAAACAAGCACACACACAAAGAAAACAAAATACGACAGCACATCAAAAAAATGGAAGTGGGAAGTTAATCGGAGTCGCTGGCGGTGGAATGGTAAGGGGATGGCGAGGAGGGTGGTGAATAATGGTAGAAGGAATCCTCCGAGGACGAAGGAGAGGGTGTGCGAATAGGAGAAGGAGGAGCAACATGCAGGACAACCGGAGGATCGGGATACATTGGTGGATCGTGGTGGATGATGGTGGGATGGGGTGGACCGACATACGGGTGCCAATCGGGAGGATCCACGGGCGGGAGGTGAACGAGTGAAGCATACCAAGGATCTGGGTAGAACTCCCAGGGCAGGTGTGTAAGGCGTAGGGGGAAACGCTCCGAAGATGAGGGTGGGAGGATGGCAAAAGGAGTGCAGGCGGGACTATAGAGGTAGGCTGCACGATCCTCTCCAAAAGGAGTAAGCATACCGATAGAGATCAAGTAGTCGCGATCGATACGGTTACGTCCCGAGACAATAGGGAGGTCGGTGGGCATCCTCAAGACAAAGCTGACAATAAGAGTGCCAATTCCCCCGCAGCAGATAGAGCCAGAAGCTGCGCGGCTGACGGATAAGAGCTCGTGGACGATCCAATGAGCGGTGTTTAAGGGGAAAGGGATTTCGCCATGAATCCGGTCATGGGACATGGCGTAGAGAAAGATCAGCTCATTGCTAGACACCGCAGATACATCAACACGAGCGAAAATGGTGTTGGCAAGGAAGTAGTGAGCAAAACGGTAGCAAGGGTGTATGATGTAGGAGGCGAGGGCTACCGCTGGAAAGGAGGTATATCGGGTGAATCGTTGCCAAACACCATCAGCCCGGAAGCGAGAAAAGATGTCAGATCGATCATGAGTAGACCATTCAACATGGCAATCGAGGTTAGGGAAGAGTATATTGTTGTTAAGCTGGACGAAGCTCATGGAAAAATCGCAATTGAAGGCCCGGAAGGTGAAACCATGATCAGACACCTCGAGAGAACTGAGGAATTCAAGTGTGAGATTTCTGTGTGTATTGGCTTGGGTCCGTAGAAGATATCACAACCTATGAAACGAAAAAGTGCACAGATGCCCCTAAAGAGTGTAATGCCCTACAAGCTACTGCACAAGTACTAGAGGGGGGCTGAATAGTACTTTAAAATAACAAGGAGTATAATTCCTAATTATAGTGCAAACAACTACCAAATCAATTTGCGGAAGCTTAAATTGAATGACAACAACAAATTTAAAATGCTAACAAAAGATGTTACTGGGTTCGGATCCACCCAAGTCTCCCCGACTTGTTCCCGGTGATCCTACGTCCCAACCACCCGGATCCCCTCCGGATACTTAGGTTAGAAACCCTAACCCAAGATTTCCACTATGATATCTTGTGAAAAACCTTCACAAGATCAAATCATACATGCAATGGCAATAGTGAATCCCACAACCCGGGATCACAACCTTCTCTCACAACCGAGAGAATCAATAAGCAATATAAACAAGTTTATAATGAAATAAACAATCTTACCACAAAATCCTATACCTTGAGTTTTTCTTACCCAATAGGTGAAAGGAAGGATTTGAGGAAGATGAAGTCACCAAGACCTAGCACCAAGGAAATGACCAGCAATAGGTGCCTAGGAGTGATTTGGAGAATTGAATCAAGCAAGAGCTTGAAGAGCTCACCAAGAAAAAGCTTCTCTCAATATGGATTCTAGATCTAGAAAGTGAGAGAATGGGTTTCTTGTGAGGAAGAGAGCTTTGGAAATGAGTGAGAATGGCTATCTCTTTTAATCTCAATGAATCTCTTAATGGCAGCTCTAACCTAGAGAGAAATGACCTAGGTTCGTATTTATAGGGTCCCATAAAAACAAGTTAGGTCAATTCCCAACGGATAGAAATCTGAGGCAATTAGTCGGTCAAAGAACAACCACTGACCGACTAGTTCATCAACTAGTCGGTCAGTCAAACAACATGGACCGACTAAGTGAGAAACTGAGAAGAGATAGAAATTCAGACCTAAAAATCTAGTCGGTCCAAGAAGACATTCTGACCGACTAGTTTCACAACTAGTCGGTCAGTCAGTGAACGTAGACCGACTAAGAGGCAAAATGAAATAGTCTGAATACAAATTGACTTAGTCGGTCCAAGAACAAAAGTTGACCGACTAGATTGTCAACTAGTCGGTCACCAAACGTTCTTAGACCGACTAACGATAAACAGTAGCTTAGGAGAAATTTAGTATGAACAGTAAGTCATAACTAGTCGGTCAAAGAAGCATCACTGACCGACTAGTTCACAAACTAGTCGGTCGGTGAGTCAACGTAGACCGACTAACTGTAAACAGTACTGAACAAGAAAAGATGAACACAAACTAGTCGGTCCAAGAAGCTCTGCTGACCGACTAGATCACCATCTAGTCGGTCAGTACTTCTTCTTGTACCAACTAATATGCACAAACAAGTCCGAATCGAAGCGCGACGCTTCGAGGAAGTTAGAATGAATTTGAACTAAGATCCTAGAGCTACGATATGAGCGTTATGAAGATAGAATCGTAAGATATACTCAAGGCTTAACATTCTATAGATCGAAGCTTAAAAGACTATAAATAAAACCTTAAAAGAACGGTCTTCGAGAGCTTCGATTAATTCTTCATGACTTCCAAAACGGTCCAAGAGCTTCAACGAAGCTTTAGGCAATGAATACGAGCTTTGAGAAGTCTTGAGATGTCGCTTTGATTGTTCTCGTGAATTTGGCGACGATCTCCAAAACTGCGCTCACAAATTGTTAGTTCATGAATTATTTATGTTTGCTCATCATCCAAAACCAAATCCGGGGAGTCCAATATTCAACATTCTCCCCCTTTTTGGTGATGACAAACCAACATAAATAATAATAAAAAATAATGATTCAAATGAAAAATACTTACTCCCCCTGCATTGATGACACGTTAATTCCAAAATGAATATATATAAATTGAATCAATCAGACGGGTAAGATATATAACGAGAATCGATTTTTGAAATATCGGATTTTGAAAAATCCTTATATATATCTTAACTCCCCCTGAATCTAACATATCAAACTAGATTCTTGGAAATTGCGTTAAATTTTCATTTGCCCTATTTATTATCATTATCTCTCCCCCTTTGGCATTATCCCAAAAATGGGGGGCATACAACGACAACAACTAGGGAAATTAAAATCCAACATCGGGAGTCGTAGATGTTGACGATGGACCCAATTGACACAAGGGAAAAACGATGAAGACAAATCAAGGTGTGCCAAATTGTCCATCATTTTAAAGCGAAAATTAAAATCATCAAAAATACCAAATATTAATTCATTTATTGAGTAAAGGAACATACTCTCCAATATTCAATATTCTTGGTTAAATGTGTGCATGGAAAACAATTCTATACAATTATAGAAATATAATCTATTTAACCAAGTTATCAAGCGTCGAGCGACGAATTCACATTTCATATGCGTTGAACGAATAGTAAATGTGCACGACGAATTAAAAACATAGAGAACATCGATGTATATATATATATAAAACATCATGAGTACATCCAAAAAGATATCACATCGAGTACATCAAGTATAACATACCATGGATATCAACAACAAAAAAAGGGAAATACATCATACATCATCTAACCATCAGCATCATCCAAAGTACATCAAAATACAACACCGACATCCAGAAAAATCAAAATACATCAAAATAACCCTCAAACTCCATCCTAACCCAAAATACTCTCAATAAGATGCATCATCCAATGAGCAGTGGAGAGTCCTCGATACTGACGATCACGAGGGAGTGGCTGGATCTGCAGTCTCTGTAGGTCTAGTCGACGGAGTGGACTCAGGCTCTGCAGGGAGGAGAGGCGTGTCAACAGACGGGATCGTTGGGCAGGAGTGTAAACGACGACGGGCTCAACGGCTGGGGTCTCAACAGGAGTATCAGCAGGCAAGACAGGAGCAGGGTCGTCAACAGGAGCAGCAGTAGCTACAGAAGTCTGAACTACTGGTGCAGAAGTCTCTGGAGCACCGGAAGTGGTGCCATCTCCAGGAGCAGATGTGGTAGCAGCAGCAGCAGCAGTGGCCTCATCGCCACGAGCCAAGGAGGTGACAAGCTCGTCAAACTCCTCATCGTCCATCTCCTCGTCCTCAGAAACAGGAGGAGGAAGCTGGACGCCCATCAAGCTAGCCATACGGCAGACGACCTCCTCGGTACGAGCCAAACGCGACTCGTGCCGACGAAGTAAGCGTACGACATCATCTAATGTGGCAGAGGGAGTGGGGGCTGCAGCAGCTGAGGGAGTGGCCTGGGAAGCAGATGTGGTCGACCTCTGCACGTGACGAAGCGCCGCAAGAGATTTCTTAACGGCCGTCGCGTTCAGAGGAGGACCCAAGGGACGCTCATCATCAGGAGGCAGGGGAACACCGAATCGACGGAAAACCAAAGTCAACAGACATGGATATGGGATATGCGCAGATTTAGTGGTCTTGCGTATACACTCGAAAGAGTCCATCTTATCGAGTATAATGCAAGCCCAATTAATCTCGCTTCCCATGAAAAGAGCGTATATCAATTTCAAAAACGGCTGAGATGGAAGAGAAGAAGATCCATACTTGGGAAGAAGGCAGGACTTCAAGATCAGATTAAGCACCCAAGCATTTGACTTGAAAGATTTGGAAGGGACTCCTATGAATGCTGGGGGGATAACCTGGAAGATTTTGCCTATGGTCCGCTGATCTAAGGAGGAGATTGATCGCTCCGGGACGTAACCCAAAAGAACGGTTGTAGTTTTACCGCAAGTGCACGGTGTAGCAGCGAGCGGGATATCGAACACAGGGAGGACGAATGACCGTGCTTGTTCCGATCAACCTGGCTATTTAAGAAGAGAGAAATTTGCCTTTGGCGATCCTGTCACAATCGTCAGACAAAGTATAGAAATATCAAATCAAATAAAGAACGTCTAGGGAATGGGGAATTCCTGCTACTCACCATATTTCGTAAAAGTGGTTTATCGGTATCAAAATCGCTAGAATAAGATTTTGGATGAACTAGTTGCAACTGAATGTAGAACCAAGCTCACGCTCTCGCGCTGTTGTCGGTCTAAAGCTATCCTAGTCTCGGGTCCAATCTCTTGCAAACCCTAGCCTAGGGAAGCTAGCATTAGGATCAAAATCATCGTTCAATCGCGCACCGAGCCCAATCTCTTGCAAACTCGGCTCACGACCTAGATTGGGATAGTTCCTACCCGTCCAATCTCTTGCAAACGGGTATTGGCGCGGAATTGGAACCGGAAACCCTAGTATCGGTCCAATCTCTTGCAAACCGATACTACGAAAATTCGATTCCAACCCAATTCGGATTTCTAGGGTTTCCTATCGAATTGGGATCCAATCTCTTGCAAATCCCAATCGATGTGAATTCCTAGCCATCCGTAGTAAATTGATCCCAATCTAATCTCTAATAGCAATTCTAGCAAAATTCCTAACAATTCATCACAATTATGAAATAGGGCTTGTAGGGTTCATCCCCACGCCCCAAGACGTGGCGACTACTCACAATTCATAGCAAGATCACAAAAATAATCAATGAAATAAGCAATAGAATTCATCACAATATTGAGATATGCAATAAAAATAGAATTTTTAGAGAAGAGAAAAGCAAACCAATGGAGTTCTTCAATTAATTCCAACAAAAATCCAATTTTGTCTCCTCTTCAATCACAAGAATAAAACTAAAAAACTAATCTAAAAAGCTGCAAAAAATCTAAGAGAGAGGCTCCCAAAACTAGGGCAAAACAGGGGTTAAATAGCCCCCAAAATCGTCCAAAAATTGTGACCAAAATACCCCTGCGCAGCTTGTTTTCCGCAATTTTCGCTACAGGCAGCGCGTCGCACTCGGCCGAGTGACAAAAGTCGCTCGGCCGAGTGAAAACCCTGTAATTTTCCAGTAAGTCTCGATCTTCAGGGGTCTTCACCTCGGGGGCGGCTCGGCCGAGTGAGTTGTCGTCACTCGGCCGATGGCTTCATGGTACTTGGGCGGACGGGATAAGCAACTCGGCCGAGTGGGTCTTCTGAAGCTCAGGCAGCCGAAAAACAGTAACTTGGCGATTTTTGAAGGGCTTCATCTGGGCGCCACTCGGGCGGACGGGGTCTCGTCACTCGGCCGATGTGGTCTCCGTCGCTCGGCCGAGTGCACATAGGAATCGTGTCTGATCTGGTCGGCCGAGCGGTGTCTCTCTGGTCGGCCGAGTGGCTCCTCCACTTGGCCGAGTGGGACACAAAAAATGCCCAAACTGCTTATTTTGGCCTCCTCGTCGCTCCTGCGACGTCCGTTCTTCTTCCGCTCCTCTCCAGCAGCAAAATACCCCTCGGGGAGGTCATCGGTGACCGTCTGGAGTAGGCGTATCTTGAGATCACTCCAAATCGCGCCAAATCACCTGAAATGCGACAAAAACAACAAATCATGAAAAGCATCGCAATATCGTCGATATATCGTGAAAAACATGATTTGGGCGATCTAAATGGCATTCAAACATGCGGTAAGAAAGTGTAAAATAAGGAGTGATCAAAATCCCCCAAGCTTGCCTCTTACTCGTCCTCGAGGAAGATAAGCAAAAGGTGAACCCGGTGGATTCGGAAAACAAAAACGGCGAAGAAGAATGAAGAATGAAAAACGGAGAAGAATGAAAAACGAAATAAAAATAAAGAAGAAAGAAAGAAGCGAAGAGGTAGGCTGCTAGATTGTTTTCTCAGGACGTGGGTTTCACTTACTCATATAGCGTGCACCGAATGAAAAACACATGTCAAAGAGTTTTATTTTGATATCATAGTATAATAGTGCAAATAGAAATAGAAAACCCACGAACAACAATATAATCATGAAAAACGGAATAATTTTAAAATTAACATCGTCTGAATCATTTAAAGCGGTATACAAATCACAGATCACACACTTTTCAATTGAATGCTTCCTATCCGGAGTATAAGAGTATCACACTATAGAATAGAGAGAATAGAAAAGTATGGATTTCATGAAATGATTGCTAGGCTTAGATTTCTGGATTTCGTAAAGCTAGAATTAATCTCACCAAGTATAGAATATTACTTAGCCTAGGTTGTCGTGCAACGTCAAGTAGTCACTCTCTCACACATCAATGGATCCCCTCCCCCAAGCTTATCTATAAGCGTGGTGGCATAAAAAATATTTACATCCCCATATCTATAAAGCTCCAAAAGCAATGCGAAGAGAAGAGAAAGAAAGAAAGTGAGATGGGATCTTTTATTGAGGATTTTTCCTCTTTTCTTTTTTTTTCTTTTTTTTTTCTTTTTGTTTTTTTGATGCAAAAGCATATATACACAACGATCCCAACTCAAAGAGAGATAATGATATACAGGAATATTTTCTCTTTTTTTTTCTTTTTTTTGAATAAGAAATTTTTTGGAGCTAGGAATTAATAGCGGGGGAAATGCCATATAATAGAATCGCTAAGGAGAGATTCACCAATGATTTTAAAAGTAGAGAAATGATGTTCAAGATTTGTGGAGAAAGAAATAAATATATCACTCGGTTCACTCTATAAGACATGCACGACAACTTCAGCAGGGTAATCTAATCTATTCAGTTTCGATCACAAAAAGCTAACTAATCCAAATTTATCATAGCTAACATCATTCAATCATCCTGAAGTGAAATGTACAATTCATGCATATAGAAGTGATATAGCAAAAGAAATCAGTACTCCAGACATAGGCATTCAATGCGTGAATCTTGGTGTGTTTTCTGTGATAGCATACATATGAATATTCAGACTCAGCTAATAGTAAAATTTCATCCATTTTCATGTGGAAAAAGTGTGGGTTACCATCTCTAAATGCAAGGCAAGTCATAGCATATGATATCAGAAATAAAATCTAAGACATGACAAATAAAGCATGCATATAGAATAAGCTAACTCCACGTCATCATCATCACAGAAAAGTCATCTCTAGCATGAGATGAAAAAGAAAGAAATAAAGATAAAGGGAAAATAGAACTATTTACAATGCGGCACACAGAAAAATAAGAAAAACGTGATGCATGGCAAAATAAAAGTAAAATGATGAAAAATAAGTGCAAAAGCGGAAAATGGCGTGAAAAACTAAAAATAAAGGTGGCAAATCGAAAAAGAACGTGAGAACTCACTCCCCCAAGCTAAATGGCACAGTGTCCTCAATGTGCAAAGTGGGGCACACCGAGAGACAAGTAATGTGAGGGGCAAGTGAGGATGCATGCATGGGAAAAAAAGAAAGATGAAAATAAAAAGAAAAATAAAGAAATAAAAAATATGATGCGGACATGATGCATGCATGTATGGAGTGATACAGATATAAAGATGGGGCACCAAAAACTCTCCCTCTCTCCCAAAAAAAAGATATATAAAGATATGGTCGACATGAAAAACCCAAAATAAGTGAGGGGAGGGGGGTGGACAAAAATGCATCAGGACCCAGCAGAAACGGGCAGCACGTCGCAAAAATAATCCAAGGCATCAAGGGTGCCTAAGAAGGTGGTGCTGCGCCGTCCCCGTCCTGAGGCGGAAGTGGTGGTGGTGGCTGGACAGGCCGCTGAGCGGGTGTGGGTGTGGAAGTGGTAGCAGGCTGAGTGTGTGTGGAAGTGCGGGTGGGAGCCTGCTGGGTGGGTGGGGGTACGCGGGGAGACGCTCCAAGACCTGGGTAAGACAGTAGTGAATCTGGGGGATCAGGTCAAAGCGGTCAGCCATCGCAGAGACGGTGGAGGACAGGGTCCTAAGGTCGCCTCTGAGGCCACTCACCGCCCCCTCTAGAGCACGAATGCTCTGAAGTACAGTGTCAGGGGGTGGTGGTGCAGAGGGACGCACCGGTCGGGGCTGTGCAGGGCGGGGCTGGCGTACTCGGGTCGCGTATGTGACTGGCTCAGCGGGGAAGGGAACAAAAGGTGCTGCGCCCGTAAATGTGGGCCTGGCCTCGGTGTGAGGCCGGGGCACCGGCTGGTGAGAAGTAGAGGCAGCAGCAGCGAAAGAAGAATATAAAAGAGGCAGCGAGGCGGCCGGAGAGGTCGGTGGCACAGAAGTGTGGACAGACGCCACGACACTCTCGGAAAATACAGCAGGGGTGGAGACAGAGGTGACTACCGCTGGGGTGGAAGTGTGTGGTCCAAAAGGCGCAACCCCAGCGGAGATCATGCTAGCCATGGTCTCCACGACCGCGGCAAACGAGGGCTCTCCACTCTCAACAAAGGTAGGTGGGCGCTCGGGGAGTGCGGAGCAAAGAGGCTCGACGGACAGAGGGCCAGTGGTGGTAGTGGGAGTGGTGGTGACAGCCGCGGGAGCAGTGGTGGTGGGCTCAGCTAAGGTACTCCCGACACCGACAGAGGTGGGGACAGAGGTGTCAGGAGCAGCGGAAACATCAGGGATAGGCTGAGGGGCCACAGGGTCAACAGGGGCGGCAGGCTCGGCAGGTGCAACAGGGTCTGCGGGGGGCAGTGTGGGCAGCGTGGGCCTGCTCGGCCTCCTCGGCCTCGAGCACGTAAGCAGCGGGGATGAGGATATCCATCGCAGGGAGCCAGTCGACGTGGGCTGGTGCAATCTGAGTCTGAGCTGGGCTCGGAAGAATCATGTAATCGGCCCCGTAAGGGCCGTGCAACCAGACCCAGTGACGCTCACCGTGCGGACGAAGCATCTTCATCCGGGCCATAACATCGATCGACAAAGAAGTGGGGCCCGATACTCGTCGCAGGTCGTCAGGGAAGTCCTCGCCGGTCATAAGGGCAAGCAAGGTGATCAGGCCGCCGCAGCATATCGGTGAGCGAGCGCCCACCGATACAATGATGCGGTCCAAAAACCAAGCCGTGATATCAATCACGACGGCGGGGACCAGCTCATCGCCATCCCTAGATAGAGCTCTGGGACGTGTCATCGCGTAGAGCATGTAGAGCTCCGGCGTAGACATCGTGCCCGGCTTATATCTGGCCAAAAATGTCGTCGCCATAAGGCGCTGAGCAATGCGGAGGCAGGGATGGACAATGGCCGAGGCCTTGGCCCTACTAGGGTCAAAGGCAGCGTGAAGACCTGTAATCCGGGCCCAGAAGGCACCGGCGTCAAAGGAAGGTGGGGGGATATGGGTGGGGCCGTAACCGCGATCGGCTCTGGGGACAGCGGGCCATGAGAAGAATGCTCTCATCATATCGAGAGTGACCTGGCACTCCCGGTCCATGAACCGAAACGAGCATCCCTCGTCGGTCCGGGCGATCGAGCTAAGAATCTCAAGTGTCGGGCGGGTGAACGTGTCCGCCGACACCTGGAAGAAATCTCGCCAGCCCACGTTGTCGTACAACGTGAGCATCCCCTCTAGTACCCCCAGGCGTCCTAGGTCAGCGAGGTGTGCAAACCTGGAGGGTACGATCGAGCGCTGGGAGATACGCTCGAAGACGGCGCGGTGTGCATCGTCTCGGAACGTAATCCCGAGCGGCCCGACCAGTGGAGCCGGAGGTGGTGGCTGTGGAGCGGCAGGGAGTGGCTGTGCGGGCTGTGCGGGTTGTGTGGGTGCTGCAGGCTGTGCGGGGTGTGCGGGGCCTGCAGGCTGTGCTGGGTGGATGGGGTGTGTGGGAGACGGTGGAGGAGAGTCCTCCAACTCGTGGGAGGGGCCGGCATCATCCGACCGCTTCCGCTTGGCGGAAGCTCTCTTCGACCGCGGCCGTGTCCGGGGCGGCATATCGGCCCCGAGCGCGTGCCGAAAAGTGTAAAAAGTGCGGCGTGTGCAAAAGAGTGGAAGGAGTATACCCAGACACGCCGCGAGTGCTCAGCAATGGAAGCGTGCGAAGAGAGCACCTCCGCGAAGCCCAAATCAGTCCGTAGAAGCTCCCCTGTGCTCCCCTAAGCTCCAAAAAAAACCTGCGCATGAAATGGCGATATCAGCGGGTAATATTCAAAACGTATGGAGCATTAGGGGTATAATAGATAGATATAGGAATTGATTAGGGTTTGGGGGTCGTTTAACACATGGATCCTCTAAAAATACACAAGAAGAGGAGAAATAGGGCGAAATAGGCGATACCGGAGATGATCGGAGCGGCGGCCGCCGGCGGCGACTCGGGCGAGTCACGGCGGGTGGTCGGCCGGCGGTGGCTGGCCGAGCGGCGGCGCGAGGTGGCCGGTCGGGCGAGTGGGGGCTGTGTGCGAGGCGAGCAGGCGAGGGGAGCTGAGGGGTCGCACGGTTTGGGAATATTTTTCGTTTCGAAAATTGTGCCGCCCCGCAGCCCCTTATATAATAAAAGTTACGACTCGGCCGAGTGACTAGGTCACTCGGCCGAGTGAGATCAATGGTGATATCCTCCCCGCTTACGCTTTGGCCGAGTGGCTTTGCCAGCCTCGGCCGAGTGGAGTAAGTCCATTCGGCCGAGTGGCTCGAGCTACTCGGTAAGACTCGCCCTAGGAGCGTATCCGTTTTACTCGGCCGAGTGAAAATATATACTCGGCCGGGTAGCATTTATACTGAAATCAGGAAAATAAACAGAGAGTTGGGTACAGCAGACTTCCCTCGTTCGTGAGCGGCTCGGCTGGACGAACTTGTGTACTCGGCCGAGTGACTAGTATACTCAGCCGAGTGAGCCTTGTGTTCTGCTGTTTGTCTTCGTTTGGGCTCTAAACTCCGTCTTTCTTCCTCCAGTCGATTTCATCTTACTCCTAAGCATCGAGCGTCTTCCTGGGGTGCTCCTCGTCGTCTCGTTCATCCTCCTCATTATGGATTTACCTATCTCCTCTCCTGTCAAGAAAAATAGGACCCGTTATCACAAATTTTTTGGGCGAACGACTCAAAACACTAAAAATTTATAAAACAAAAATAAAGAAAAAGTAAAAAAAAATAAAGCAATAACCGTCGGGTTGCCTCCCGACAAGCGCTCGTTTAAGGTCGTGAGCTCGACCCCCTATGATTTTCAATTAATGCGGGATGTTTGGTGCATATGAGATGCACCCATTAAACTTTCCGGGGAGAACGCTTGGATTCGGAAGTTGCGGTGGCGTGTTCTCCCGCGGTGGTCTCTCGTCTCGAATAGTGTTGGGGGGAGGCTCCCCCAAGCTAGCGTTTGCTCCGGTCAACGGCTTCACCGGTGACGCCGATTTCCGTATCGGCGGAGCTTTCTTCGGAGACTTTTGTTTCGAGAGCTTGCAGAGCTCTCGAATCCTTGCGACATCAGTGTCGCCTTCATCATTTTCAGCGGAGAGGTCGGGGGAATCGTCTATCTTCTCATCTTGGCCTAAATCCGGGCCTTCATCAAAATCCTCATCGAAAAGAGCGCCAATCGAGTGGGGGATCACCTCTTCTATCACCTCATCAAGGAGGTCCATGTAGTCAAGTTCCTCGTGGTAAGGCATGTGTTTCATAGCCTTAGGAATGTGAAGCTCCACCTCGATGTTGCCGACATTCAAAGTTAGGGTACCTTCTCGCATGTCGACAATCACTCCGGCGGTGGCGAGGAACGGGCGTCCAAGTATCAATGAAGTATCTCCCTCCTCCTTAACGTCCATGATCACGAAGTCACATGGCAAGCATATTCCCCCCGGGACTTGTAGCGGGATGTCTTCGGCTATCCCTACCGGCCTTGTTATTCGCCCATCGGCCAATTGAATGCGCATGTCGGTAGGTTTCAACTTTGTCCCGGTGTTTAGCCTTAAGAACATGGAGAGAGGCATGAGGCTCACACTAGCCCCTAGATCTACCAACGCCTTTTGAAGAGGGACGCCGCCTAAGGTGCAAGGAATCCGAAAACTCCCCGGGTCTTTAAATTTGGCCGGCTCCTTCTCTCTCTTGGTGAACCAAGAGCCCTCCTCGGCTAGCATAATCTTCTCCTTCCTCTTTCTCCCCGAAATCAAGTCCTTTAAGAATTTAGCATATGTGGGGATTTCCACGATGGCGTCGAGGAAGGGAATGTTGAGGCTAACTCCTCTAAGATACTCGAGAAACTTTGCTAGCCTTTTCTCCATTTTCGCTCTAGCAAGCCTTTGGGGAAATGGGACCGGTGGCATTAAGCGCCTTTCCTCAATCAATTGCTCCGCTCTAGATTTCTCCTTTTCTTGTGGCTCTTTCTCCTTATCATCTTCAACTACCGGCTCAATTGGCTCCAAGTTTTCCTCCACGGGCTCCTCGGTAGGAATCATAGCGGGGGAGGTATCCTTCTCGCCTCTAGTAGTAACGGCAACTACGGCATTGATGTGGCCGGTGTTTCCCCGTGGGTTTTGCTCGGGTTGCGCCGGCAATCGTTGAGTGTTCCGATTGAGCAATGCCAATTGCTCCGATATTTGAGCCACAACGGTATTAAGGGAGTCTTGCCTCGCCTTCAAGGTAGCATTGACCTTATTTTGCTCGACCATAAACGCCTCCACTCTAGCTTCGAAGTCGGATCGTTGTTGAGCTTGTGGAGGGTTTTGATTTTGACTCCTCCACCCTTGGTTGTATCCGGGCGGCCTATATGGTGAAACTTGTTGCTTCGGTTGGAAATTTTGTTGTGGAGGCCCCCTCGGCGGATAGTGTTGTTGTTTGGGTGGTGGTGGTCGAGCTTGTTGAGGTGGTTGTTGTGGCGGGTTCAAAGCTCCTTCATTGTTGGCGTAAGAGAATCCGGGATGATTTCTTGTGGCCGGATTGGCCCAATATCCTTGGTTCCCCACGATATATTGTACTTGCTCCAAGGATCCTCCTCCTTGCTCTCCTCCCGCATACATGGCTTGAGATTGGTCTTGCCAATCACACATTTGGTTCGTTGGAGCGGAGGTGGAAGGGGTTCCTTGGGGCTCCGTGATAAACTTCTCCAGTCTCTCCACTACCTTGTGGAGAGAATCAAACTTGCTTGTGAGCTCCGCTACGGCCTTCGCCTCATAGATACTAGTCGGCTTCAAGGAGGACGTGGAGTGTCCTCACTCATCGCCCCATTGTTGGTTGTTTGAGGCCATCTCCTCAATTAGGGCCGTAGCTTCCTCGGGAGTCTTTGACAAGATAGCACCATTCGCCGCGGCATCAATAATTTGTTTGGTCCCCGGTTGGAGACCGTTGTAGAAGCTATGGACTAGCTCCCAATCTTCAATGCTATGATGCGGGCATTGATGCTGCAAATCCTTAAAACGCTCCCAAGCCTCATAGAGCGTCTCCTGGGGTCCTTGCTTGAAGGACATGAGAGCGCTCCGGATCTTCACCGTCTTGGATGGCGGATAGAACTTGTCAATGAATGCACTTGCCAACTCGTCCCAAGAGGTGAAGACTCCGTCCGCCTGCGTCCTCAACCAATAGAGTGCCTTGTCCTTTAGCGTGAAGGGAAAGAGACGCAGTCTGATGGCATCGATGGAGACCCCCGGCATCTGAAATGTGGCGCACTTCGACAAGAATAATTGGATGTGGTAGTGAGGATTTTCATGGGCATTCCCATGAAATGGATCCTGCTGCATCAGAACCACTAGTCCAGTCTTTAGCTCGAAGTTCTTGTCGGCCGCCAACTCCGGCACGGCAATGGAAGAGGTCGTAGAAGAGGTCTTAGGCCGAAGCCTATCGCGAATAGAAATTATCCTCTCCATCCTTGCCGCTAATTGGTCTACAGTTTCCGGGTTGGTCATAAACCGCCCTTCCGGATTTTGTCTCCTTTCCGCTCTAAGTCTCCGCGCGGTACGTTCGATCTCGGGATCAAATAATATGGCTTCAGGGTCCGCCGTAGATCTCGTGTACATGCACAGGGAAGACAGAGTTTCAAAGAAATGATTAGTACCGTGGAAGGGTTAGGTAGAAATAAAGAAATAGAAATAATAAGAATAATAATAAAAAAGGAATAGCTAGGGTGATTAAATCAAACGCAATCGCCTCCCCGGCAACGGCGCCAAAAACTTGATCGCTCCGGGACGTAACCCAAAAGAATGGTTGTAGTTTTACCGCAAGTGCACGGTGTAGCAGCGAGCGGGATATCGAACACAGGGAGGACGAATGACCGTGCTTGTTCCGATCAACCTGGCTATTTAAGAAGAGAGAAATTTTCCTTTGGCGATCCTGTCACAATCGTCAGACAAAGTATAGAAATATCAAATCAAATAAAGAACGTCTAGGGAATGGGGAATTCCCGCTACTCACCATATTTCGTAAAAGTGGTTTATTGGTATCAAAATCGCTAGAATAAGATTTTAGATGAACTAGTTGCAACTGAATGTAGAACCAAGCTCACGCTCTCGCGCTGTTGCCGGTCTATAGCTATCCTAGGCTCGGGTCCAATCTCTTGCAAACCCTAGCCTAGGGAAGCTAGCATTAGGATCAACATCATCGTTCAATCGCGCACCGAGCCCAATCTCTTGCAAACTCGGCTCACGACCTAGATTGGGATAGTTCCTACACGTCCAATCTCTTGCAAACGGGTATTGGCGCGGAATTGGAACCAGAAACCCTAGTATCGGTCCAATCTCTTGCAAACCGATACTACGGAAATTCGATTCCAACCCAATTCGGATTTCTAGGGTTTCCTATCGAATTGGGATCCAATCTCTTGCAAATCCCAATCGATGTGAATTCCTAGCCATCCGTAGTAAATTGATCCCAATCTAATCTCTAATAGCAATTCTAGCAAAATTCCTAACAATTCATCACAATTATGAAATAGGGCTTGTAGGGTTCATCCCCACGCCCCAAGACGTGGCGACTACTCACAATTCATAGCAAAATCACAAAAATAATCAATGAAATAAGCAATAGAATTCATCACAATATTGAGATATGCAATAAAAATAGAATTTTTAGAGAAGAGAAAAGCAAACCAATGGAGTTCTTCAATTAATTCCAACAAAAATCCAATTTTGTCTCCTCTTCAATCACAAGAATAAAACTAAAAAACTAATCTAAAAAGCTGCAAAAAATCTAAGAGAGAGGCTCCCAAAACTAGGGCAAAACAGGGGTTAAATAGCCCCCAAAATCGTCCAAAAACTGTGACCAAAATACCCCTGCGCAGCCTGTTTTCCGCAATTTTCGCTACAGGCAGCGCGTCGCACTCGGCCGAGTGACAAAAGTCGCTCGGCTGAGTGAAAACCCTGTAATTTTCCAGTAAGTCTCAATCTTCAGGGGTCTTCACCTCGGGGGCGGCTCGGCCGAGTGAGTTGTCGTCACTCGGCCGATGGCTTCATGGTACTCGGGCGGACGGGATAAGCCACTCGGCCGAGTGGGTCTTCTGAAGCTCAGGCAGCCAAAAAACAGTAACTTGACGATTTTTGAAGGGCTTCGTCTGGGCGCCACTCGGGCGGACGGGGTCTCGTCACTCGGCCGATGTGGTCTCCGTCGCTCGGCCGAGTGCACATAGGAATCGTGTCTGATCTGGTCGGCCGAGCGGTGTCTCTCTGGTCGGCCGAGTGGCTCCTCCACTCGGCCGAGTGGGACACAAAAAATGCCCAAACTGCTTATTTTGGCCTCCTCGTCACTCATGCGACGTCCGTTCTTCTTCCGCTCCTCTCCAGCAGCTAAATACCCCTCGGGGAGGTCATCGGTGACCGTCTGGAGTAGGCGTATCTCGAGATCACTCCAAATCGCGCCCAATCACCTGAAATGCGACAAAAACAACAAATCGTGAAAAGCATCGCAATATCGTCGATATATCGTGAAAAACATGATTTGGGCGATCTAAATGGCATGCAAACATGCGGTAAGAAAGTGTAAAATAAGGAGTGATCAGAGATATCGTCGACAGAGATGTCAGACGGGAGGAGGCCACACGACGAGCAACCAATCAACTCCCCCAAGATTTCTGCTGTGAGGACTATCGGAGTCCCCAAAACAGAAGTCTCAATGGAGTGGGTCTCGCCGTACTGACCCCAGACACGGTTGGCATAAAATAGCTTGACCAGGCGAGGATAGGGTCGGGGGTTTGCCTTAGGGTCGAAGCGAAGGTAGTCCAATAGGCCACTATAGGAGAGAAGATCAGCAAGGCCAAGGAAATCAGAGAACTGAACGTAATGTTCCAACAGCAGCGGGCAGTGCTCTATACGGTTGTACGCAGCTAGACACTGTGGGTCGTCGCGGCACAATGATATATCAACACCTCCGACTGGCATTGGAGCTTTACCCTTAGCCTTACGGGTCTTAGGAGGAGGTGGAGGAGGGGGTGGAGTGGGTGCCTTCTCGGGATGTTCAGGGGTGTATTCCTCATCGGTATCATCCTCGGAATCACTAACTGAACGCTCACCGGGAGGAGAGGGAGCACGAAACTTTTTAGGTTTAGGTTTGGGCTTGGACGATTGGCCGGTAGGTTTAGGTTTGGACGTCCTCTTCCGCTTCAACGGAGTCGAAGACGAAGAGGGGTGACGTGTGGTCTTGGCCATACGTTTAGGAGGGGTCGAAGCGGTCCCGGTCTCTACGGTCATGGGGGATGCCCCAGAAGATGTAATCGGGATTCTCGTTCGTGCCATGATCGCGGCACAACGAGTACAACCAAACATCGGGATAGGTTCAAAGATCCTAAGATCAAACCCTAGAACCTAACACACAAGCCCTAAGAGTGAAAAATCGAAACCCTAGATCAAATTCCGAAACCCTAGAGCTTATAGATGAAAATGAGATCTAGAACACACCCTAGGGATGAAAACAGAGATCTAGGAAGGGGGGTTATACCTAGGAGAGAGGGCGACGGCGTCGGACGGCGGGGATGGCCGGAAAATTGGCCGGAGATGACGGGAATACGAAGGGGTTTCGGTCGGGGAGAGGGAGTTTTCGAGTTGGAGTGTGAGATAGACCGACTAAAATGAAGAATAGTCGGACAAAACTTGATTAAGTCGGTCGGGAAAGCGAAAAGACGCGTTTGCCCTAACACACTTAGTCGGTCACAGTTCAAGCACTGACCGACTAGATTATGATCTAGTCGGTCGGTCAATGAGCTTGAACCGACTAAGTCGAAACAGAGGCCAACAGAAATTTTTAGGGCTAGAGTTAGTCGGTCGCAGTATACTCACTGACCGACTAGTTTTCAATCTAGTCGGTCGGTAAGTGTACTGTGACCGACTAAAGAAAGAAAATGACAATAGATAGATTAAAGCTTGATCTAGTCGGTCTGAGTTCACTAGCTGACCGACTAGATGAGCATCTAGTCGGTTGGCTAATGAACTGAAACCGACTAGAAGAGTCCAAAAGTTGATACATGAGTTCTCTTCATAAACCACTTTGATGAAACATCTTAACCCACTCATTAGTCATCTAAACTACCCCATAAAACATCGAAATCTTAAATACGACATTCAAATAAGAATTTGAGCAAAAATTCAATCATATCACATAAAATCCCCAAAAATCCAATAAATCTAGCATGAACGAAATATCGCGAAATATAAAAGCATGTAAGATAATTGAATGGGACATGAATCCTATATCTCGGATTCACCCATAATCCCCAATTCTCGACGCAACCTCACAAAGGAGTCCTCCTTTAGGGGTTTCGTGAAAATATCGGCGATTTGCTTTTGGGTTTCAACGTACACTAAAATGATGTCCTTTTTAGCAACATGATCATCTAAAAAATAGTGTCGGACATCTATGTGTTTAGATCGGGAATGATGCACCGGATTCTTTGAAAGACAAATAGCACTTTGGTTATCCACCATGATAGGGCTAGTATCACAATGAATACCAAAATCCTTCAGTGTGTGTCTCATCCAAAGAACCTGGGCACAAGCGGCACCGGCGGCAATATATTCCGCCTCGGTGGTTGAAAGTGATACCGAATTTTGCTTCTTGGAAAACCAAGAGACAAGGGAATTTCCTAGAAAATGGCAAGTGCCACTAGTACTCTTCCTGTCGGATTTGCATCCCGCATAATTAGCGTCACTATATGAGACTAACTCATATGTGCTAGATTTTGGATAAAGTAATCCAAAATCTAAAGTGTAACTTAGATAACGGAAAATACGTTTTACCGCTACTAAGTGAGACTCCTTAGGTTGAGACTGATAACGAGCACATACGCATACGGCAAACATAATATCGGGCCTACTTGCGGTAAGATAAAGTAAACTACCTATCATACCTCGATATAGACGAATGTCTACATCCTTACCGCCCGTATCCTTGTCAAGATGCGTAGTCGTGCTCATTGGAGTCTTTTTCCCTGAAGCACTCTCCATTCCAAATCGCTTAAGCAACTCCACCGTATACTTCGTTTGGTGGATGAAGATTGCATCGTTCAATTGGCGAATTTGGAGACCTAAGAAATATTTGAGTTCGCCCATGTGGCTCATCTCAAATTGTTCCTTCATAACATTAGAAAACTCTTCGCAAAGAGTGAAGTTAGTAGCACCGAAAATGATATCATCAACATAAATTTGAACTAATAAAATATCATTATTCGCATGCTTAACAAAAAGTGTAGAATCGGCTTCGCCCATTTTAAAATTCAAATCCAAAAGAAAATTCTTTAGGCGATCATACCAAGCTCGAGGAGCTTGTCTCAAACCATAAAGAGCTTTCTTTAGTTTAAAAACATGATTTGGAAATTTTTCATTTATAAAGCCCGGAGGTTGAGAAACGTAAACTTCCTCAACAACATCTCCGTTTAAAAATGCACTTTTAACATCCATTTGAAATAATTTAAAATTTTTATGGCATGCAAAAGACAATAATAGTCTAATTGATTCTAATCTAGCTACCGGAGCGAAGGACTCTTCGAAATCGATACCTTCCTCTTGTCGATAGCCTTGAGCTACTAACCGAGCTTTGTTCCGAACGACGATTTGGTTTTCGTCGGTTTTGTTCTTGAAGATCCACTTTGTCCCTATGACGGTGTGGTTCTTCGATGGCAAAGGAACAAGCTCCCATACCTCATTCCTCTCGAATTGAATGAGTTCCTCCTCCATGGAAAGGATCCAAGCACTATCTTCGCACGCTTCAACTATATTCTTTGGCTCTATCGATGAGGCAAAGGCACAATTGGCGAAGTGATGGACTTGTGATCTTGTCTTGACTCTATCTTGAATATTGCCAATGACTTGCTCATGAGGATGATCGCGAACGGTATGAAGCCGCTTGGGAATACCTTGATCACTAGGTACATTCTCAACAACTTCATTAGTCGGGTTAGTATCAATAGAATCAATTGAATCAATGGACTTAGAATTTTCAAACGAATCACATAAAACGTCCATAGAGTCATCATCATTTGAAATTCTAGGAGTAGTAAAATTCTCATTAAAAGAGACATGTAGTGATTCCTCGATCGTAGAGGTTCTTTTGTTGTATATCCGGTAGGCTTTGCTACGTGAGGAATACCCAACAAATATCCCCTCATCCGATCTCGGATCAAACTTGTCCAAATTATCATATGTGTTTTTAATAAAACATTTTGCGCCGAAAACACGAAAATGTTTAACTTGAGGCAATCTACCAAACAACAATTCATAGCAAGTTTGTTTGGTGCCGGGCCTCAAAAGTATTCTATTAAACACATAGCAAGCGGTGTGTACCGCTTCCGCCCAAAATTGATAACCAAGTTGACTATCTTCGAGCATAGTGCGAGCACACTCCACAAGCGTTCTATTCTTCCTCTCAACAACACCATTTTGAGGAGGTGCGCGAGGGAAAGAAAACGTGTGAGTAATTCCAAGATCATCACAAAAATTTGAGAAAGACTCATTCTCAAATTCACCCCCATGATCACTACGAATAGTGACAATGGTGGTTCCGATGAGATTTTGTACTTTCTTCACAAATATTGTGAAGTTTTCAAAAGCTTCATTTTTATTACACAAGAAAAATACCCATGTAAATCTAGAATAATCATCGACGATGACAAGTCCATATCTTGCATTTCCTAAGGAAGCAACTCTAGTTGGCCCAAATAAATCTAGATGTAATAGCTCTAGTGGCCGTTTCGTAGAAATGATTTTCTTAGGTTTAAATGAAGATTTAGGAAGCTTGCCACGTTGACAAGAATCACAAAAACTTTTCTTTTCAAAAACGAGCTTCGGAAAACCTTTAATGGAATTTAATTTTGAAAGCTTATAAAGTGTTCCAAAGTTCACATGTCCAAAGCGTCGATGCCATAAGTGTTGTTCACTTGTGTTGGCAACGAGACATTGTTCATATGACTTAGGAAGATCCAAAATATAGATATCTTTATGGCGTGTGCCGGAAAATAATAATTTATTATTATCATTTGAAATATGACACAATCCTTTCGCAAAGCTAACTTTGTAACCTTTGTCACAAAGTTGGCTTATTGAAATAAGATTATGATTTAAACCATTAACTAGATAGACATCACTAATTAAGGGTTTAGATGGGTTACCCACTTTACCAACACCGACGATGGTTCCGCTCTCGTTGCCTCCAAATACGACGCGGTTTCCATTTGCAATGGGAACTACTCCGGAGAGCAATTGAGCGTCACCCGTCATGTGTTTTGAACACCCGCTATCGAGTATCCAATTCCCTTTGGAGCTAAATTTAAATTTGATGCTCCTTTTCTTTTTCTTTTCCTTGAGTACCTAAAGATAGAAAATTTCATATCATGGTACCCAAGGTCATTGGGTCCTCAAAGGTTAGACCTTTGGAAGCCAAGTCCAATTGGACTTAGACTTCCCCACATAATTTCTACTATGCACAACATCCGAAAAATAAGCATTCATATACACTTGTTTTTCATCCATGCTTGTGTCCTTTGGGCTCCAAATAGTGAAAATTTTGGGAGCCATCATCCTATTGGGTGCATGCATGCGTTGTTGGTTCTACGTGATGCATGTCGTGGATAGGCATAAGGAACATGATGGAATGGTGCACGACGAGAATTATTCATATGATGTGGTGGGTGAACATATGCATGTGTGGGAACACGTGCGTGAGGGTGTCTCACATGGTGTGCACGTGCCCGAGAATGTGTTGCATAAAAACCATCATATGTGTGAGCCGGTGGAGTAGGACGTGTGTTCCTACGTGGCATGGTATTTGTGTACATATAAGCATGCCCCTTCTTTGGAGGTCCACCCAAAGTGGGTTTCTTTCCGAAAGAGTGTGTGGACGATGTGGAAGCACCATTGGTAGATGAACTACCAATAGAGTGTTTGCTACCACTCGTAGAGTCACCGGAAGTTGGCCTAACAAAAGTAGTGGCCGCTTTGGATGGACATCCCATCGTATACCCCAAACCAATGTGGTGATTGGCCGGAAGTAAGTCACTTAGGATTTTATCCAAATGGTCCTTACCCTTATTGAATTTATTAATTCGGCCTAATGTGTTCTCGTATTTCTCCTTGAGAGAACGCAAAGAAGTATCCAAAGTGGATACTTGCGACGTGAGCACATAAACACGAGATTTAAGACTTTCATTCTCAATACTCAAAGTCGAGTTTTGAGAAGTCAACTCCTCTATCTTATGTTCTTCCGGATCCTCAATGCTAACATGTTCAAGTTTAGATTTGAGATTAACAATCTCATTTCTTAACTCTTCAACAACGGTGTCGTTGTTGGTGATGATAGTCTTAGGCGAGGTTTGAATGCTAGCTAGGTCATCTTTTACTTTAGTATATCTATTTACTAATTTAGTGTATTTAGACCATAATTGAGAGTTAGCATTCCTAAGATCATCCATGGTTACCTCATCGCCTTCGTTGTCGCTATCATCAGAGGAGGAAGATCCTTGATCATGCTCCTCTCTTGTCATGAAGCACATGTGCGCTTGCTCCACTTTCTCATCGTCCGACTCTCCGCTTGAGGAATCCTCGGAGTCGGTGAATGTTGCACCGACAAGCCCCTTTTTGTACCCCTTTTTGTACTTCTTGGACTTGTCGAACTTCGGCGCCTTCCACTTCTCCTTTTGCTTGTTTTGAGGACAATCCGCTTTGATGTGTCCTGGCTTATTACATTTAAAGCACAAAGGTGGAGAGGCGTTAGTAGAAGTAAATTTAGATTTTTGTTTGAAGTTACTCTTTCGGAAGAAGCGATTGAACTTCATTGCCATGAGTGCAATGGATTCCATGTCCATTTCTTCTTCCGAGTCCTCATCATCGGTAGAGGTGGATGAAGCCACCTTGAATGCAATCGCCTTTTTCTTAGGCACGTCTTGGTTCAAATAGGACTTCATCTTTTCTTGTAACTTCACCTTGCTATCTTTGCGTACCTCGTATGACATCAAAGTACCCATCAATTGAACTACGGTATACTTATTCATGTCATTACCTTCCTCGATGGCGAAGGTACGTTTCTCCCAAGAAGAAGGAAGTCCTTCGATAAGCTTCGAACACTTCTCCTTTTGGGTGTAGGTTTTGCCGAGAGCTTCCAACTCGTTCATTATGTCGACGAAGCGAGCATAATACTCCTTCATCTTTTCTCCCTGTTCCATATGAAACAATTCGTAATCTCTATTGACTACTACGAGTTTAGAATCTCTTACCCGACTCGTTCCTTCATGCAAAATGAGGAGCGAATTCCAAATTTGATATGCACTCTTACATGTGCATATCTTATTAAAATCTTCGGGTTCCAATGCGCATTGTAAAGCATTCATAGCTTTGGCATTTGTAATCTCCGCGGCGACCTCCGCGGTAGTCCACTTGTCGAAATCCTCTTCGGTAGGCACATTGTACTCCGACATGGTAATTCTCCACAAGGAAGCGCTCCGAAGGAACGTTTCCATCCGGCATTTCCAATATCCATAATTGACGCCTTTGAAGAATGGAGGCCTTGTCGAGGAATGTCCTTCCATGACCGAAGACGCTCCTTCACGGTTCCTGAAGGTGCCATAGTCAGAAGGTGGACGCACGGTTTTGTTGTCGTTGGCAGACATAGCTACGTATCTGGCTTTGATACCAAATGTAATGCCTTACAAGCTACTGCACAAGTACTAGAGGGGGGGGGGGGGGGGTGAATAGTACTTTAAAATAACAAGGAGTATAATTCCTAATTATAGTGCAAACAACTACCAAATCAATTTGCGGAAGCTTAAATTGAATGACAACAACAAATTTAACAATGCTAACAAAAGATGTTACTGGGTTCGGATCCACCCAAGTCTCCCCGACTTGTTCCCGGTGATCCTACGTTCCAACCACCCGGATCCCCTCCGGATACTTAGGTTAGAAACCCTAACCCAAGATTTCCACTATGATATCTTGTGAAAAACCTTCACAAGATCAAATCATACATGCAATGGCAATAGTGAATCCCACAACCCAGGATCACAACCTTCTCTCACAACCGAGAGAATCAATAAGCAATATAAACAAGTTTATAATGAAATAAACAATCTTACCACAAAATCCTATACCTTGAGTTTTTCTTACCCAATAGGTGAAAGGAAGGATTTGAGGAAGATGAAGTCACCAAGACCTAGCACCAAGGAAATGACCAGCAATAGGTGCCTAGGAGTGATTTGGAGAATTGAATCAAGCAAGAGCTTGAAGAGCTCACCAAGAAAAAGCTTCTCTCAATATGGATTCTAGATCTAGAAAGTGAGAGAATGGGTTTCTTGTGAGGAAGAGAGCTTTGGAAATGAGTGAGAATGGCTATCTCTTTTAATCTCAATGAATCTCTTAATGGCAGCTCTAACCTAGAGAGAAATGACCTAGGTTCGTATTTATAGGGTCCCATAAAAACAAGTTAGGTCAATTCCCAACGGATAGAAATCTGAGGCAATTAGTCGGTCAAAGAACAACCACTGACAGACTAGTTCATCAACTAGTCGGTCAGTCAAACAACATGGACCGACTAAGTGAGGAACTGAGAAGAGATAGAAATTCAGACCTAGAAATCTAGTCGGTCCAAGAAGACATTCTGACCGACTAGTTTCACAACTAGTCGGTCAGTCAGTGAACGTAGACCGACTAAGAGGCAAAATGAAATAGTCTGAATACAAATTGACTTAGTCGGTCCAAGAACAAAAGTTGACCGACTAGATTGTCAACTAGTCGGTCACCAAACGTTCTTAGACCGGCTAACGATAAACAGTAGCTTAGGAGAAATTTAGTATGAACAGTAAGTCATAACTAGTCGGTCAAAGAAGCATCACTGACCGACTAGTTCACAAACTAGTCGGTCGGTGAGTCAACGTAGACCGACTAACTGTAAACAGTACTGAACAAGAAAAGATGAACACAAACTAGTCGGTCCAAGAAGCTCTGCTGACCGACTAGATCACCATCTAGTCGGTCAGTACTTCTTCTTGTACCAACTAATATGCACAAACAAGTCCGAATCGAAGCGCGACGCTTCGAGGAAGTTAGAATGAATTTGAACTAAGATCCTAGAGCTACGATATGAGCGTTATGAAGATAGAATCGTAAGATATACTCAAGGCTTAACATTCTATAGATCGAAGCTTAAAAGACTATAAATAAAACCTTAAAGAACGGTCTTTGAGAGCTTCGATTAATTCTTCATGACTTCCAAAACGGTCCAAGAGCTTCAACAAAGCTTTAGGCAATGAATACGAGCTTTGAGAAGTCTTGAGATGTCGCTTTGATTGTTCTCGTGAATTTGGCGACGATCTCCAAAACTGCGCTCACAAATTGTTAGTTCATGAATTATTTATGTTTGCTCATCATCCAAAACCAAATCCGGGGAGTCCAATATTCAACAAAGAGTCCAAGGGATTGTTGGGTGGGGAAGTCCGCGAAAATAGTAGGTCGGATAGGGCGATGAAGGAGGGCTTGTAAGCGATCGGATTGCTCCTCAGACGTAGGGTTTATGCCAAGGAAAGAGGGTGAAAAGGGTCCGTAAAGCGGATTACGACGTGAAGATAAGGCAATCTCTTTCCCTTTTCTAGACATGGCGACTACGTGGATGGCGAAAAGGAAAGTGGGAGCGTGCCTATGATAATTATAAAGCATGTGAAGAAGGTATAATACCAATTCAGGACATTACAGGTAAGGTAAGAGATGTGTAGAGTGGAAAGGTGTTACCCATCAATGTAGCAAGATCAAGCTCCTGGAGGACTCACGCAGTATAAGGAAGCGATTTGGGAAGCCGCCGCTCGCTGATCCGACAAGATACATGATTTTCGAAAATTTGGGGGCTAGGGTTAGGGTTTGGATGTTTGGTGAGTGAATGTTGTTGATGGGAAGGGTGGTGATGGGGGTTGGGTTTGAGAAATGAGTGAGGATGAGGGTTTAGGGGTAATGGGGTAGATGAGGGAGATCGATTTGGCAGTTGGAGGGGGAGAGATCACGCGACAGGAAGTTTGGGGGTCGGGTCGCACGAACATGGATATTTATAGGGGCGAAAGTCACCCGATCGGGTGATGTTTCACCCGATCGGTTGGATAAGTTTTGAAAATATCTCGTCGGCCAACAGCTACAGGTGAACCGACCGGGTGGGTAATCACCCGATCGGTTGACCGCTTCCCATATTTTTCCGAGAGCATGTGACATTTCACCCGGTCACTCACCCGTCCGTAGCATTACTCATCTGATCGGTTGATTGGATCTCCAAATTTCCCGAAAGTTCAGCTCTACCCACACGGTCAGTGACCCGGTCTCGGCTGTCTTTCACCCGATCGGTTGGATAAGTTTTGAAAATATCTCGTCGGCCAACAGCTACAGGTGAACCGACCGGGTGGGTAATCACCCGATCGGTTGACCGCTTCCCATATTTTTCCGAGAGCATGTGACATTTCACCCGGTCACTCACCCATCCGCAGTATTACTCATCCGATCGGTTGATTGGATCTCCAAATTTCCTGAAAGTTCAGCTCTACCCACACGGTCAGCCACCCGGTCTCGGCTGTCTTCACCCGGTCGGTTGACCAATTCCTCAAAATTCCCGAGACTTTTTGTACAGATCACACGGTCTATCACCCGGTCTCAGCTGGCTTCACCCGATCGGTTCGTTGAGTGACTGATACGGCTGTTAGCTGATACATCCCACCCTATCGGTTGAGTTATCAACCGATCGGTTGGGGTCTTGTTTTCTGCAAAAATGCACAAACGGCCTTAGTCTCTCAACGGAAGTTCTTGCGGCTGGATTTATTTATTAAAATAGATAAAATAAAGTTAAAAATAATTCTAAGAATTGGAAACAAAGATTTAGAGCATGGGTTGCCTCCTATGAAGTGCTTTTGTTTAACGTCGTTCGCTCGACGCCTCAAGCGGTGGTTAATTAGGATCCGGAGGGTTTGAGAAAGAGTTGTCGGTCGTTGAGAGTCCCACCGGAGAGAATGTTGGTTCTCCTACCGCATAGTGTTTAAGGCGCTGTCCGTTGACCTTGAATGACTCATTTCTTCCCATCACCTCGATAGCCCCATGCGGGAAAACCTTGGTGACGCGGAAGGGCCCCGACCATCTTGATTTGAGATTTCCAGGAAAAAGCTTCATCCTTGAGTTAAATAGGAGAACTAAGTCTCCTTCCTTGAACTCCCTCTTCAGGATGCGCTTATCGTGCCACCGCTTCAGCTTCTCCTTGTAGATTCGGGCGTTTTCATAAGCATTGAGCCAGATCTCATCGAGCTCGTTAAGTTGAAGCTGTCGATGACCTAGAGCCTCCTTGGCATCAAAGTTTAGGTTCTTGATTGCCCAAAATGCCTTATGTTCCAATTCCACAGGCAGATGGTAAGCCTTCCTGTAGACAAGCCGGTAGGGGGTTGTGCCGATCGGAGTTTTAAATGCCGTCCTGTAGGCCCAAAGCGCGTCAGAAAGTTTTGATGACCAATCCTTCCTAGAGTTGGCCACCGTCTTTTCTAGTATGCTTTTAATCTCCCGGTTAGAGACTTCCGCCTGGCCGCTGGTCTGCGGGTGGTAGGCACGCCCCACCCGGTGTTGTACCCCGTACTTTTTCAAGAGAGCCACAAATTTCTTCTCTATAAAGTGGCTCCCTCCGTCACTGATCAGGACTCTAGGTACACCGAACCGCGGGAAGATGTTGTTTTTAAAGAACTTGGCCACACTCTGGAATCGTTGGTTGGACTGGCTATTGCTTCAACCCACTTCGATACGTAGTCCACGGCTACCAAGATATACTGGTTCCCTGAAGAGGAAGGGAACGGTCCCATAAAGTCCACTCCCCACACATCGAAGATCTCTACCTCTAGGATGTAGTGTTGAGGCATCTCATTCCGCTTGGAGATATTCCCCGTCATTTGGCATTTGTCACAGGCCTGGACATAAGCATGTGTGTCTTTGAAGAGGGTTGGCCAGTAGAATCCGCTCTGGAGAATTTTCGCAGTAGTCTTGTAAGTGCTCGCATGCCCTCCACATTGCTGACCGTGGCAGTGGGAAATTATAGAGGTCGCCTCAGTTTCAGGGATGCATCTTCGTATCACCCCATCATTGCAGGTTTTGTATAGATGGGGGTCATCCCAATAAAATTTACGGACCTCATGAAAGAATTTCTTCTTCTGCTGGTAGCTCACATTGTGGGGGGCGATGGCACAAGCCAGATAATTTGCGATGTCGGCATACCAGGGGGTCCAGGAGGAAGAGACGGAGAAAAGATGCTCGTCAGGGAGCGAATCATCGATCGGCGTAGCGTTTAAATTGAGGGTAGACATCCTGGACAGGTGATCGGCAACAACATTCTCCGCCCCCTTCTTGTCTCTGATTTCCAGGTCGAATCCCTGGAGGAGGAGAATCCATCTAATGAGACGCGGCTTAGCTTCCTTCTTGCTCAATAGGTATTTGAGAGCCGCGTGATCTGTGTGCACGATCACCTTAGCACCAACGATATATTGCCGGAACTTGTCCATGGCGTAGATGACCGCTAACAATTCTTTTTTCCGTGGTAGTGTAATTCCTTTGGGCGGCGTCAAGGGTGTTGCTCGTATAATATATGACATGCAGATTTTTATCCTTCCTCTGCCCCAAGACGGTGCCAACCGCATAATCACTAGCGTCGCACATTAGCTCGAAGGGTAGATTCCAGTCCGGGGGCTGTATTATGGGCGCAAAAATCAAAGCTTGCTTCAGGGCGCGAAAGGCTTCCATACACTACTCATCGAAGACGAAAGGCGCGTCCTTCACGAGGAGTTGGGTCAGCGGCCTGGAAATCTTCGAGAAGTCTTTTATAAAGCAGCGATAAAACCCCGCATGTCCTAAAAACCCACAGACTCCTCGAAGATTGAGGGGTGGCGGAAGCTTTTCAATTACCTCAACTTTAGCCTTATCAACCTCGATTCCCCTCGATGAGATGACGTGACCCAGCACAACCCCTTCTTGGACCATGAAGTGATATTTCTCCCAGTTCAGGACTAACCCCTTCTCTTGACATCTCTCCAGGAATTTAGTTAGATTACTGAGGCACGAGTCAAACTTAGTTCCATAGACGGAAAAATCGTCCATGAAAACCTCCATGATGTCCTGGGAGTAGTCGGAGAAGATAGCAGACATGAGTCTTTGGAATGTAGCAGGGGCATTACAAAGTCCGAACGGCATTCTTCTATAGGCATATGTCCCAAATGGGCAAGTGAAAGTCGTCTTCTCCTGGTCATCGTTATGAATAGGGATCTGAAGAAATCCGGAGTACCCGTCCATGAAACAGAAATAGTTGTGCTTCGCCAGCCTCTCGAGCATCTGATCAATGAAGGGGAGAGGGTAATGATCCTTCCTCGTAGCCTTGTTCAGCTTTCTATAGTCAATGCACATCGTGTACCCTGTGACGGTCCTCGTTGGTATTAGCTCGTTCTTCTCGTTGCGAACCACCGTCATTCCTCCTTTCTTGGATACGACGTGCACCGGGCTAACCCAGCGACTATCGGAGATAGGGTATATGATACCGTCATGTAGAAGCCTAACAATCTCCTTTTTCACAACTTCCATCATTATGGGATTTAGCCTCCGCTGCGGCTCAATCGAAGAGGCTTGCTCATCTTCAAGCAATATTCTGTGTGAGCAGAGGCCTAAGCTAACCACTTTTAAATCTTCAATTGCTTATCCAAAAACTCCTTTAAACCTTTTTACAACACTAAGAAGTTTGGTCATCTGGTCTTCAGGCAGCGAGGAGTTCATAATGACCGGCAGAGTCGACCCCGTCCCCAAATATTCATACTTTAGCCCCGGGGGTAACTCTTTCATCTCAACTTCATGAGGCCCTGACGCATACTTCTCAAGCTGAGCATCCTCAAACGAAAGGAGTTCTTCGTGGATTTCTTGAAAGCCAGCATCCGAAACCTCACTCCCAGCCGTGGTTCCGCATGGCAAAGTCTCGCAAGGTATTGTGGGAATGACCGAGGAAGGCATTGTGTCTCTTTCAAGCTCATAATAATTATCCGGGAAGAATGCTTCTAAGCGAAAACTGGTTTCGACAGTCGAAGGTTCCCCACAACTGTTTCTAGCTTCCTCATTGTCCAAAGATCCGGGATGCTCGATAGAAGTCTGTAAGGAATAGATCGGTTCCTACCCAACGTAACCGACAGACTCAGCTTGATGGTTCTCCTGACAAAACTCCGCGAACAATTCTTCCTCTCTACACTCGGAACCAGGAATGTCGATATACGCCACTTCATCCAGAGGGAAGAGAGTTGTCGTGGCAAGATGCTACTGCATATCATGATACCTCCTCTGATTTTCCACAGCGACAGCTAGAAGGGTTATTATATTCGAAGTATTTAGGGATTCTGCCAAGCTTCGTGCCAAACAGTGGATGTGGTGCGAGTAATCCCAGATATCTCTCGAAACTGCATGCAACATCCTTGTCGTGGGGCAGAGAACCTATAAGGAAGGAGAGAGAGAACTGCACAAATAGCAAACACGTCAAAAGCACGGGTTGCATAAACGGGAAGCAAGTGTAGCGACGGCAGCATGGTGATTCAGTCAATCAGTTCTATACAATTACTATTTACAATATGTCCAAGTGAAATTAAAAAGTGTAGAGTGTGAAAATTATCATGATGTAGGGATGAGAGCTAGACACAAGGGTTCATGAAATCCAAAAATAACAAGCACGTTGCCTCCCTGGCAACGGCGCCATAAAGCTTGACGCCCCTGGGTTCGGCACGCTAGATGTGTGCAATAATACGATCGGGGGCGTGAGATTTAAATATTTGTAACCACAAGCGCACGGTGTTGTAGTGTGGCTTGGGGGTCGAACTCAGGGATGCGTGGATGTACTTGTGTCAAAGAGGATCAAACTCACCCCATGGGTGAGCTAGCCCGGATCTGATGGTGGGTTGTCACGGTAAATGGAAAGTAAGGTATAGATAATATAGAGGAAAAACCCGGGACTTTGGTTTCCACCCTATCGAGCGACTCTCGCCGACACGGCCGACGGGTAGGATAACGATCGGAATTAGGGTCTAATGGTGAGACGTTGCCTCTAAGAGTGGTACCAGCGTCCCATGGGCCTGATATTCCGGTCGGTGCCCAGGATGATACGTCAGACTTCCCGGGTTCGATCAGTGGGTACTCCCGTGTCCATTAACACTGATCGACTCCGGGGGCACTAAGCTCGCAACGATAACTCCCAACGTCTCATCATGCCGTTCCCGCATGCTAGGATTCAGCGTCTACGCTAAGGGCGTGAGCTATGGCTAGGGAGTCAACCGCCAAGTTTATTCCCCCTTGGCCCGACGGTCAAAGGCGGTCTTTTTCCCGTCGATGACAATAAAACACCCTGCGTAACCGTTAGATTCCTAATCCCTATCGATTTCCTAGTCCTATGGACGCATCGGGAAGAGCCCACGAAGGGGTTTCCGCAAAAATCCCAGATTTGGGAACTACTCACACATATTTAGTAAAAAGCGATCTAAATGAAAATGGACCGTCAAAATCATAATCAGACAATAGAAATGCAATGGTAGTAAAGCAATTAAGATAATACTAAAGTTTGACAAAGATCTGAAAACTTACAAAAACTGGGAAATTACAGCCGTCACAAAATGAAGAAAACAGTAAAAAATAACCAACTCCCGTTTCTGGAAAACCTAGGGTTCTATATATAGGAAAAGATAGCATCCGATTGGTTGACAATTCAACCGATCGGGTGATCAGAACCAAACTTCGGCAGCAAGATGCGGGACTTCACCCGGTCAGGATGAACCGGTCGGTTGAAGCGTGGATGTGACCGGCTGGATCTTGGCGCCGACCGGGTGAGGAGACCGGTTGGCTCTTCGTGTCTTGGCCTTGGAGATTCAGCTACAGATGAACCGATCGGGTGAAAGTCACCAGATCGGTTGGCAATCAGCTTCGAATTCCAGAGAGTTTGGGCTTTTGACCCGGTCACTGAACCGACCGGGTGACTTCTTGTGAGCTCCAAGCTGCGTCCGGGTGGTGCACGCGTGCATCACCCGATCGGTTGAAGATGATCAACCGATCGGGTGAGGGGCTGAAATATGCTATCTTCATCGTTTGACCCCCTGGGTCACGCGTGACTCCTCCTGTTGCTCCGGGGACTTATGATATCTTCGATAAATGTCCCCTATGCGGACAATCTCCTGCAAACATGGAAAAACAAAGAAAAGTGAAAGAAAACGAGAAAATACGAGAAACGGGTACGAGACGGCGAAAAATAACGGAAAAACACAAAAGAAAACGTGCGTGAACATATGAAATATAAACGCACGTCAACGAGCACATACTCACACGTACTAATATATAGGTCATATAACAGGCCTACTCACTTAAATATAAGTACACATATTATCATTACACCTAACATTCACCTGACTTACATATATATATATGTATACATATCAAGCATTCACAAGTATCTTCAAACTACATACACTACTAGTCTATACTCCAATACAATTTCCAATTTATATACAGACATTCCTAAGTGTTATAGCTACCCACACATATATAACTAATATCATCCATACGACTTCATATACATCATGAATAACACTGAGTATATATATATATATATATATATATATATATATATATATATATATATATATCACACAATAGGCAAACATTAATATACTACAGGGGAGTACACTCATATGTGAGTGATACGCCGGGGTTCACACACACGGGTCCACACACTCTACTTATACATGCACCACAACGACATCGCAATAAAATCAATGGGCTCGCTACTATGCTAAGGTTGATACAGGCAACGACGAGCACTACAATAGAAAGGAAACCGAAACCAAAAGTGTAACGAACAAGATCGAAAAGAGCGACTTCAGATTAAGGTGAGGATAGGAAGATAGCTTGGCTAGGTGAATTAGAGGTATAATTGTGAATGTTTAGGTGGAAAAATAAAGATGTAATGATACTCTTATAGGATACAGGAAAATAGTGTGTAAAAGGTATAAGTTAAAATACGAAGAGTACAAAACCGGTCGATAAAATGAGTTGTTCGAAATAAGTTTGAGTCGTATATACATAATAAGAAAATGGGTTCTTAGTTTATTGAAAATCATTATAAGGAAGAATAAAACATTCACATGAACATTAAGGACGTTGGTTAAAAATATATTATACGGCAGTAATTTAATATAATTTCGGCAAAAATTTCGAAATTCAAAGAATGAAATTAGATTAACTGAAATGTAGAAAATTTAAGCCCATGTTAAATGCTTTCAAATTCTTTAAACTGGGGAGAATTTAAAATAAATAATATTGAAACTATTTTTGAAGGAACGAGGATTTGCCAAAAGAAACGGTTTTATACAAAGATTTTAAACTACGAGTACGACGTACCTAGAAGTGATATATAAAAATAATTGAAGTTCTATTTAGCTTGGAAAAATATTTTAAAGTATGTATGTTAAGCGGTTAAAATGAATCTCATAGTTTAGAAAAGATGGTATATTGAATTTTCAAAATAGTAATAGAGTTTTTAAACCGAAATGCGAAAATATATGTCAGAAAATAGTTACGAGATGGTAATTAAACTTACAACCAATAGACTTCAAAATCTGCGAAGGAAATTTTTCTTTTTAACTCAATCGTAAAGTAAGGAATTAAATGTATAAGAAGAGGGTTTAAAAACAAAATTTATACTGAGCAAAACTTTTAATCAAGGGAAACCGAAAACAACTTTGAAAGAATCAAGCTTTGCAACGGGGGACCTTCGAAAGATTATTGATTATCGTAATGTGGTGATCATGTGAATCAAGAGCAAAGAATGTGATTGTATGATGAATGCGCCTAAATTACGATTCGAAAACTACGATGGAATTCTACGGTCAGTAACACAGAAGTGTAGTGATCAGGAAAATGATAGAATCAGGGGGTTCTAATTATCGGGTTGACTACAGGTCAAGAGAAACCTAACACTAAGGCTTCCTAATGAGTTAGAATATATTAGAGACCTCAGGGAAAGGTCCTAAGAGAATCAAGATCATGCTCTGTTGGGCCCGAAATCGATGAACCCAAGCAAATGACTAAAGAAATTCTAGAAGTCTATCATGGTCAGAGCTAGGCAGGAACCACTAAGGTAACTCCTAAGACGATTATATCAATTTCTAGTAGCCCAACCCCCGCCCGGATCTGCTAACATACCCCTTTAGCTCACCATTTAACAATTAGGGCCGCCGCCCCGAAAACCCGGGGCATCACGGAGATAGGCGCGCCTTACAGCGCTCCCCGAAACGGCCGAGGTGAACAACTGTAGCCGGCCGAGGCGAACAACCGCAGCCGCCCGACCCACCGGGGTAGCGCGTTAGGGGACGCTTGGGTAGCTAGGCCAGGCCTATTGACGGGCGCGGCCGGGCCGGACAACCCCCGACCGGAACGGCCCGTCCGATTCCCGCGAACCGCTGCGCCAAAAGTGAGCCAGACCTTTAGTTCGACGCTAATGACAAACAGCCTAGGATAAGGACACGACTGACACATACGTCACCCGACCGCCTGACAAAGCACCCCCAGGCGGCTGACCTAACCGGCGGTTAGTGCTTTCGGCCCTGACATCCCGACAAAAGCATCCCTGGGCCGTGGCGCCGCCTGACAGAGGCAGGTCAGAAACTCCTGTTCCCGATGTCCTTGTCCGAAGCTTCCGCTGACACCCGAGCCAGCTCAGCACGCCTAGTCATCACCCGTCAGGTATAAATACCTCCTCTCCTCTTACAAAGGAGAGGTTGGAAAAACTCTATGATCTTTTGTGATTCACACACGAGAGCAAAGGTCCTCCATATCTTTGCCCTCCCACCTATAGCTCGTCACACGAGGCGGACACACCGTTAGTCCGGCCGGCGTGTCTAGCCCCCCTTTTAAGCCCTTTTACTGACTTAGGCATCGGAGGGGCTAAGGGTTGGACCCCAACCCCGCCCTTCTGACGAGTTGTTCGTGTTGCAGGAGAGCTCGCCCCTTGACCAAAGTCAGCGCTAGCCTCCCGCCGTCCAACCTTCCTCAGTGGTGTCCAGCAAGATACGATCCCGTGGGCTCCACCGGCAACGGATCCAACCTCTTCATCCCACTAATCACTTGTAAAACAGCCTACCCGAATCCCCATTTCCATATAACCACCGTGCCCTTGGTTCCCCATAATACAAATTCATTGTACGTGAGTTCCACCTCGTAACAATTGGCGCCGTCTGTGGGATCGAAGGGTCACACCCATGTTAGACTCCATGCCGATTCCGCGGAACCCTGACCACGGCAAAGATCCCGTGGGACAGGAACCGCTCTCTCTGCAAATTACTCCGGCGTCCGACACCCTCCCGGGCGTGGGCACCGAAACTGAACCTACTTCATCCTACGTCGTCTTGAAAAGCTTCGAGGCTGACACTCAGGCCGGGGGAGGCTATCAGACAACCGGAACGGGGCCGCCGCCCGGCCCCTCGGAGCCCCAGAACGTGAGGCGGAACCTCCGCCTTCAGTTCGAAGAGGAAGGAGAAAACAGGGGGCTCGCGGAGGAGATTGCGGCCCAGCAAAGACTCCTGGAAGAGGAGGTGGAAGTTGCACGGCGGTGGAAGCGCCTAGGGGAGGCGGTCGCGGCGCAAAGGCGCTTGGACGAGGCGGCCGAGATCGCCCGAAAGGCCTACCAGGAAGAAGAGGCCGCCCGCCGCCAACTCCGCTTCATTGTCGCGGAACGCGAGAGGCTAAGGAGGGAAAACAGGAGCAACCGAGAAGTCCTGGAAAAGACGGCGACGGGCCGGCGGCCCGGGAACGGGCGGGACCCGTTGCTGAACGGGTCCCCGCCTGGAGAAGGCGGCCCGCATCACCAGCACCACCCCTCCGATACCCTGCACGAGGAAGCCGTTTGTCGACAACTACGCTTCCTCACCGCCGAGCGCGAGAGACTCCTTCGGGAGAATCAAGAACGAATGGAGGCCCGGGGAGAGCTGGCCGGGAGAACCTGGCGCTGGGATAACCATAGCCCGCAACCCGTCGAGTCCTCGACCCGGGGAAGGAGCCTCGCCGGGCGACCGTCGGGCTACTCCCCGGGGACGGAGGACCGTCGACGGCCGAGACGCGACCGAAGCCAGACCCTCGAATGGCGGAGAGGGGACGCGCCGAGCCGCCCAACCTACCCGGAGGAGGCCACGCCACTTGCACGGTGGATCACGTCCGCCCCAAGGCCCATAAGGTTCAAACCCCCCTATTTGGCCACATACAACGGGAGGGGCGACCCTCTCACGCACGTGCAACAATACCGGGGGGCGATGGAGGCCCAGGACGTGGATGAGGCGTTCCTATGCCGACATTTCTCCCAAAGCCTGTGGGACACCGCGTTGGACTGGTACTTTGGCTTGCCCACGAGGTCCGTAGGGAGCTTTGGCGAACTATCCCATAAGTTCTGCCAAGAGTTCCGGGCCGAGCGGACGAAAAAGAAGCCCTTAGACTATCTCAGCACGATAGTCCAAGGAGAAGGAGAGACAACGGGTAGATACCTCCACCGTTTTCAGGAGGAGAGACGGGCGGTGGTGACGTGTGGCGATGAGGTGCTTATGCTGGCCTTCAAATCGGGGCTGCAGACTCGGAGCCTCCATAAATCCCTGCTCCGGGATCCGCCAACCGATTATGAGGCATTGGTTGCTATGGCGGAGAGACACGCGTTGGCCGAGGAGACTCTCGGCGCCAAGGCCTTGTTCCCCCCGGCGAAACCCCCCCAAGGCGAACCCCGGTCACATCCACGGCCGAGGCAGGAAGATGGACACCGTGGTCGCGACCAACTGGCCCGACCAAGGAGGGAACCGCTCGGGCCTCGCCCGCAAGATCGACCTGGCCCGGTGCGCGATTTCGCTCCGGCCCAAGGGCTCCCTCGAGTCGTCCCGAGACAAGAAGGCCCCCTACGGGTACATTACACGCAACTCAATGCCTCCTTGATTGAGGTGATGGCTATGGCTACACGGGCCGGACTGCTGCCGGAGTCGCCCCGAGAAATGAAGTCGGACCCCGCCCGGAGAGATTTTAAGAAATACTGCCGATACCACCGGGACCACGGCCACGACACCGACAACTGCTTCACCCTTAAAAGGGAAATCGAGCGGCTGATCCAGGCGGGCCACCTGGGGGACTTCGTCGGAGGCCGGAGACCGGACTGGGAAGACGGGAACCACCGAAGAGCACGGAGGGCAGACCCTCCGGCAGGCGACGAGCGGGAAGAGCTTCACCCCCCGAAACCCGTCATGCGCATAAACACGATATGCAGCGGGCCATCTTCAGGAGGGGCATCGTCGTCAGGCAAAAATGCATATGCGAGACAAGTAATGACGGTGGGTCTTGGAGGGGACCAGAGAGGGAGAAGGATGTCCTACCCTCCCATTACTTTCAGCGACGAGGACCTAGAGGGGATCGAGCAGCCCCACGATGACGCCATCGTCATCGAGGCGCAGATTGGGATGGCCATCGTCAGCCACCTCCTGATCGACACCGGGAGTTCTTGCGACATCCTGTTCATGTCCACAATCGGGAAGATGGGGTTAAGGCCGACGGACCTGAGACCCTGCACTGGACCCCTCGTCGGTTTCACCGGTCACTCGACCCCCATCATGGGAGTGATCACCTTACCGATAACCCTCGGAGAAGAGCCGCAGGTCGTCACTCGAATGACGCTGTTCGTTGTGGTCGACATTATGTCGGCGTACAATGGGATCATAGGACGACCTTACATGTCAGCCATTGGAGCGCTCCCCAGCCTCCTCCATCAGATGGTCAAGTTCCAGACCCCCCGAGGGGTGGGGATCGTACGGGGAAGCCAGAAGCTGTCTAGGAGCTGCTAAGTAGGGTCGACCAAGCACAAAGGACCAGAGGTGAACCTGAAGATCGACTCCCTGAGGCGGAGTTATGACCCCCACCAGCCAGAGTTAGCTCCAGCCGATGCCACTGCCGAGGGAAATAGGATCGACCACACGCCCACCACCGCCACCCCCCCATGAGAAGGACGGGCAAATCACTCCAAGGGGCGCGGTGCGCAGGTCGTGACATAGCCCGGAACTGTAAGTCCTGAACGAAGTACCTTGTTCCTTTCTTTTATATTCGAATTTCGCCTTTGCTGCATGACAATTTCAGTTCAACCCTGTCAAAGACTCCGGGGCAGGACCAATCCTCGCCACCCAAACCGGAGAGGGGCACGGGCCGAGCTGCGTACTCGCTCCCCCCCAGGAAGACCTCCGGGGCAAGTTCACTGAGCTTGGCCACCCAAACCGGAGCGCCATATGCGGGGTAGGTGACGGCCCAATACCCGTCCGACTATAGAGGCTGCGGGGAGGCGACGGCCCAATACCCGCCCTCTCAAAGACTCCGGGGCAGGACCAATCCTCGCCACCCAAACCGGAGAGGGGCACGGGCCGAGCTGCGTACTCGCTCCCCCCCAGGAAGACCTCCGGGGCAAGTTCACTGAGCTTGGCCACCCAAATCGGAGCGCCATATGCGGGGTAGGCGACGGCCCAATACCCGTCCGACTATAGAGGCTGCGGGGAGGCGACGGCCCAATACCCGCCCTCTCAAAGACTCCGGGGCAGGACCAATCCTCGCCACCTAAACCGGAGAGGGGCACGGGCCGAGCTGCGTACTCGCTCCCCCCCAGGAAGACCTCCGGGGCAAGTTCACTGAGCTTGGCCACCCAAACCGGAGCGCCATATGCGGGGTAGGCGACAGCCCAATACCCGTCCGACTATAGAGGCTGCGGGGAGGCGACGGCCCAATACCTGCCCTCTCAAAGACTCCGGGGCAGGACCAATCCTCGCCACCCAAACCGGAGAGGGGCACGGGCCGAGCTGCGTACTCGCTCCCCCCCAGGAAGACCTCCGGGGCAAGTTCACTGAGCTTGGCCACCCAAACCGGAGCGCCATATGCGGGGTAGGCGACGGCCCAATACCCGTCCGACTATAGAGGCTGCGGGGAGGCGACGGCCCAATACCCGCCCTCTCAAAGACTCCGGGGCAGGACCAATCCTCGCCACCCAAACCGGAGAGGGGCACGGGCCGAGCTGCGTACTCGCTCCCCCCCAGGAAGACCTCCGAGGCAAGTTCACTGAGCTTGGCCACCCAAACCGGAGCGCCATATGCGGGGTAGGCGACGACCCAATACCCGTCCGACTATAGAGGCTACGGGGAGGCGACGGCCCAATACCCGCCCTCTCAAAGACTCCGGGGCAGGACCAATCCTTGCCACCCAAACCGGAGAGGGGCACGGGCCGAGCTGCGTACTCGCTCCCCCCCAGGAAGACCTCCGGGGCAAGTTCACTGAGCTTGGCCACCCAAACCGGAGCGCCATATGCGGGGTAGGCGACGGCCCAATACCCGTCCGACTATAGAGGCTGCGGGGAAGCGATGGCCCAATACCCGCCCTCTCAAAGACTCCGGGGCAGGACCAATCCTCGCCACCCAAACCGGAGAGGGGCACGGGCCGAGCTGCGTACTCGCTCCCCCCAGGAAGACCTCCGTGGTAAGTTCACTGAGCTTGGCCACCCAAACCGGAGCGACATATGCGGGGTAGGCGACGGCCCAATACCCGTCCGACTATAGAGGCTACGGGGAGGCGACGGCCCAATACCCGCCCTCTCAAAGACTCCGGGGCAGGACCAATCCTTGCCACCCAAACCGGAGAGGGGCACGGGCCGAGCTGCGTACTCGCTCCCCCCCCAGGAAGACCTCCGGGGCAAGTTCACTGAGCTTGGCCACCCAAACCGGAGCGCCATATGCGGGGTAGGCGACGGCCCAATACCCGTCCGACTATAGAGGCTACGGGGAGGCGACGGCCCAATACCCGCCCTCTCAAAGACTCCGGGGCAGGACCAATCCTCGCCACCCAAACCGGAGAGGGGCACGGGCCGAGCTGCGTACTCGCTCCACCCCAGGAAGACCTCCGGGGCAAGTTCACTGAGCTTGGCCACCCAAACCGGAGCGCCATATGCGGGGTAGGCGACGGCCCAATACCCGTCCGACTATAGAGGCTACGGGGAGGCGACGGCCCAATACCCGCCCTCTCAACGACTCCGGGGCAGGACCAATCCTCGCCACCCAAACCGGAGAGGGGCACGAGCCGAGCTGCGTACTCGCTCCCCCCAGGAAGACCTCCGGGGCAAGTTCACTGAGCTTGGCCACCCAAACCGGAGCGCCATATGCGGGGTAGGCGACGGCCCAATACCCGTCCGACTATAGAGGCTGCGGGGAGGCGACGGCCCAATACCCACCCTCTCAAAGACTCCGGGGCAGGACCAATCCTCGCCACCCAAACCGTAGAGGGGCACGGGCCGAGCTGCGTACTCGCTCCCCCCCAGGAAGACCTCCGGGGCAAGCTCACTGAGCTTGGCCACCCAAACCGGAGTGCCATATGCGGGGTACCCTACGGACCAGTACCCTCCCTCCCCCGTAAGGTCCTGTCACCCCTCCCCTCAAACCTCGGGAAACTACTCAAGGTCCGCGAATCAAGGTAACCCCTACACAGCCATTCCTGAGGAGCAACGCCAGACCCCATAAAGCCGACGCCCGAAATGACTTGTCCAACCCAAAAGGACACTCGGGAGGGACGCCGCTGACAAGTGTCATGCATGCCTGAGGGGTCACATCACCCGTCACCCATCAGGACCACCCCCCCTAAGAACGAAATTCCAAGACGACCCCGACTCTCAATAAAGAGTAAACGAGGGCAGAAAGTCACCATTATAAATCCCCCACTCTCTCCTCAGCTTCCTCAAGGGGAGGGGGTGGAAGGCGAGAGGAAGGAGGTGGAAATCGACTGGTCGTTTTACATCCCTCTATCCCTCAAAACATGCGGCAAATGCGAGTATCGCCAACCGCCAAAGTAAACGATCCCCCAACCGGATATTCCCCTTACACGACGGTTACCCAGCCTGCTGCTCCCTTCCTTCCTTTAGACAGCTTAAGGCATGGGAACTGGAGCTCCAATGGCATACCATGCCTCTCCACGGTCGCCCCGCGCACGCAGGCGTGGCTGGCAGACAACCCGATGGACGGGGCATACCTGCCAAATCACCCCGCCGAGCACCCCGACAGCCACCCAAGGCCCCCCAACCAAGGGGGACTTGTCCCTAAGCGCCGGCGTCCTCCAACGGGCTACTCCGCGTTCAAATGGAAACACCTCTCCTTCCACTCATCGGCCTCCCCTTGGACCGTTCACACCGGGAGGACGCACGGAGGGGCTACAACCCGCGTCCCTCCGCGCCTACCATGTGGAGCCTCCAATCGAGAGGAGCAACATGGCCCAGTGGGATAGAACAATCACCAAGGACTCCCTCTCCCCCCATTTCTGGGAACGAGGGCCAAAGCCACTGCCGGGCTCCGACGCGATCATCCCCCCTACGCCGAGGGGGAACCCTCTGAATCCCCCCACCCCACCTTGTCAGGGGCGCGACGCCAGAGAGGCGGATCAACCGCGAAGAGAACGTCAACTTACCTAGATCGATACAATGTTACGCCTACGGGCCGATACAATGTTACGCCTTCGGGCCGATTCAACTTTACACCTATAGGGCGACCCCGTTTTATTAAACTTTCGATAATAGCCGATGAAAAGTCCAAAGACAAATCCCGGTTAACCGCTAGTCATAACTCGGATAGACCTAAACCCGAACAACCTACGAAAAGGGAGGCGACCCCGCTGTCAAATCTCTCGGGCGCCCTACGCGAAATAAAGGGACTCGACACGATTCAGCCTACGCCAAGATAGAAACGGCCGCACCAAGGCGTAAATCTAAGAAGTAAATTTATGCATACACAGGCAGAAAGTCCAAAAAAGGCGGGGGCGAGTCAGGCGAATCCTTACTTTCTTTCGTTTTTTAAACATACACAAGGGGGGGCCTACACAAAACTACTTGGCACCCCCGCCAATCACGACGCCCTCTCCCTCCATAGAATCCCCCGCCGCCCCGCCGCCCTCTGGCTCGTCACCATCCTCGTCCTCTTGCTCCTCACCCTCCTCGTCTCCATCCCCCTCCTCGCCGCCGCTTGCGACGAGCCCATCAAGATCGACCTCTATCGGCGGGACCAGGCCAGCCGCCTTCTCCTTCATCCGAGCCAGGCAGTCATCCCATCCCTCCACGCGGCCCTTCCTTATGCCCTCGACCATCGAATCTGTAAGGGCGGGGATGACGGTTGTCTCCTGATACGTCCGGAATTCCTCGACCCTACGGGCCAACTCCTCCTCGGCGGCCTTGGCACGCCCCGCTAGATCCTCCGCACGAGCCTCCTCCCTCCGAAGGGCCCCCTCCAGCTCCTTCGCTCTCTCTCCAGCCTCGGTCGCCCTCTGCTCATAATTGGACACGACCTTATTCAGGCGCTCTACTTCAGCCTCATATCGGCCGCCCCGCTCCCTCTCCTTCTCCAGGTCCTCGCCGGCTCTCTTACGAACGACAGCGACCTCGGCGACCATTCTAGCCACGGTGCCTTCGGCCTTATGTATGGCCGGCACGTGCCGCATCATCCCGAGCATCAAGTTGAGGATCTGCGTAAAGAAACGCCGAAAAATAAACACATTTAGGGCGTCCGCTAAAACTCGCCGAAAGACGTCACCCGTCTTACATAACATACCTGGACGCCATGCATCACCGCGGTCCCGCACAGACCCTCAGGCTCCACCGCTTCCAGCGCCACCCTATCGCGAGGTAGGAAGATGTTCTCCGCCAGCCTCACCGCCACGCTCCCATCCTCAAACACGGACTCATTATTCGCCACTTTGTACGGCGCCCGATGAAGCGCCCCCGTCGGGATAGCCCTCGACATCGGTCCTCTTGGCCTTAAACTTGGCCAGTGCGGCCTCACAGTGGGGGTCGGTTGGCGCTCTCTCGAGGCCAAACATGTGACAACCATAAGGCCAAGGGTCCCATCCTCCTGATCCGGTCGGACCACTCGACGCCTCGGCCCTATGCGACTGACCGCTAGGATCCGCCCCCTCCCCCCCTGCGGGCGCCATGGGGCTAGGCGATCTCGTTCGGGGCAGTTCCGCCCCTCCCCCTGTCGACCCTTCTTCGCCGCCCTCCAGGTCGATGATGGGATCCGCCATGCCATCCCCAGCTCCGCCATCCAACGGACCGCTTTCCCCTGGCGCGTCATGCCCTGACGACTTCGCCGACCTCTTCCTCCTCTTCGTTGACGCTGGCACCCTAGTCGAGCTCCCAGCCCCTCCTTCCGCTCGCGCCCTCTTGGGGCCACCTCTTGCCGAAGATCGCCCCGCCTGATCCGCGGCCCTCCGCATCATTTCCTCAAGGGATAGACTCATCGTGCCACCTGCCAAAGAGAGAAAGTTCAGCGTAAGCATATCAGGTGCAGGAACACCCAAATCTCTTGTACCTTCGGGCCATATATAGGCCGTTATCATCTCAGCCCGAGATAGCGTCTGATAATCTCGGCCCTCTGCTGGTATAGCCATTAAAATCTGGGCCACCAACTTCTCCTCGTCCCCCAATTCCACCACCTCTCTCGCCTCGGGATTCAGCTCGGCCCAATCAGCCCTTATTAGCACTTCCTCCGGCACCTCCACAAACACATACTGCTGGCGCCACAATTTAATTTTGCCAGGCAACCCCCTGATGAGCGGATGCGTCCTCTTCGCGGATAGATAGTAGCACGATCCCAACCTCTTGACCAAGAAGAAGTGGCGAAATAAGGACAGGGATGGGTTAACCTGATTGCTTACACACAGCACTAGGAACCCTACAATGGCACTGATGGCATTGGCCATCAGACGATACAGGGGCAGTTCCAGGAAGTTCAACACTTCCAGCTCGAACGGATGAGGGGGAAAGCGCAAACCCTGCTCAAATGAAGAGACGTATACTCCAACCTCCCGGTCACCCGCAAAACACACCCTTTCCTGCGGCTCCGGTTCACGAACCGAATATGGCGGCCTGACGTACTTCGTGAAGATCTCCCCAATGGATTTCTTCAGCACCGACTTCACGCCCGCAATCTCAACGGGCACCCTTCCAGTCTCCGCGGCGGAACTTCCTTCCCCAACTACCCCAGAACCCTGACCCCGAATCGGAGACATCGAGGAAGACATTAGTCAAATTGGCGTCTTACCTAACGGGTGCTGTCGCCTCGGACTCTCGCGTTGCTCCGCCGACCGATCCTACGAGAACGACTCTGGAAAGGATTCTTAAACCTCTTACAAGCCCTAGCTCCTCGACATTCAATCTTTTTACCCCCCCACAGGCAATATATCTTTAAAGCGCTTCCGCAAAGCATCAGCATCGTGACCGTCGAACCCGCGACACGCGTCACCAATCTGGGTCCTGTCCATCACCAACCCACGTGTTCTGCCGCTTCGCGTCCTGTCAAAAACCGTCGGTTGCGCCACGTGTCGTCACCACAGCGGTCGGGCCGCCTCGGTTCCCGCCCGCCTTCGATTCGCCAGGATGACGTCAAGTCAGACGACCGCCAACAAATCATGCCCAAATCCCTGCAAAATGATTACCCTCTTTTGAAATTACCCCTCGATATCGCCGCTAGATCCAAGATTTGGTCCGGCCTCCGCCAGTCCGGCCAAATCATGGAATCAACGCCAGATCCAAGATTTGGTCCGGCCTCCGACAGTCCGGCCAAATCATGAAATCGGCGCTAGATCCAAGATTTGGTCCGGCCTCCATCAGTCCGGCCAAAACACAGTCAGAGTTGGACCCAATATTTGGTCTAACACTCGTCAGTCCGGCCAAAGCAGGAGCTTCCCTCGTATCATTGACATTTCCGCTCTCCTTCGGCCCGGCCGGCACAGGAACCCGCTGCTCACCTCATATGCATCTCAATTCCAACACTTGGCACGGGCTCCCGAGCAAACGGACAAAGAACGTGACTCATCTCAACTCCCCTCTACCGGAATCCCCGGCAGAGCGAAGTTGGGGGCAATCACATCCCCCACAAATCGTATATTCTACGGGCAAACCGTATACGAATACAGTTTGGCACAAAAAAAATCATAATTTATTTACTCAAACCGCTAACCCGTACATTGGACATTTGACTTTCCACCCACTACAACAACACATCGTTCATAACCCTATCACGAGAAGGTACGGCCCTCCCCGAACCCACGTTTCTAGCGGCGCCGCTTCTCGACCGACCGATCCCTCACATCCTTAACCACTTGCCGAATCGCCGCCTCCTTAGCCTCTTGCAGCATCGGCACAACATGCTCGTCATGATACCGACGGATAGCGGCTTCGACCAGTTTGCCCTCAGCGTCCCGCTTATCCTCCAGTTGCCGCACCGCTAGACCCTTCTCCCTCTTCTCGGCCGCCAGAGCTACCTTTAGGTCCTCAATCTGCTGCCTCTGTAACCCGATCACAGACTCCTTGCTGACAACTTCCGAGGTATATTTCGCCCGGATATCATCCCTCTCTCGCGTTATTTCTTGAAGCTGCTTCTCGACCGCTGCTTTGGACGAATCGAAGTACGCAGCCCGCCCCTTCTCCACGCCGTAGGCCACCCTAACCCTCTCCAGCTCCGCCTCCGTGTCCCTCAGCTTCTCCCTGACCTCGCCAAGGTTCTTCTTCACTTCACGCAGGGCCGCCCTGGTGGCGACCGCTGAGGGACGGCCCCGCAGGGCTAGCACGTTCGTAAGCATCTACATAAACCTTGAATCAGTGAGACACGGGCACACAAAGCCGGCGTGCGAGTAAAGAAAACCGGCTTACCTGTACGACGTGCCATATAGCCGAGCCACACAGCCGCTCCGCCCCCACACGAGCCAACGACTCACGATCGCGCGGCAACCCGCAATACTCGGCGAGGCGCGCCGCCACTCCCGCATCTTCGAATACCGACTCGTCGCGGCTGACTCGAAAGGGAAACTTGCGGAGATGGTCATCAGGGTACGCCTCGACCTCTTCTCGGGTCCTCTTAAAACGAATGAGAGCGCCCTCACAGGCTTGACTCGACGACGCTCCCATTTCCCACGAAGGGATCCCGTATGGCCACTTCTGAACCGCAGGCGCCCGGCGGGGCGCGACCACCTCGGGTACCCGCGGGGGGACGGAGAGTCGGGCCCCTCGCGCGGGCACGCCCTCAGGACGATCCTCGACGGGCCCACCGGCGGAGCGGTCTTGTCCGACTGTCGCCTGTCCCGGGTGCAATCTCTCCCCCGGGGGGCCCCGCCCCCACGATCCGGGGATCCTGCCTCACTAGCCCCCCTTGCCTTTCCCGCGAGGATCAGTACCCCCCGAGTTCGGGGCAGCGGCCGAACCTGACACCTCCTCCGGCTCCCTCATCGTGTCTTCACCTGCAAAAGGAAAAGAGAGACAATCAGGGCGAGCCTAGCCCAAAGTTTACAAAACTTCAAAGATACCTAGGGCCCAAAAGTCCTGGGCGAGCTGACTGCTCTGCGTTAGACTCGCCCAATGACGACACGCCTCGGGCAGCTCCCTCAAAATCTGAGCTTTGGCAATATCCTCCCCGGTCAGCTCCACCCCTTCATTTACGAAGGGATTCCGCGCCCCCCAATTCGACGTCAGCGCCACATCACTTGGCACTGTCACGAAGACGAACTCCCTCACCCAATCGCCGACATCATCAGGCACCTCGAGGATGAGTTCTCGCCCTCTCCTGGCGCAAACGCGATGATACACCCCCCACTTCCGAACCACAAAGAAATGCTGAAACAACGCCAAGGAGGGACTCAAGGAGCAAGCAAGACACAAGACGACAAACCCCACTAACAAGCCCCAGGAACGGGGCGCTAAGGCGAATATCGGCAGCTCCAGGAAATTCAACAAGTGAAACAAATACGGGTGGATCGGGAAGCGGAGCCCCAACTCAAAGGACCGGACATAGACCCCGACCTCATTATTCCCCGGTGAGCTCACCGCTTCCTCCGACCCGGGAACCCGCACCTCATAGGGTTGTCGCACAAACCGCATGCGAATCTCCCGGATGTTGATCCTGTCCAACCTACGTCGGGGGGACTCAATGTCTCTCGGTGCAACGGATAACCATGACCATCTTTCCCTGGTCCGCTGCACCCCCGGCTGCGACGCCCCCTCGCACGCCGACTCTTCCTCCCCCACCCGGCTACTCCCTCCAATCTCAAATCGAGAGGCCATTGATCGGAAATGAAGGAAATTAATTATTGTTACCTGTTACTCCCTTAAACCTGGAAGGCGATCGGAAGAAGATGGCCGGTGACGGAAGGGACAGGTTAGCCAGCAAGCTCCAAATAGAAAAATCGAGCGCTGGAGGAGAATCGGAGAAAGACAAAAATTCCCGCCGACCGCCTCCCAGACCTTTTTAGCGGTACCGGTGGCCCCCGGGCCATCTCGGCCGTCAAACTTTCGCCACGCGGCGCCCATCGAGACATCCCCGACGCCTCGACTGGCGTGAGGGTCACCTCATCCACGTGTCGTAAACTCAATCGCAGAGACGCTTCGTTTTCCTCTGCCCCCTTTTCAAATCGTAATGATGACCACTAAAGCGGGAGTTCCGAAGCCGCCGCTGGCACTACCAGGTGGGTCCAAGGCCCATATTGAGGGTCCGGAATGTTGGATATGGTTCGCCCTCCGAGCCGAGCCGGGCTGCCGCCTCAGACTCGAAGGCCGGGGGCAATTGTTACGACCTAAAGATCGTAGTAGCCCAACTCCTGCCCGGATCCGCTAACATACCCCTTTAGCTCACCATTTAACAATTAGGGCCGCCGCCCCGAAATCCCGGGGCATCACGGAGATAGGCGCGCCTTACAGCGCTCCCCGAAACGGCCGAGGCGAACAACTGTAGCCGGCCGAGGCGAACAACCGCAGCCGCCCGACCTACCGGGGTAGCGCGTTAGGGGACGCTTGGGTAGCTAGGCCAGGCCTATTGACGGGCGCGGCCGGGCCGGACAACCCCCGACCGGAACGGCCCGTCCGATTCCCGCGAACCGCGGCGCCAAAAGTGAGCCAGACCTTTAGTTCGACGCTAACGGCAAACAGCCTAGGATAAGGACACGACTGACACATACGTCACCCGACCGCCTGACAAAGCACCCCCAGGCGGCTGACCTGACCGGCGGTTAGTGCTTTCGGCCCTGACATCCCGACAAAAGTATCCCTGGGCCGTGGCGCCACCTGACAGAGGCAGATCAGAAACTCCTGTTCCCGATGTCCTTGTCCGAAGCTTTCGCTGACACCCGAGCCAGCTCAGCACGCCTAGTCATCACCCGTCAGGTATAAATACCTCCTCTCCTCTTACGGAGGAGAGGTTGGAAAAACTCTCTGATCTTTTGTGATTCACACACGAGAGCAAAGGTCCTCCATATCTTTGCCCTCCCACCTATAGCTCGTCACGCGAGGCGGACACACCGTTAGTCCGGCCGGCGTGTCTAGCCCCCCTTTTAAACCCTTTTACTGACTTAGGCATCGGAGGGGCTAAGGGTTGGACCCCAACCCCGCCCTTCTGACGAGTTGTTCGTGCTGCAGGAGAGCTCGCCCCTTGACCAAAGTCAGCGCCAGCCTCCCGCCGTCCAACCTTCCTCAGTGGTGTCCAGCAAGATACGATCCCGTGGGCTCCACCGGCAACGGATCCAACCTCTTCATCCCACTAATCACTTGTAAAACAGCCTACCCGAATCCCCATTTCCATATAACCACCGTGCCCTTGGTTCCCCATAATACAAATTCATTGTACGCGAGTTCCACCTCGTAACAGAGTCTAGTTAACAATCAGGGACCTCTAACTAGCAAGCACATATGTCTAACTAAGTCTTACTATAGTCCTGATCTATGGATTTCCCTACTAAGCTGTGACAGATGCTCGGGCAACACGTCTACCAGCCACCTAAGACATAGGAAACGATAAAATTAGACTAAAGGCTTATGACTTGGATGTTTTAATTTATTTAATGGACATTCTATTTTTATTATCGTTGTTCCGATAATTCGCAATTGCAAGAGGGACCTGCAAGGGCCACCAATAAAACCTGTCACGACCCGCTTCCCATAACGGAAGGCGAGGCGTGAAAAGTCCGCTCAGACTTGAAGCTGTGAGGCTACAGTCTGTAAAGCGTCTGGATAACCAAGTATAGGTTCTTGCAATTGCGAAACAGCACAAAAATAATAATAAGAGAGATAATAATGATTCCAATCTCAGAAATGTCCACAAATAAAGTTCAACATCACAGAAAAGCCACCAGGCTTAAAAGAGTCTAAAAAGGGCCCCAAGCATGGCCAACAGAAAAAAAACGAACGTACAGAAAAGGAAAGGCGCTACGCACCGACAACCTAACAAGAACTAAACAGAAAGCGACACAGAAAGAAAGTCTCTACGACTGATCGTCGGTGTCCTCGTACTCCACGTCAACAGTGGACCTGACGTGCGTTTATATTTCATATATTCACGCACGTCTTCTTTTGTGTTTTTCCGTTATTTTCTGCCGTCTCGTATCCGTTTTCTCGTATTTTCTTGTTTTCTTTCACTTCTCCATGTTTTTACGTGTTTGCAGGAGTTTGCTAGCGTAGGGGACACATAACGACGATATCATAAGTCCCTAGAGTAACTGGAGGAGTCACACATGATCCAGGGGGTCAGACACAAAGATTTCTATCTTTCAGCCCCCACCCGATCGGTTGGATACAGCCAACCGATCGGGTGATGCACGCGTGCACGACCCCGACAGCTGCTGAAGCAACGCAAGTGTCAACCGACCGGGTCAGAGACCGGTTAAGCCCAACAGATCTCTCTGGAAAATGAAGCTGAATTCCAACCAATCGGGTGACATTCACCTGATCGGTTCATCTGTAGCCGATTTCCCCGAAGATACAACCCAGAGAGCTCACCCGACCATCGCTGACCGTGCCAAAACGCCGCAACTTACTGTCTTTTGGGCGACGTTTCCAACCGATCGGTTGATTTATCAACCGATCGGTTCACCCAACGACACCAAGATCCAAACGACGAGTTGCTTCCTCCAACCGATCGTGTCGTCTGACCGGGTGAAGTTTCTAAAGACCAGTGCCGATTAACGAAGCAGGTCACCCGATCGGGTGATTCTTCACCTGATCGGGTGACGTCGTTTTCTATATATATAAACCCTAGGTTTTTAGAAATGGGGGCTGTTGTATTTTTTCTGCTTTCTCTCCATTTTATGACGGTTGGAATTTATTTGATATTTGTAAGTTGTATGATCTTTACCAAACTTTAATATAGTGTTATTTGCATTGCTTTTACTACTTTTCAATCGCCGGATCATGTTTTTAACGGTTGATTTTCATTTAGATTGCTTTTTACCTAAAATGTGTGAGTAGTTCCCAAATCCAGGATTTTGGTGGAAACCCCTTCTGTTGGATCCTGTGGATGGCAAACAACATTAGAAAGGGGGTTGAATAGTGTTGTGCAAATAGTAAAATTTTTCGATTATTAATAAATGTCCTTCTAATGTTGCCAAAGAAACCAAGTAGAGCAATCTACGCTTGGTTCTTAATCAACAAAATAATCTTAAAAATACACAGAGTAATTTCACAGCAGGTAGTCGACTCCCTATGAACAGTAGTCGACTCCCAGAGTATTTATAAGCACAGATAAGATTGCAAGTGATACAAATATTATATTCACAGCGGATAAAAGTAAGTTGATCTTTGCAATAGATGAACAACAATTAGCAAATAATAAAGTAAGAGCAAAGATAAACAAACACAGATAAGAAATCGCAGACACAAGGATCTTTATCCTGGTTCCCCACAACTTTTGGGTACGTCCAGTCCCCGACCAATCCGGTACGAGATTTTTCACCATCTGCCTTGGCAAATACAAGTACCTAACTCCACTCGTTGGGATTTCCAACGACCTAGTCCAGACCAGGATTTCCAACTGGCAACACCTAGACTTGTCTAGTGTTCCAACAACAACACAATAAAATAGATATCCAATTCACCACAATAAATAGGTGGAGATTGGTTTTACACCCAGATTCTATAGCCAAACAATGATAGACAAAATTGCGTGTAGTGGCTTGATAGAATGAGATTCTAGATCACACAAAGATACGAATGAATTCTTTGTGATCTAGATCTAATGTTTTTCAAAAATCCTTTAAACAAAAATCAAGAGAAAAGTAATACGGATTTGAAAAACAGTTAGCCAATAAAACGAGAATATGATCTTTAAAAATAATAACAGAATTTTGCAAGATCACAAATAAAATAGAATTGGCTAGCGAAAGAATGAGAGCTTAGAACTTTAGAGCGTTTGCACGAGAGAATTTGATTTCAAAAGTTGTTGTATTTTTCTCAATGAAAACGGTCCTCTATTTATAGGACAAAACTGAGAATTTGAATTTCAAAAATACTTTGACTTTTGTCCCAAAAATTATGGAGAAAATCGCTCAACGATATTTCAAAATTCAAGTCAAAAACGTCAAACTTTTACAGCTGGTAGTCGACTCCCTAGGAGTGGTAGTCGACCCCCAGTGTGTTTCAGGAAATCTTGATTCTCAGCTGGTAGTCGACTCCCTACCTTTGCTAGTCGACTCCCAGAGGAGTTTTTCCTGCGACACAGCTAGTCAGACAAGTAGCTAACTCCAAGGTGTGTGGAGTTTCACTACGGAAATTATAAGATGACTAGAGAAAGCTCTCAAAAACATTTTTGAAGATGTTTTAAAAAGTATTCAAAAAACATTTTCAAATCGTTTTGTGTGTGTGTGTGTTTGTCTATATGTTTTGGCTTTAACAATACCCTAAAAAGACACAACACACTCACTATAGACTTAGGACACGTCTTCGGAAGCTTGATCAGTTTGATGAAGTAGATGTGAGCTTCACTTGAGCTTCTTGTTCTATTTGAGCTTTGAGCTTCATCATTTGATCTTAGCCACGTTCATCCTCGTCTTTGAGCGTAGATTGCGCTCCTTTGAGTATGAGTAAAGCTTCGCATATCATGCACACTTAATGGTAGTGTAGTTAGTACACTAAGCTTCATTTGGTGTGCTCATCATCAAAATCACTTGGGGTGGAATTCAATTCCCATCACCTTCGTGGGTTCTGCCTGATGCGTCTATAGGACTAGGAAATCGATAGGGATTAGGTATCTATCGGTTACGCGGGGTGTTTCATTGTCATCGGCGGGAAAAAGACCGCCTTTGACCGTTGGGCCAAGGGGGAATAAACTTGGCGGTTGAATCCCTAGCCATTGCTCACGCCCATAGCATAGACATCGAATTCTAGCGCGTGGAAACGGCAGGACGAGATGTTGGGAGTTATCGTTGCGAGCTTAGTGCTCCCGGAGTCGGTCAGTGTTAATGGACATGGGAATGCCCACTGACCGAACCTGGGTAGTCCGACGTATCATCCTAGGCACCGACCGGAATATCGGGCCCATGGGACGCTGGTATCACTCTTAGAGGCAATGTCTTACCATTAGACCCTAATTCCGATCGTTATCCTATCTGCCGGTCGTATTAGCGAGAATCACATGATAGGGTGGAAACCGAAGTCCCGGGTTTCCCTTTATTTTGTCTATCCCTCGCATTTTATTTCCGTGACAACCCATCTACCGATTCGGGCTAGCTCACCCACGGGGTGAATTTGGTCCTTTCTGACACAAGCACAACCATGCCTCCCTGAGTTCGACCCCCAAGCCACCCTACAACACTGTGCGCTTGCAGTTATAAATATTTAAATCTCGCGCCCCCAATCCTATTTTGCACACATTGCACGCACAAGACGCGGGGACGTCAAGCTTTATGGTGCCGTTGCCGGGGAGGCAACGTGTTTGTTATTTTTGGATCTCATGAACCCTTGAGTCTAGCTCATGTCTCTATCTCGCAATAATTTTCGCATTCTACACTTTTTGATTTTACTTGGACATATTGTAAATATTAGTTGTATAGAATTGGCCGACTGAGTCGCCATACTGTCATTGTTACTCCTCACATCCCATTCATGCAACTGGTGCTTTTGACGTGTTTTCTATCTGTGCAGTTCTCCCTCCCTCCTTTTCTCACAGGTTTTCTGCTCCCCGACAAGGATGTAGTGTGCCGTTTCGGGCGATATCTGGGATCATTCACACCACATCCGCTGCTTGGCACAGAGTTTAACAGAATCCCTAAATGCCTCAAACATTCTATCCCTTCTGTCTGCTGCTGTGGAACACCAGAGGAGGTATCATGATACACAGCAGCACACAGTCACGACAACTCTCCTGCCTCCAGATGAAGTTGCGTATATTGACGTGCACAATTCCGAACTCAGTGGGGAAGAATTGTTCACCTATAAGGAGTTTTGTCAGGAGAGCTATCAGGCAGAGTCTGTCGAGCACGGTGGACAAGAATCGATCTATTCCTTGCAGACTTTTATAGAGCATCCCGGATCTTGGGAAAATGAGGAAGCCGGAGACTATTGAAACCTGTTTCCACGTTGAAGCCTTCTTCCCGGATAATTATTATGAGCTTGAGAGAGACCCAGAGCCATCCTCTGTTGTCCCATCATTACCTTACGAGGCTTTACCAAGCGAAACCACGGCTGGGAGTGAGGTTTCGGATGCTAGCTTTCAAGAGACCCACGAAGAAGTCCTTTCACTAGAGGATGCTCAGCTTGAGAAATATGCGTCGGGACCCCATGAAGTTGAGATGAAAGAGTTGCCCCCGTGACTAAAGTATGAATTTTGGGGAAGGATTCGACCCTGTCGGTAATAGTGAACTACGCACTGCCTGAAGACCAGATGACAAGCTTCTTGGTGTTTTAAAAAGGTTTAAGGGTGTTTTCGGGTATGCAATTGAAGACTTGAAAGGAGTTAGCTTGGGTATCTGCTCACATAGGATACTGCTTGAGGATGAGCAAGCCTCCTCAATCGAGCCGCAATGGAGACTAAACCCCATCATGACGGAGGTGGTCAAAAAGGAGATTGTTAGGCTTCTACATGCCGGTATCATATACCCTATCTCCGACAGTCGCTGGGTTAGCCCGGTGCACATGGTACCCAAGAAAGGTGGAATGACGATGATTCGCAATGAGAAAAACGAGCGCATACCTACGAGGACCGTCACAGGGTACTGGATGTGCATTGACTACAGAAAGCTGAATAAGGCCACGAGGAAGGATCACTACCCTCTCCCTTTCATTGATCAGATGCTCGAGAGGCTAGCAAAGCACAACTACTTCTGGTTTATGGACGGGTACTCCGGTTTTCTTCAAAGCCCCATCCATAATGACGACCAGGAGAAGACGACTTTTACTTGTCCATTTGGGACATAGCATATAGGAGAATGCCGTTTGGGCTTTGTAACACCCCGGCTACATTCCAAAGACTAATGTCGACAATCTTTACCGACTACTCCCAGGATATCATGGAGGTTTTCATAGACGATTTTTCCGTCTATGGAACAGAGTTTGACTCATTCCTTAGCAATCTAACTAAAGTCCTGGAGAGATGTCAAGACAAGGGTCTAGTCTTGAATGGGGAGAAATGTCATTTCATGGTCCAAGGAGTTGTGCTAGGACACGTCATCTCTTCAAGGGGAATCGAGGTAGATAAGGCGAAAGTAGAGGTGATTGAAAAGCTTCCGCCTCCGATCAATCTTCGTGGGGTCCGTGGTTTTTTAGGGCACGCGGGATTTTACCGCCGCTTCATAAAAGACTTCTCCAAGATTTCCAGGCCGCTGACCCAACTCCTCGTGAAGGATGCACCTTTCGTCTTCAACGACGAGTGTATGGAAGCCTTCCGCCTTCTGAAGCAAGCCTTGATTTTTGCACCCGTGATTCAGCCACCGGACTAGAATTTATCTTTCGAGCTAATGTGCGACGCTAGTGATTATGCCGTTGGAGCCGTCTTGGGGCAGAGAAAGTATAAAAATCTGCATGTTATATATTATACGAGCAAGACCTTGACGTTGCCCAAAGAAATTATACGACCACGGAGAAAGAATTGCTAGCAGTCATCTATGCCATGTACAAGTTCCGGCAATATCTTGTTGGTGCGAAGGTGATCGTGCACACGGATCACACGGCTCTCAAATACCTACTGAACAAGAAGGAGGCTAAGACGCGGCTCATTAGATGGATTCTCCTCCTCCAGGAATTCGACCTGGAAATCAAAGACAAGAAGGGGCAGAGAATATCGTTGCCGATCACTTGTCCAAAATGCCTACCCTTGATTTGAATGCTACTCCGGTTGACGACTCGCTCCTTGACGAGCACCTCTTCTCCATCTCTTCCGCTTGGACTCCTTGCAAATTATCTGACCTGCGTCATCGTCCCCCACAACGTGAGCTATCAGCAGAAGAAGAAATTCTTTTATGAGGTCTGTAAGTTTTATTGGGATGACCCTCATTTGTACAAGACCTGTAATGATGGGGTGATACGAAGGTGCATTCCGGAAACTGAGGCGACCTCCATAATTTCCTATTGCCATGATCAGCAGTGTGGAGGTCACGCGAGCGCCTATAAGACGATGGCGAAAATCTTTCAGAGTGGATTCTACTGACCGACCCTCTTTAAGGACACCCACGCTTAAGTCCAGGCCTGCGACAAATGCTAGAGGACGGGAAACATCTCCACGAGGAACGAGATGCCTCCGTACTACATCTTAGAAGTAGAGATCTTCGATGTGTGGGGAGTCGACTTCATGGGACCGTTCCCCTCGTCCTCTGGGAATCAGTATATCTTGGTAGCCGTAAACTACGTATCGAAGTGGGTTGAAGCGATAGCCAGTCCAATTAATGATTCTCGAGTGGTCGCCAAGTTCTTTAAAAACATCTTCCCGCAGTTCGGTGTACCTCGAGTTTTGATCAGTGACAGAGGGAGCCACTTCATAGAGAAGAAATTCGAAGATCTCTTGAAGAAGTACGGGGTGCAACACCGAATAGGGCGTGCCTACCACCTGCAAACTAGCGGCCAAGTGGAAGTTTCCAACCGGGAGATCAAAAGCATACTAGAGAAGACGGTGGCCAACTCTAGGAAGGATTGGTCATCAAAACTTTTTGACGCGCTCTGGGCTGACAGGACGGCATTTAAAACTCAGATCGACACTATCCCCTACCGGCTTGTCTATGGGAAGGCATGCCATCTACCCGTGGAATTGGAACACAAGGTGTTTTGGGAAAACAAGAACCTAAACTTTGACGCCAAGGAGGTTGGAGGCCACCGACAGCTACAACTTAACGAGCTCGACGAGATCCGGCTCAATGCTTATGAAAATGCCTGGATCTACAAGGAGAAGCTGAAGCAGTGGCACGATAAGCGCATCCTGAAGAGGGAATTCAAGGAAGGAGACTTAGTTCTCCTCTTCAACTCGAGGCTGAAGCTTTTTCCTGGAAAGCTCAAGTCAAGGTGGTCGGGACCTTTCCGCGTCACCAAGGTCTTCCCGCATGGGGCTATCGAGATAATGGGAAGAGATGAATCATTCAAAGTCAACAGGCAGCGCCTTAAACACTATGCGGTAGGAGAACCAGCATTCTCTCCGGTCGGATTCTCAACGACCGACGACTCTTCCTCAAACCCTCCAGATCCTAATTGACCACCAAAAGAGGCGTCGAGGAAACGACGTTAAACAAAAGCGCTTCATGGGAGGCAACCCATGTTCTAAACTCTCGCCTTTGTTTTTAAGCTTGTTTTTAGCTTGATTTTTCCTATTTTTTATAAATAAATCTAGCCACGGGGACTTTCGTCAAGAGACTTAGGCCATTTATGAATTTTTGCAGGAAACAAGCTCTCACCCGATCTGGTGACCATTCAACCGATCGGGTGAGACGTATCAGACAATGGCATGTATATGTTCTCCAGTCAATCGGTCGGGTGAAGCAAGCTGAGATCGGGTGGCTGACCATGTGAGAAGGGCTGAATTCTCGGGAAATTTGGGGATTACATCAACCGGTCGGTTGAGTGAAGCTGCGATCAGTTTGTTTTCGCCCCTATATATATTCCGTTCGCGCGACTTCGTCCACCCGACCCCCAAACTCCCATTCGCATGATCTCTCTCCCTCCAACTGCCAAATCGATCTCCTCCATCTACCACAATACCCTTAAACCCTCATCCTCACTCATTCCCATACTCCCCTACCATCACCACCCTTCCCATCAACAACATTCACTCACCAAACATCCAAACCCTAACCCTAGCCCCCAAATTTTCGAAAATTTCAATTCTTATCAGATCAGCGAGCGGCGGCTTCCCAAATCGCTTCCTTATACTGCGTGGGGTCTTCCGGGTGCTTGATCTTGTAACGTTGATGGGTAACATCTTTCCACTCTTCACAATTCTTTCATTATATGCAATGTCTTGAATTTGTGTTTGCATACTTCATCTGCTTCATCATCTTTATAGACACCATATCCCACTTTATCATTCTTCCCCACGCCATCACCATGTCTGGGAAAGGAAAGGAGGCAGCCTCTTCGTCACGCAGACATCCCATATACGGCCCTTTTTCCCCTTCTTTCCTTGGCATCAACCCCTCTTCTAAACAGCAAACCGATCGTTTACAAGCCCTTCTTCATCGCCCGATGCGACCTACTCTTTTCGCCGACTCCCCCACTCTCGAATCTCTTGGACTCCTTCGGGGCGTCAGCGCACTTTTCGCTTTATAGGTTGCGATTTCCTTCTGCGGTCACATGCCAATACACGCAGGAATCTCACACTTGAGTTCCTCAGCTCTCTCGAGGTGACCGATTTAGGTTTCACCTTCCACGCCTTCAATTGCAATTTTACCATGAGTTTCAACGAGCTTAACAATATTCTTAATTTCCCTCATCCCGATCGTCATGTTGAATGCTCAACTCATGATCGGTCTGACATCTTTTCTCACTTTCGGGCTGATGGCGTTTGGCAACAGTTCACACGATATACCACCTTTCCTTCGGTAGCTCTTGCATCTTACATCATACACCCATGCTACCGCTTCGCCCATTGCTTCCTTGCCAACACCATTTTCGCCCGCGTGGTGTTTCCACGGTGTCTAGGGATGAACTCTTCTTTCTTTATGCCATGTCCCACGACCGGATTCATGGACATATCCCTATGCCCATAGACACCGCTCCTGGATCATCCACGAGATCTTAGCTGTTAGCCGTAAAAACTTCTGGTTCTATCTGTTGTGGTGGGGTGATTACTCTTATCGTCAGTTGTGTTTTGAGTATGCCGCCCCACCTCCCTATTGTACCGGGGCATAGCCATATTGATCATGACTACTTGATCGATATCGGCATGCTCACTCCTTTTGGTGAGGAGCGTGCAGTTTACCTCTATAGCCCTACTTGCACGGCTTTTTCCATCCTCCCACCCTCATCTCCTAAGAGACTCCCCATTCGCATTTCACATCTACTATGGGAGTTCTTCCCGGATCCTTGGTATGCCACTCTCGTAAATTTTCCACCCTTGGATCCTCCCGATTGGCACCCGTATGTCGGGTCACCTGGTGCGATCATCATCCACCACGATGAACCAATAAATTTTCACCATGATCCACCGGTAATCGAACCCATTGCTCCCCCTACTCCTGTCGGCACACCCTCTCTTTCGTCCTCCGAAGATTCCTTCTTCCACTATTCAACACCGTCCTCACCATCTCCCTACCATTCTACCGACAGCGGGTCCGATTGACCTCCCCTTGCATATCTCTGCATTTTCATGATCATATCATATCGCTAGCACTGTCATGTCTAGCTTGGGGGAAGTCAATTTTTCTGTGTTTTGTCGTGTGATGTTTTCTTTGTGTGCTTGTTATATTATTGTGTCGTGTGATTTTCTATTTTTATTTTCTGTTCATATGTCGTGTTGTGTGATTTTCTTTATTTTCCTTATTTTCAATTTCGTACGTGTGTTTTTCTTTTTTCTTGTTTTTTCATTTCTTTTTGTGTCGGTGCGTATTCCCCCCATTTTCATTGTCCTCCCGTGTTTACTCTTATTGCATTGAGGGCAATGCAAGTTTCAGCTTGGGGGAGTCGCACTTCGTGCGTCATTTGTGTTTTTTTCTTCGTTTTGAGTCGTTTTCATCGTGTTTTTATTTTTTCTTTTCTTCTTTTTATCTCTTTCTCCTAGAGATGAACCCTATGATGAATTGCCACAAAAATCACACACACACACACACCTAGCATGGCTTCGATAATCACAGTCACTAACCCTAGGAAGCCGAGTCCTCTTGCATTTCATTCATCGTGGGTCCGCTTAGCTTTTTTGTGAGTCGTGTGTCGTGACAAGCGTTTGGTGTGCTTCTACTTTGTGATTTTGATTTATATATCTGTCCAGGAATGACCCCTAGATTATCATGCTTCGATTTGAATATACGGTATTTTGTCTCTCTTATCTTCTTCTGAATGCATGAATATATATATATCGTATGCTTCATTTCGCATGTGTCGGGATTCCACAGTTAGGACTAGGATAACCCATTTTGGCCTACGCTCCGATTAGCGAAAAATCTCCTTTGCCCAAGTGTTTAGAATCCGACTTCTTTTTTATTTTACTTGGTGCAAATCCCCTCGTCGTGTACCGTTCTCCCACTTGGGAGAGTACACACATGTATATACCCCAAAATCCAAAAATAAAAAAAGAGAGAGAGAAAAGAAAAACCCAACAAAAAGAGAAAAGAGAAAAGAAAGAAAAAAATACATATGTATAGCCAAAAATCCAAAAAATACATATATCCAAAACCCAAAAAATTTTGTGTGTATATATTTTCCTGCCTCCGAGAATAAAGGGAATGTGAGAATTTGCATCGAGTGTTCTACTCCACATCATCTCAACCCCCATCGCTTTCGAAAACACTTGGAATAGAGAATTTCTAGCTATTATCTAGGCGATAGTGTGGTGATGTCCAAGTCCCTAGCTGTGCAGTCCCTGACACATGATACGTTTCGATTCTCACTTTCCTCTCATGCATGCTTGACCTATATATTCACCGCTTATTTCAAATCGAATCGATATTTGGGTCTTTTCTTGGATTTGTGTATATAGAGCTTATAGCACAATGTAGATAGTGACACTGTCTGCTAGCACACGACCGCACTCACTCGCGCTTCACTGTGTGGGCCCACGACACTTGTCTGGACTCGTATTCCTTGGGTTAGTGTTGTGATTTGGCGTTTTCTTGCTTGGTGTATCGTTTTTGATTTTGTTGGCCGTGACGGCCGATTTAGGATTTAGAGTTCTCTTTTTCTCTCCTCCTCTCTATTTTCTCGCTCCGAGCTCCTACTCTCACTCGTCTTCCTCGAGGATGAGGAAGGGTTCAGCTTGGGGGATTTTGACGTGTGTTTATATTTCATATATTCACGCACGTCTTCTTTTGTGTTTTTCTGTTATTTTCCGTCGACTCGTATCCGTTTTCTCGTATTTTATTGTTTTCTTTCACGTCTCCATGTTTTTACGTGTTTGCAGGAGTTTGCCAGCGTAGGGGACACATAACGACGATATCATAAGTCCCCGGAGCAACGAGAGAAGTCACGCATGATCCAGGGGGTCAGACACAAAAATTTCTATCTTTCAGCCCCCCACCCGATCGGTTGGATACAGCCAACCGATCGGGTGATGACGCATGCACGACCCGGACAGCTGCTGAAGCAACACAAGTGTCAACCGACCGGGTCAAAGACCGGTTCAGCCCAACAGATCTCTCTGGAAAATGAAGTTGAATTCCTATCGATCGGGTGACATTCACCCGATCGGTTCATCTGTAGCCGATTTCCCCGAAGACACGACCCGTAGAGCTCTCCCGACCGTCGTTGACCGTGCCAAAACGTCGCAACTTACTGGCTTTTGGGTGACATTTCCAACTGATCGGTTGATTTATCAACCGATCGGTTCATCTAAACGACACCAAGATCCAAACGATGAGCTGCTTCGTCCAACCGACCGTGTCGTCTGACCGGGTGAAGTTTCTGAAGACCGCTGTCGATTAACGAAGCAGGTCACCCGATCGGGTGATTCTTCACCCGATCAGGTGACGTCGTTTTCTATATATATAAACCCTAGGTTTTCAGAAACGGAGGCTGTTGTATTTTTTCTGTTTTCTCTCCATTTTGTGACGGTTGGAATTTATTTGATATTTGTAAGTTGTCTGATCTTTACCAAACTTTAATATAGTGTTATTTGTATTGCTTTTACTACTTTTCAATCGTCGGATCATGTTTTTAACGGTCGATTTTCATTTAGATTGCTTTTTACCTAAAATGTGTGAGTAGTTCCCAAATCTGGGATTTTGGTGGAAACCCCTTCTTGGGTTCTGCCTGATGCGTCCATAGGACTAGGAAATCGATAGGGATTAGGTATCTATCGGTTACGTGGGGTGTTTCATTGTCATCGGAGGGAAAAAGACCGCCTTTGACCGTTGGGCCAAGGGGGAATAAACTTGGCGGTTGACTCCCTAGCCATAGCTCACGCCCATAGCGTAGACATCGAATCCTTGCGTGTGGGAACGACAGGACGAGATGTTGGGAGGTATCGTTGCGAGCTTAGTGCTCCCGGAGTTGGTCAGTGTTAATGGACATGGGAATGCCCACTGACCAAACCCGGGTAGTTCGGCGTATCATCCTGAGCACCGACCGAAATATCGGGCCCATGGGACGCTGGTATCACTCTTAGAGGCAACGTCTCACCATTAGACCCTAATTCCGATCGTTATCCTATCTGCCGGTCGTATTAGCGAGAATCACATGATAGGGTGGAAACCGAAGTCCCAGGTTTCCCTTTATATTGTTTATCACTGGCATTTTAGTTCCGTGACAACCCATCTACCTATTCGGGCTACCTCACCCATGGGGTGAATTTGGTCCTTTCTGACACAAGCACAACCACGCCTTCCTGAGTTCGACCCCCAAGCCACACTACAACACCGTGCGGTTGCGGTTATAAATATTTAAATCTCGCGCCCCCAATCCTATATTGCACACATTGCACGCACAAGACGCGGGGACGTCAAGCTTTATGATGCAAGGGGGAGGTCAGAAAACAAAATGAAATCAAAAAGCCGGAGAGGAATCATCCTCGTCCTCCTCGGTGGAAGAAGTGGGGGATGCGGGGGAGTGGATGGGTAAGGTGACAGGTGTGCGGAGAAGTGGAGAAAGTGGTCGAGGTGATGGATCGATAGGTGTGGATGAAGTGTAGACGATGGGTGGAGTAGTGGTGATGGTGAGTGGGAGTGAAATGGCGACCAAGGCGGTGGTGGATGGTGGGGGTACGGTGGTAGGTGAGGATGGAGGGGGAAGTGATCGTGAGTGCACCTGCAATTTCTTGCGGCGCGTGTATGGGGTAATGGAAGCAGTCGTGAGAGGAGGTGAAGTGGAGGGAATGGAAACGGTGGGAGTAGATGAGGTGGTAGGAATGGAAGTGGTGATAGGAGGGGATGGTCACTTAGGGGGTGATGGTGGAGGTGAAGAATGTCGAGGGGGTGAAGGTGGCGGTGAGGGGTGTGGTGTGGGTGGAGGAGGTTCGTGGACGTGAGTGAGAAGGCGGAGGATGGTGGCCACGTTCCTCTCAAGTGCGAGGAAACGTGGGTGAGTGAAGAAGGAAGAGGATGGGACCAAGGAGGTGGAAGAAGAAGCGGCAGCACGCAATGCAGCTAACTCAACCTCGAGGTGGAGGCGAGTAGAAGCGGCTCGACGGAAGGTGGAGGCGGTGGTCGTGCGGATCGGAGAGGTGGTGACGGTCGTGGTGGGAACAGAGGCAGGGATGACAGTACTAGGCCCAGCACCAGGGTCATCACGATGCACAGGGATGTCCTGCTCGCCTAAGTGGGCGGCAGGGGAAGGTGGTCTGGGTGCGCCCGGGATAAATGGAAGACGCACCCCCCCATGAAATCAGGATCAGGTGAGAAAGTCCAGTTTTCCACAAGCTGGATGGTCATGCGAGCGGGGTTGGACAGAATGGTATAGGGAGCTGGGGGTGTCTGTAATGGAAGGTGAAACGGCCATCGGAGAGGGGTTTAATCATGTGAATATGCCGTAGGACGTCGAGATCTAGACGTGAGGGTCATGCGGCAGTAGGAAGATCTCGGGGGATGACAATGTTGAACTGGGGAGCCATTGCTATGATCGTGATAAGGCCCCCACAACAAATCTTGCCCTTGCCGGCACGGCTAATCTCAAGAAGCTTGAAAACAAGCCAAGCACCGGCATGGACAGTAACAACCGGGGCCCTAAAAGAAATCCCTCATCACCCCGAACAAAAGGGAAGGTCATGGCCCACAAAATGAAGAGATCAGGGATGGTCACGGTACCTGACTCATCCCTGGGGAAAAACATGCAAGAAATGATTCAGTGGGCCAGACGGAAGATGGGGTGGATGATGGAGGAGGCCTTGGCCTTACCTCAGGGATAGTGAGCATGTAGGATGAGGCAGAACCAAAACTGATCGACGTCAAATTCGGGCGGATACCCGTAGGGACGGATAGCGTCGTCCCCAAGGATGGGGAAACCAAAGATTTTATTAATGGCGTTTAGGTCAGTGCGAATGGTTCTGTTACGGATGCGAAAGATGACGATCGACCCCGATTCACAGACAAGGTTATATAAGAATTCCAGTGTGAGGGAGGGGTAGGATACCGCGGTGGCACTTAGGAAAGCTAACCAACCTAAATTTGCGAAGAGAGTCTCGACCTCGGTGAAGACACCGAGATCGATAAGCGTTTTGGGTGTGGGTAAATTTGGTCGATAGATGCCCCCGTGCATCAAATCTATGATAAAAATCTTTGTGCTCTTGATTCCTAAAGAGATAGCCACGCGGGCCCATCAGTGGGTCCTCAGCTGGGATGATAGGTTGGGGTTGGGGTTGGGGTTGGGTTGTGCAGGCTGTGTAGGAGGAGGGCGTGAGTGTGGTGGACGTGTAGTCTTGCGTCTCTTGTGAGACGACCCCTCCTCTCGCATAATACCCTTACCCTTATCTTGATCTCGGGCCATGTGGGTGTGTGTGCGTGAGTGAATGCGAAAATGTGATGAATGCACACACACAAAAGAAATCGAGCAAATTGAAATTCTAGGGCAAAATATAAAATTAAGCTAAGGAGCGAAGTTACCCAATCAAGATGAAGATCCTTGGTCGTAGATGTTCCAACGTGACGCAACGGGAAGAAGTGTGAAGTCGCGACGCTTCTTTTCAGTAAATTTCGAAAATGGGAGGGAAGTGCAAAAATTAGGGTTTTTGTGGGGGTAAAAACGAAAATGGAGGGAGAGAAATCGATGGAGGGAAGGAGATGGAGAGTGGGGGGATCGATCTAGGGGGTTTTATGGTCGGTTGGGGGAGTATCGTCGTCGGTTGTGGGAGGAGGAAGTCGAAACGACGAGAAAAATCGAGATCGGGCGAGAGAGATGAACGGGTGAGGGCGCTGCGTATTTATTGGGTTTAAGTCGAATCGATCGGGTGAGTTTTCACCTGATCAGTTGACAATTAGTTCGAAAATTGCTGAAAAGATGCTACAGGCGAACCGATCGATTGAGAACTCAACCGATCGGTTGGCCGCTTCACAGATTCTCTCGAGAATTGAGTGCTGCTCACCTGGTCGGTCACCCGACCACGCTTTGTATCAACCGATCGGTTGATCAACTCCCAAAATTTTCCGAGACTTTGGCCAAGCTCACACGGTCTGCCACACGGTCTCACGTTGCTTCACCCGACCGGTTCGTTGGAGAACAGATATGGCCATTGTCTGATACGTCTCACCCGATCGGTTGATTGATCGCCCGATCATTGTAGTATAGTGGTGAGTATTCCCGCTTGTCACGCGGTTGACCCGGGTTCGATCCCCGGCAACAGTGCCATAAAGCTTGATGTCCCCTGCTGTTTGATGCGTGTAATGTGTGCAATATAGGATTCGGGGCGCGAGATTTAAATATTTATAACCGCAAGCGCACGATGTTGTAGTGTGGCTTGGGGTCGAACTCAGGGAGGCGTGGTTGTGCTTGTGTCAGAAAGCACCAAATTCACCCCATGGGTGAGCTAGCCCGAATCGGTAGATGGGTTGTCACGGGAATAGAATGCGAGGGAAAAAACAATATAAAGGGAAACCCGGGACTTCGGTTTCCACCCTATCATGTGATTCTCGCTAATACGACCGACGGATAGGATAACGATCGGAATTAGGGTCTAATGGTGAGACGTTGCCTCTAAGAGTGATATCAGCGTCCCATGGGCCCGATATTCTGGTCGGTGCCCAGGATGATACACCAAACTACCCGGGTTCGGTCAATGGGCATTCCCATGTCCATTAACACTGACCGACTCCGGGAGCACTAAGCTCACAACGATAACTCCCAACATCTCGTCCTGCCATTCCCACACGCTAGGATTCGATATCTACGCTATGGGCGTGAGCTATGGCTAGGGAGTCAACCGCCAAGTTTATTCCCCCTTGGCCCAACGGTCAAAGGCGGTCTTTTTCCCACCGATGACAATGAAACACCCCGCGTAACCGATAGATACCTAATCCCTATCGATTTCCTAGTCCTATGGACGCATCAGGGAGAACCCACGAAGGGGTTTCCGCCAAAATCCCAGATTTGGAAACTACTCACACATTTTAGGTAAAAAGCAATCTAAATGAAAATCGACTGTTAAAAACATGATCCGACGATTGAAAAGTAGTAAAAGCAATGCAAATAACACTATATTAAAGTTTGGTAAAGATCAGACAACTTACAAATATCAAATAAATTCCAGCCGTCACAAAAAGGAGAGAAAATAGAAAAATACAACAGCCCCCGTTTCTGAAAACCTAGGGTTTATATATATAGAAAACGACGTCACCCGATCGGGTGACATGCTTCGTTAATCGACAGCAGTCTTCAGAAACTTTACCCAGTCAGACGACACGGTCGGTTGGAGGAAGCAGCTCGTCGTTTGGATCTTGGTGTCGTCGGGTGAACCGATCGGTTGATAAATCAACCGATCGGTTGGAAACATCACCCAAAAGACAGTAAGTTGCGAGTTTTGGCATGGTCAGCGACGGTTGGGTGAGCTCTCCGGGTCGTGTCTTTGGGAAAATCGGCTACAGATGAACTGATCGGGTGAATGTCACCCGATTGGTTGGAATTCAGCTTCATTTTCCAGAGAAATCTGTTGGGCTGAACCGGTCTCTGACCCAGTCAGTTGACACTTGCGTTGCTTCAGCAGCTGTCCGGGTCGTGCACGCGTGCATCACCTGATCGGTTGGCTATATCCAACCGATCGTGTGGGGGCTGGAAGATAGAAATCTTTGTGTCTAACCCCCTGGATCACGCGTGACTCCTCATGTTGCTCCGAGGACTTATGATATCATCGTTATGAGTCCCCTATGCTGGCAAACTCCTGCAAACATGTAAAAACACGAAGAAGTGAAAGAAACCAAGAAAATACGAGAAAACGGATACTAGACGGCGGAAAATAATGGAAAACACACAAAAGAAGACGTGAGTGAATATATGAAATATAAACGCACGTATGGACCCAGGCTCAAAGTCAACAAAGGCCTCGTCCTCTGCAACGGGCTCTGGCTCAGCAACTAACAAGTGACATCCAAGAGAGAGGAGGGCGCATGTCAGCAAGTCTACAAGAGACTTGTGCAAGGAAACTAAAAAGAAAGGAAACAACCTAGCAGTTCTAAAATATGCGATGACATGGAAGTTTAAGGTATGGATGCAATAAGTAAGAAAGTGCAACAAGTATGACATGCAATGGGTAGCAAAGCTACTAAAACAGTCACATGGATTTACAAGTCAAGTAAACACGTCGTGCACAGAGTTTACGCCTTTTGGCTGGAGTGGCTGTACGGGCCAACTCCTAAGCTCAAGTGATCGCTTAACCCTACCCCTCCACGTGTAATCGGGCATTGGCTTTTGACCAACACATGTAGCCGCTTCTGGATCATGAGCCAGGAAGTGTATTTGGCATAGGGTTGTGCCTGCAACGCAGGTGCCTAGCCTCAACAAGCAAGTACAAGTAGCGTGTGCTACAAATGCAACATCCAAGCATGGAATGACATGTAGGTGCATGGCATGGCAAGAGTACAATTAAAGTGCGTACAGTTATGGAAATTAAATGTGACAGGCATGGCAGAGTACAAATAAAATGCATACTGATATGGAAATTAAATGTGACAGGCAAAATGTATGAATGACATGGCAGGGTGTCAGATCTAGCTTCGTTGTCAAGCTAGATCTTGAAATTGCGTCTAGGCGAGTATCATTTCGTCATCTAGTCTCTTTTACGCTAAAAACAAGGGATGGCCTAAAACATGGCCTAAAGCACAAGTTGGCAAGTTTCACTTGCCTGAAATACGTGCCGGTATCACAATTCTCAAAGTCCAATCATAGATTCACAACGTCCAAAGATTCCACGCTCAGTCCAACAATCAGCCTACAATCCCGTATTATTAAGTTGGATTAGTGAGTTACAAAGAAGTAAAAATATTCTTTTTTTAATCTTGAATTAACATGCGATGGTTGGGGTTCCTAAGGTTAGAAATATACCATCACACGACGCGAGAGCTACACTGACATCGGGTAGTGACGTCAGGGGTTGAATTAACCGAAGCGTGCGATGAGCCACTGCATGGTAGCGATCAGCATCAACGGCGGGCGATAGCGACAACGAACGATGATCAGCCGGGTAGCGGCACGATCACCGAACAGCGACACGGAGGGAGAGGATAGCCGTGCGACGTCCTACGGCCTGCTGTCGAGTTGTGCACGGCAAGGGCACAACGGAGAACACGGCAAGATTGGAGAGATGGGATGCGGCCCAGCAATGGTAATCGGCAGTTTATTCTTGGTAGGGGTACTGATCTTGCAGCAAATGAAAGATTGAGGGCGATGGGGATCAAGGTTTGTGCGGTTGGCTAGTGCTTCGACCTGGGGTCTGTTGTGCGTAAGGGGGCGGCCATGGAGTTGTGATCTGTTGAAGGGGAAGATGATAGCCGGAGTTGTAACCAAGGGGAGTTCGACAATTGATTCAAGGCTTAACACATGGGTGTTTTGAGGTGGAGGAGAGAGCGCATGGCCGGTCAAGGGGAGGCCGGCGTCAACCCTAGGGTGGCTGGAGGAAGATTGTAATGGGGAGAGCTGATGGGATTCGGCCTATATCTTGGGGGTCGCGGCTATCATAGATGGAGGAGAGATGGTTGTTGTATAGGGGAGGGGACGAAGTCTGCGCGGCTGCGTGGCTAGAGAGATCACCGGCGTGCGGCTGTGCTGTGCAGTGTTGGGCGGAGAGGGCTGGAAGTAAGAGAGGCGGCGGCCATGGGGGTTTGACAGTGCTTGAAAGGGGAAGAGGAGGTGCTCGGCCTTGGTTTTAGGAAGGATGAGATCGCCGGAGCAAGGAGGTGTGGCCGGAGTCGGGGTTAAGCTGGTCGGAGTCTCGTGCAATGGTGATGCAGCAAAAATGCAAGAGGTGGCTGATTGGTTGGCCAGGGTGAAAACGTGAGCTTAGGGAAAGAAAAGGGGTTTGCTATATAAATTTAGGATTTGGGTAAAGTTAGGTGGTTGGGAGAGAGAATGTGAGAGGGAGGGGGTGTAATTAGGGTGATTTAGGATGGTGAATAGCTAGGAGAATTGTTTCATGAGATGTAGATCATATGGCTAAGATTAAATCAGATTTAATTAAGTTTGAATTAAGATGAGCTAGGCTAATTACAATTTGGAAGTGATTAGTGAAATAGGCCAATCAAACGGTGTCCGAAAAATATAATAAAAATACCGGGACGACCGTGTCGACGAGAGAATCGAGGCTATAATGATTGATCACTGGCTAGGGTAATGGAAAATGGAACTAAAAATGAAGAGATCAAGCGACAAAGTCTAAAGTTACGACACTCCTCCAAACAAAGTTGTTTTGTGGGAGAATGTCCCATGAAATGACGTTCCAAAATAATTCCACAAATAAATACTCTTCCAGAGGGTCACAACGGCATATCATATCGCGCGTTCTGAATGAAGGATAAGGCTAAGAAAAATACGCGAACTTCAAGGAAAATACGTGTACAAAGGTTACGGGGTCCAAAGGCGACAGTAATCTCAAGTTGGGCACACATCGGGGGTTGGCTTACTAAGGATGCAACCAAGGTGCTACGGCCCTATCGACTCAATGACACGACTCACATACAATCAACAAAACCAATCAGGTACCCGAAATTGCTATACACACAACCGTATTACGAATAGTGAGTACCGGTCGTTACATATAGTGATTTGTGGACACGAGTTGTTTGCAGATTTTATGATAGTTGAAATGTCAAACTTTGATGCGATATTCGGCATGGATTTGTTAGGAAATTTGTACGCTACTATCGATTGTCACAACAAGAAAGTAGTGTTTGAAATCCCTGATCATTCTGTGTTTGAATTCATGAGCAGAGAATGTTCACTTGGGACTATCAAGTTTCAGGCCAAGCCGAACACGCTAATCATTGCATCGATGCAAGTTGAACCCGAGAAACCTAGAGTGGTTCGAGACTTTGCAGACGTATTTCCTAAAGATATTTCAGGATTACTGCCTGATCGAGCTCTGGAATTCACTATCGACCTTATGGCGAGCACTCAACCTATTTTAAAGGCTCCTTATCGAATGGCTCCTGCTGAACTGGAAGAACTTCGGAAACAACTCGACGACCTATTAGAAAAGAGACTGATACATCCCAGCGTATCTCCTTGGGGTGCACCAGTTCTTTTGGTCAAGAAGAAGGATGGTTCGAGAAGGATATGTGTAGATTACCGAGAACTAAATAAGGTAACCATAAAGAACAAGTACCCGTTGTTGCGCATTGACGACATCTTCGATCAACTTGGCGGATCGCGATTATTCTCGAAGCTGGATCTCCGAAGTGGTTATCATCAAGTGAAGGTCAGAAGTGAAGACATCCCGAAGATGGCATTCTGGACCAAGTATGGGCACTATGAATTTGTGGTCATGCCGTTCGGTGTGACTAACACCCCAGCAGTATTCATGAACCTTATGAACTTGATCTTCTATGAGTTCTTGAATAAGTTCATGGTGATCTTCATCGACGACATCTTGGTCTACTCGAAGGATGAAGAATAGCATGCCGAGCATCTACGCCAAGTATAGCAATTATGAATTATGGCTAGACCGAGCCACCTTTCTTGGTCATGTGGTATCATGAGATGGTATCTCTGTCGATCCGGAGAAGGTCATTTCAGTCAAGAACTGGTCGACTCCTCGATCAGCTACCGACATCAGGAGTTTCCTAGGATTGGCGGGTTATTACTGTCGATTCATTAAGGAGTTCTCGAAGATTGCCGAGCCTATTACCCGCCTGACAAGGAAGGATGTCAAGTATGTATGGTCAGACCCTTGTGAGCAGGCGTTTGGGATATTAAAGGCCAAACTGATGACTGCACAAGTGTTAGCTATACCAGACATGACTGGAGGATTTGAAGTCTTTTGTGACGCATATGGAAAAGGCCTCGGATGTGTCCCGCATCAACATGGTCATGTGGCCACATATGCTTCTCGACAGTTGAAGATCCACGAGAAGAATTATCCGACTCATGACCTGGAGTTGGTTGCTGTCATCTTTGCTATGAAATTTGGAGGCATTTTCTTTTGAGCGAGCAAGTAAAGATCTACACCAACTACAAGAGCCTGAAGTATATTTTCTCTCTGAAGGAGCTTAATATGAGGCAACACAGATGGTTGAATCTTATGGCTGATTACGACAACGACCTCCAGTATCATCCAGAGAAGGTGAATGTCGTACCAGATGCATTGAGCAGATTACCAACGATCATGACCCTCTTGGCTCAATGGAGACTTCAGCAGGCTATATGGGAGATGGAGGTTGAAGTTATTTTACCTGGGACTTCTGCACCATTGATGAATATGCAAGTTCAGTCTACTATCGTAGATCGAATCAAAGCTGGTCAGACTGGAGATGCGAAGTTACGGAAATTCAGGAAGCAAGTCGAAGCTGGAATCCGGATGGATTTTCTGATCCATGAGGATGGTTTCTTGAGATATGGTAGTCGGGTATGTGTGCCTTCCGATGATATCAGAGAAGAACTATTGAATGAAGTGCACAACTCTCCTTACTCTATTCATCCTGGCGGCACCAAGATGTACAAGGATCTTCGTCTGAACTTTTGGTGGCATGGATCGAAGAGAAGCATGGCTCGAAGTATTGCTAAGTGCCATGTGTGTCAGTAAGTAAAGGCTGAACATCATCGCATTGCTGGACTGCTTCAAACCCTGTCGATTCTAGAGTGGAAATGGCAGCACATCACTATAGATTTCGTGATTGGACTACCTTGGAGTACCAAGCAGAATGATGCGATTTGGGTGATCGTTGACCGGTTAACCAAATCAGCACATTTCATACCCTTTCGAGTGGGACAATCTATGGAAATACTTGCTAAGAAGTATATGGAGGTAATGATCTATCCTTTACCTTTAAAACTTCCTTCTAGTATACGTTGTGATGTGAACGAAAATCATGCATGGATTGTTCGATTGCACAGAGTTCCTGAGAGCATCGTCTCCGAACAGGACACTAGATTCACATCTCAATTTTGGAAGAGTCTGCAATCCAATTTGGGTACCAGTCTGAGTTTCAGCACTGCGTATCACCCGCAGACAGATGGCCAATCAGAGCGCACCATCCAGATATTGGAGGACATGTTGCGAGCTTGTATGCTGGATTTCAAAGGCTCGTGGGAAGATCATCTACACATGGTAGAGTTTTCCTACAATAATAACTACCAAGCCAGCATTGGCATGGCACCATTCTCAGCACTCTATGGAAGGAAGTGTCGATCCCCGTTGAGCTGGGATAACATTGGTGATCGAGAATTATTGGGCCCAGAGATGATTGTTGAAACCGTGGATGTAGTGCGTAACATCAGAGTCAAGTTACGTATTGCACAAGACCGGTACACGCATTGGGCTGATGCCAAGCATCGTCACTTGGAGTTTCAACCAGGAGATCATGTTTTCTTGAAGATATCCCCAAACCAAGGAGTGATACATTTTGGGAGGCGAGGCAAGCTCAGTCCAAGGTTCGTTTGACCATTTGATGTGTTAGAGCGATTTGGAGAGGTAGCTTATCGCCTAGCTCTACCGCCATCATTGGAGAGAGTACATAATGTTTTCCATGTCTCCCAGCTACGTCGTTATATCAGTGATCCTACGCATGTGGTTCTTCATTCGAAGATCATGGTGCGACCAGACCATACCTATTAGCAGCAGCCAGTTCAGATTCTTGATCGACGTCGAAAGGCGCTCAGGAAAAAGGTCGTCGAGCTTGTGAGAGTGATGTGGCGACATGACTCGCCAGGAGAATCCACCTGGGAGTGAGAGGAAGAGATGCGAAGACGTTACCCCTACCTTCCCTACCTTTTTCAGGCACTGTAGAGAATTCCGGGGACAGAATTATTCTAAGGAGGGTAGGATGTAACGGCCTGTATTTTTAGTCATGTTTGACTGTTGCGTGCCTGTATTTTTACTTCGATCGTCCGGATAATTTTCATCCAAGTGATTTTCGTCCACACGTCGACGCGAGCGCGTCTTTATTTTTATTTTTACCGTATCGTAACTAATTACTCATTAACCCTAACTAATTACTATTGGCTAAAATTAAATTACATAACTATTACTATTAACCCTATATAAATAACTAACCCTAACCTCTAACAACCCACCTCCCGGTTGGTGAGATCTAACATCCCCCTAAATTCAAACCCCACCCACTTATTCCCATTTATTCCTTTTAAAAAATCCCCCCACTACCTTTGACCCTTCTTTATAAGAAACCCACAGGCTATCACTCCCCCTCATACTATTTCTCTTCCCCATCCACAGCAAACCCAAATCAGTTCCCTTCTCCTTCTTCTCATCCTCTTTCCGGAGCAATTTCGTTCCCTCTCGCGAGCTCTCCGATCACCTCACATTCTCTCTCAAACAACCTGAACATCTTCGCCGCACCTCTCCGAACTTCCCGAGCTCATCGCTTCTCACCGACTCCAAGCCGTGAACCCCCGAACCCTCACGCGAGGTAGGCTCCCTACAAGATTGTCATAAACTCATGCAACCTGTAGGATCCTTGCAAGACTTTTATGAACTTACTAATTGATGCAACTTGTAGGCAAAATTGTAGATTATTAACTCATGCAAATGGTAGTCTACTTGTATGCAAATTGTAGGCTGCAAATTATTCCAAACTCATGCAAATTTTAGGCAAACTTGGATGCAAGATTATTATAATTTTTAGTCATTTTGGCACATCCACTTGTTAACTTATTGGTTAACAACTTGGTTACTGTTGCCACATAAGATTTTTAAAGTTATCATTTCAATCCATTAAACAATTGAAGTCAACATAAATTCACCAGCAGCTAGGTATATTAAAAGGTAGCATCAGTCTAACATTAGTAAATAATTGACTTAAGGAAGAAATATATGTGATGCATGATGATAAGATCGAGATTGAGTTATGTTGAGTTAGTGAAATTAATGTTAGTAATAATAATATGTTATCATGAATAGGTCAGTTTATAATGGTAATTAATTAGTTAAAACTTTTGTTTCATATCATATACATGACGCAAATAATCACGTCTCTCATTTCGACCGTCTGGACACCCAAACCCACACCAAGGCAAGTTTTTTTGGTAAATAAATTGCAAATCGGGCCATTCAAACTTGGTACTAAATATTATTTCAATATGCTTGTCAACTTTTAGTAGCCAAATAGTGTGTTTTCATTTTGCTTGTTGTCTTCTAATTTAAATGGGCGTGTCACATTAATGTTGATCATTTGGAACAATTCACTACATGCATGTTATTAAATTGAATTACCCTTACTACCTGCATGCTAGCAAGTTGAACTGATTTAGAAAAAGAGTATGTTATAAACTCGAAACACATATGTGATATCCATCGAATACAGATGGGGTGAAACCATCGAACAAAGATGGGGTGAAACCTAGTCGATGACTAGACAGACACTTTGGGTGGGGTTGGTTCATGTAATAGAGTCCATAAATGTTGCTTGAGAACTATACGGCTACCTCCATAACCACATGAATGAAGGCAAGCATCTTGGCCATCTTCCAGGTTAGGAATGGCAAGAAGCATCATGGTAAACCCCGATGATAGGGTGGATCGAGAACATTTACCTACTCAGACATGGACTTATCACGAGCACAAACAATCAAATACTCAATACACAACTGTTTCCACTTTTAAACTACAAATCCATGCACGCTCGTACGTTACTTTTTTGCACTTATTATTCATAACTATGTACTAATGCTCTTTTGTCATCTTCTAGTTGTTCCTCGTTTCATTACTTTAAATATCTTGCTGAGCTTATCGCTGACATATATTTCAATGTTTATGAAATATATGTTAGGTTCAGAGACAGAGTACCTCGAGGACCCTACTTTTGAGGATCCCATCTTAGATGTGGACCCCGCCAATCAGAGCTACGAGGACGCTGAGATCCTCCCTATGGAGGGTAGAGCTGGCTATTTCTATTCAGTTGTATTATTTAAATTGTTGTTTTCAGGTGTGTTTGCTTTCAGCAGATTGTACGGCCATGCTAGGTCTTAATTGCTTGTGTACTTTGCTTTGGATGCTGCTATTTGTAATGTAATGACTATTTATGCTACTTCTGAGAAATTCGCGTGTGGGGACCTGCTTTTGCTAATTAACGCTTATTGTGCTTAAGTCAAAGAAGAAGAAAAAAATAAGTACATCGTCTTTGCTTTAAGCACATGCGGACCCGCTCACGTTCTCGCTCCCAAGTATAATGGGAAGCGGGACGTGACAATATGGGTAAAGGGATCCTAAGGTGCATCTTGAGATTCAATCTAAGGAGGCGCCCACATTCCCCCCATTTTCTACATTATTTTAAATTTTTTTCATGGGTTTTTTGTCCACCTTATGGATGATCAACATACCATATTTTTTTCATGGGTTGGTTGTTCCCCCATCTACCCTTGAAACTTCGTGGAAAAAGGGGTTCTAGGGTACCTCCTTAAATGAAATCTAAGGAGGCGCCCTCATTTACCCCCATCTCCCACAATTGTTTTTTGAATATATTTTTTCATGGGGTTGTTGTTCACATCATGGATGATCAACAAAACAAATTTCAAGGGATTCCAATACTTTTTGAGCCATCATCTACCCCTTACAACTTCAACGAACCGAAAACGTGCTGAAAACCATACGAAGTTGATCATCCAATATGTTAATCATCCATGAGGTGAACAACAAACTCATGAAAAAAATTCAAAAAATGTTGGAGGTGGGGGAAATGGAGGAGCCACCTTAGATTGAATCTAAGGAGGCACCTTAGGATCCCTTTACCATATATATATATATATATATATATATATATATATATATATATATATATATATATATATATATATATATATATTCTATAAAATAGGGATGTTATCAAGAGAATTTGGATAAGAGAATTTGGACAAGAGTATATATATATACATATATATATATCTATCTATTCTATAAAATAGGGATGTTATCAAGAGAAATTGGATAAGAGAAATTGGACAAGAGAATTTGGACAAGAGTATATACATACATATATATACATACATATATACATATACATACATACATATACATACATACATATACATACATCTATTCTATAAAATAGGAATGGTATCAAGAGAAATTGGATAAGAGAATTTGGATAAGAGAATTTGGACAAGAGTATACATATACATATATACATATACATATATACATATACATACATATACATACATACATACATATCTATTCTATAAAATAGGGATGTTATCAAGAGAAATTGTATAAGAGAAATTGGGCAAGAGAAATTGGGCAAGAGAAATTAGACAAGAGAAATTGGATAAGTGATGAGATTTTGAGAGATAAAAGAAGAGGTAGGAAATTTTTTGATGAGATTCTGAGAGATAAGAGAAGAGGTAGAAAATTTTGTGATGAGATTTTGAGAGATAAGAGAAGAGGTGGGGAATTTTGCTCATACAACCCCGGGTTTTGCATTTTTGCCCATGGACCCTCCCCACACACACATCCACACTTTTTATTCTTCCCCCCTTCCCGAACATTTTTTTCCAGTCCACGTGCACGTGTGCACGAGTTATTTGCTAGTACATATATATACATATACATATACATATACAAACATACATATACATACATCTATTCTATAAAATATGGATGTTATCAAGAGAAATTGGACGAGAAATTGGATAAGAGAATTTGGAGAAGAGTATATACATACATATACATACATATACATACATATACATACATCTATTCGTCGGGGATAATATATATATATATATATATAAACGATGCGTGGGGGATCCGAATTTTTCGGAGGCGACCTAGGTCTCCGTCGGCGTTCTTTCACCGTCGGCGGGGAGACTAGGTGGATTCTATTGAATGGCTCGGTGGGCGATGCGGGAGCGGGGAGTTCTGCGGGATCGGTTTCTCAGGCTGGGTCGGGGGCAGGAGGCCATGGGCGTGTCGCTGAGGTAGATGTCATTGCTACGGGTGATGGGGGTGATCAGCGTATTGGGGAGGGAGATGGATCTGGCCGGCCATCTGGAGATGATTGGGTGGAAGTCCAGAGGGGTCGTCGAGCAAATGGTAAATCCGACAGATCTAGCAATGGGAGGCCTCCTTTGGCGCGTTTCCATAAGGGTCATCCTCCCTTGGGACGCTGGAGGCACGACAGTAGGCCTATCTCTGTGGCCAAGACTTCGGGAGAGGGGCGCAAGGTGCTTGATGATATTCCTCAAAGGCCCCCTCTCAGGCCTAAGGTTCCTATATCTATTGTTACAAGTATGGAAAAGAGATCTTGGATTGATGTTTGCACTGATCGTCGGGTTTATGGGGCAGGCCTAGCAATGTCCTTAGTGCCTCCACTTCTCAACGAGGAGGGCTCACCCCGAGCGAGGATTTCTGGGACATTGGTTGAGCGAGGTGCAGAGAGGTGGAAACATACTCTGTTGGGGTATGTGTTAGGCGATACACCTTATTACGGTCAAATTGTGGCGTGGATGGAGCGTCTTTGGAGACTTAAGAAGAAGGTGCAGGTTTATTCAAAGGATAACGAATTCTTCTATTTCCGATTCGAATCATCTGAGGAATGTGATAGGATTCTTCGAGGGGGTCCTTGGCTGTTTGATGGAAGGCTAGTTGTGCTGAAAAAGTGGACCCTGAATCTTCGCCATGACAGAGATATTCTCACTTCTGTTCCTGTCTGGGTTCAACTTCATGGACTCCCCTTATACTTATGGAATTTGGAGAGTCTAAATATCATCGCCTCTGTAATTGGCACTCCTATGTGCTTGGATAGGGCGACTGCAAATTTGGAGAGGATAACTTATGCGAGGTGCCTAGTGGAGGTAGATGCTACGCTACCCCTGCGTAAGGCAGTTGAAGTGGAATTAGACGGGGGGGAAATTATAACTATTGCAGCTTCATTTGAAGGAGAACCCCCGAGATGCGGCAAATGTGTCTGTTTTGGCCACACAGATGCCCAGTGCACTTCCAAGGGTGAGCCCCCTTCAATCCAAGAAGCTGGTGGGAATGCGGAACCGATGGTGAGTTGTCAAGAGGATATGACTCAATTTGAGCCTCCTGTTGCAACTGTGACGGGGATAACTCAAGGAGACTCTGATGGGAGAGCTACTCTTGCGAACAATCATTCGGACGGTGATAACTCAACACCTTTGCAGGAAGCTCAAGATGGGAGCAACCTTGGTCACAAGGCTGTGCCTGAGGGAGTCGGGACTCCTTCTATCCCGATTGCTGAGGGTGATTGTACCCAGGGTCATACGGCGGAATCTGTGGCAGTGCCTGTGGGAGGTTATTCTACTATAAATCCGGTTGCTGAAGGGGACAACCCTGTTGTTCAAATTGCTCCCCCTGGTGTTCAAGTGAGGGATGATGTTGGGAGTCTTCTGGATGCGTCAGCTCAGGTGGAATCCTGTGAGGCGGATTCGCTGGGGGGCTCTTCGGTTGTGCAAAATATACCTGAGGAGGTCTTAGGGGCAGAGGAATTTGGCCGCATAATCCACCCTCTTCCCGAACTGTTGGAGAACCCGTTGGTCGGGGATGTTGATGAGATCCCTCCTGTGTTGGCGGTTGACAACCCTAACTGGGTGGCGGAGGAACTCAACTTTGTGCAGGCTGAGGAAGTCAAGAAGGTGAAAAAGAAGGCTGAATGCAATACTGAATCCTGTGCGAGGCGTAGCGCCAGGATTCAGAGTAGCATTCCAAAGAACCCGGTTAGCCAATGACTGTATTCATTTGGAATACGAGGGGTTTGAATAACCCTGTTCACCGTCGTGATCTTCGAGACAGGCTGTCTACTATAAAACCATCGGTAATCATTCTTTTGGAGACAAAGATGAGATCGTTGTCGAGCGTTATCAACTCTGTTCTTCCCAAAAAGTGGGATTCCTTCCACAACATGGACATTGCTTCTGGTGGTAGAATTGTGATGGCTCTAGACCCATTGGTTTGGAAGGCTTCCCTTGTATCTTCTTCGGATCAACACATCACAATTTCATGTACTAATTATGGTGGCTTATCTTGTGCTATAACCGGAGTGTATGGTCAGAACACTATGGGGGAATGAAAGATCTTATGGAATTCTCTGAAGTGTGATGCTACTGCTGTGAATAAAGGAGGTTGGATGGTTTGTGGGGACTTTAACAGTGTGCTTGCTACTGGGGACAAAATTGGGGGTAGGCGGCTGGATCAGAAAATGCTTTTTGACTTTAATAATTGTATTGCCACTTGCCAACTTCTTGAGCTCAAGAGCACAGGATGCAAGTATAGCTGGTGTAATAATAGAGTGGGTACTGGTCGGATCTCTGCTCGGCTCGATAGGGTTTTCGTGAATGGCGTTTGGCTTAGCCTGCTTACTGACTCGTTCATGGAGTATTTCACTACTACAGATTTGGGCTTGGGTAACACCACTTAGATAGTGCTTCTAAAAAGCGCTATCTAAGTGAACTCTTGTATAGCGCTTCTACACTTATAGAAAATAAAAATAAATCAAAATTAAAGGAAAAATGACTTAGATAGCGCTTTTTGTTAAAGCGCTATCCAAGTAATACCTTAAATAGCGCTTTATTTTTGCGCTATACTACTAATCGTTACATAAGAAATTTTATTAAAAAATATACATATATATTAAAAAATATCACAGTCTTAAATAGCGCTTTATTTTTTCCCTATTCCCGCAATTTCCCTCGGTGCTCTTGTTTTCAAACGAGCCCTAATTTCCCCAAGCCTCATCTCTTCCCATCTGGCCGCGATCTCCCCCAAACGGTGACATCCCACATCTGCTTCGACCTCCCCCCTCCGGTGTTCGCCATCGCAAACGCAAACATCTCCGGCGATCCGAAGGCGGATACTTCGCATGTTCATGATAAATTTGCCTGTTCCGAATGCGATGGAGATAAATTCGCCTGTTCGTGAAGATCCGAAGGCGGATACTTCGGCGTCGGATGATCCAAAGGCGGATACCCGGATCCGGCAGCGATGGGAGCTTGCTTCGGTTCTCAACTTCCTACACGTAATTTTCCCTTCCGTTTTCTGTTTATTTTTGTAAAATTTGTGGGTTTCGTTTACTTTTTAAACTAAAAATCGATGCTTGTTGATGGGTATTAGGGTTTTAAGACTCTCGTTGGAAGCGATCTGAAGATTTCAGCTGAAAAGATCGAGACTGCGCTGATTACGCCCAATGAGGATTTGGCGAGAATTCATGTTGCCATCCTGAAGGTTCAGTGTTCTTTGATCTCATATTTTGTTTCTCCCATTTCTTTATTTTTGTAGTACCAGAGATTTCAACCACATTTTCACTTCCAAATGCAATTAATTGAAATTAAGCAGCTTTCATGATAATGTCTTAACATCTAATTACAAATATTTCTAGCAGAAGATGATCGAATAACCCTAAAGAAACCGGTGATGCCGAACTTCCCCCCTTTGCTGGGCATGTCACCAATTTGGAAACCCCATCCACATCACTCCCATAATGATTCAATAGATTGACTGACTTCTCGTTTGCATTCATTTTGTAGGTAATAAAATGATTTCATATGTAAGGTTATGATGATGATGAACGAAATTATTGCAGGGGATGATGTCGTGCTTTATAAGCATGGCGAGAAATCTGATGCTGTTCTAAAATCAACTGGATTCCAAAATGTGACATTTAAAAATTAAAATGGGTATGTTTTTTTAAAATGGTTATCTTTATTTTGGTCGACTCCAGATTTGAACTCGCAACTACCGCAGATCGTAGTTGAGTTCATGCACCTATTTGTTTCTAATAATCTTACCAGTGTCTAAGTAACAACTTCTGTGGGATATTTTGCAGGCTTGGTCATTATACAGTCCATGAAGATATAGAAGATGTCTGCAAGTGGCTTACGTCAAGCTTGGAACTTTCCAGTTCCTTGATATAGGTGCAATTTTACAATATTGTGGTTCCTTGTATATTGTAAGTAATTGCATGCTTTTGAGGTATGACTACCGTGCTGGATTCTGGGGTGCCATAGGAGAATCCTGTCTTGGCATCATTTTTGTAAGTGTAATTAATGTGAATAATCATTATTTCATCTTCAGCTAGTGATTATACTTAATGGTGACACACATTGTTTTGCAGCCGTTTATTGAATAATTTAATTATCACATGCCCAAGAATTGTGCTGGTGGGAACACTGGAGTATATGTCAATGGAAGAGATCTACATCACACGACTTAACTTTGCTTATTGCTAGAGGATTGCTGCCAGCTACTGCAGGCCAATCGTATATAATTGAGATTTATGGGAAAGTTTGGGATGAGGCAACATGTGAAGAACTAGATAGTCTTGGGAAGCTTGCACCAACGTGAGTTTCTTCTGTTCATTTGTCAATTTCAGAACTCAATTGACATATACTCAATTTCAGAAACTTCATTTTGGCACCCAAATAATCACTACTATAGGTTTGGTTGTTTTTCCCCTTTTGATTTGCCGAATAAGGTTGGCACAAACAGTCACTCTGTTTGACATAGACCTTGAGAACAAATTGATGATCGTGTGGTTTTTGGTTGAGATAATTTGTAGTAATTTGAGATATCTAGTATATTTCTCTTTTTCCATGGTGAACATATTTTAGCAGTTGTATGGGTTAATTAAGAACGATTACTAAGTAGCCATTGTGAAGATATGTATGTTGATTTAGTGTTGTGAAAAATGTTATTTTGTCAAGATTTTGAACATGTTCTATAGCTGTAGCTTATGCGTCATTCTTTTTTGTAAAGTGAAACCGTTGAACTCTTAAAACATAGAAAAATAAAAATCTCATTTAGATCCTATGGTACTGTTTGGCAATGAGTTAATGATGAAGGCAAATCCGATTTTTTCCCAATGATTTCTCTATAGTTTTATGTTGAGATAGATTATTTTATATTTTTAACGGGATCTGCTATCGATCTTGCTTTTAATATGAAAGCCTTAATATCATTAGTTTCATTTAAGCTCATTTTCCATTCTGTAACATCACAAGGAGCTTCTTGCTTTTGTTGTTGTATCTTTGCACCTTAGCTGACCCCAAAAGTTTTGTTGAAGGGTTTGTTGCTGCTGTTGTTGTTATTGTTGTATTATAATTTATTATTGTAGCTCTCACATATTATATATGTTTACTTCACTTCAGGTGTTGGATCCACAATAGGTGCCGGAGTTTATGTTCTTGTTGGAACCGTTGCTAGAGAACACTCAGGACCAGCTCTGACAATTTCCTTTTTAATCGTTGGGATAGCTGTTGCGCTTTCAGCATTTTGTTATGCCGAACTTGCCAGTCGTTGCCCTTCCGCAGGGAGCGCCTATCATTATTCATATGTTTGCGTCGGAGAAGGGTAATTGGCTAATCTTTTACCATATAACCTTTATTCCCTACATATTATGGCTCATACCAAGATTTGTGTTATTCATCCTATGATGTTAGGTTCATACATAATTGTCAGCATCCAGTCGACTAATAATTGACTGAAACAGTTTAATTGACTAACTAGTAACTAGAAAAGTGTAATTCAGAATTATGAATTAAAATGACATGGACTCTATAATGCGAATAATAATGTAATAATGTAAATATTTTCCTTTCAGCGTTGCTTGGTTGATTGGTTGGGCCCTAATTCTGGAATATACAATTGGTGGTTCAGCTGTTGCGCGAGGGATTACCCCAAACTTGGTATGTAGATTTCAGTACAGTAAGCTTCCTTGCTCCCTATGCACCTTGCTTTATTGCATCTCGGATTCACTATGATCATAGCCGATGCCCATGGCTGTAGCTTATAGAATTACTAGTTATAACCCGTGCCCGCGGGCACGGTGCATTTAAGTTTTTTTTCCGCGAAATCTTTGTCCCCAAAAAATATTTCTACAGCCAAAATTTAAAAGAACAACAAATTAGCGTAAAAAAATTTAGCGTAAAAAACAAATTAACGTAAAAAAATTTAGCGGGCGCCTTCGGCGCGGATAGGTTGGTTAGACCTCTGCTTGACGCCCAAAAAACTCAACCCGCCTCTTTGAATGCACATTCGCTGTATTTTTTTTTGGGTCTCATTTTTTTGGGTCATTTTTGAATGAAGAGTATTAAGTGATGATGATGCCAATTTCAATAAGAAAAGCTTTTGTATTCTCCCAACAAATTTTCTCCCAACCCAAAAAAATTTCCCCCCAAAACTTGATGTGACATTGCCACATAGGACAAAGTTCAAAAACAGCTCTCAATTGTAATATAGATAATTAGCCTTATTGTCCATAATTTTTTTTATGAACAAATTCATTCAAATTTCCTACTGAAATATTTTGGTCATCATTCTTTCTTTTCGTTCCAGTATATTGCATAATTAACTTAATATACAATCTAGTTATTTATAAATTCATCTGGTGGTTAGAATATGTTTCAACAACATGTAAGGCCATAGGAATACCATCTGTTTCACTTTGCCAGCTAGTTTATATTTGTTTTCAGCTGGCCATTAAGGATGGAACATGACAGTAATTAGTTATTTATACAGTAATGATTTATTTATAATGTGTTTATTTTAAAGTCAATGTTAAACATACAAACTACTTTGTGATGGTAGAGTTTGTTTTATCTAAATAACACCAAACGCATTGATTCCTATGGATAGATGGAATTCTTAGTCTTATCAAGTTTCTCGTCCCAAGTATTGCCCAATGAGTTCTAATAAAGAAGGGTACTGTTTCCACTTTGCCTTTTTCCCCTTCTGTACTCTTCATCACCTTCCTTTTGCCTCCTTTTTGGTTAACCCTACTGTCTGCTGCATTGCATTTGTCCCTAACTACAAAGCCAAAACCATACATACATCTTCTCTTGAAGGTGGGGACAGAATTGGTAAATGGAAGTATAACAGAGGGCATGATGGCTATTAAAGGTAAATAGTCCTACAATTTAATAGAATGCATTGGCGAGATGCATTTTCAAACAACATGTAAGGATGAATGAACAAACAGATGGTATTCACTAAGCAGCAACATCGCTGGCACTCAGGACCCATGCAGTTGTTTCGCCTCTGCTTGCCTGATATCATCAAATCAAAGGTACATTTATACAAAACTTCAATCTCCTTTTGTGTGTATGAATCGAAATTTTTTTGTGTATCATACTGATTTTTCTCACATTTTCACTTGCCCAGTTTTTTGGGTATCACACTGTTTTAGTGTATTACATTTTCAGAATATCGCTTTTTCGATTTGTGTGTGTGTGTGTGTGTGTGTGTGTGTGTGTGTGTGTAATCTGATTGTTGATTTTTCTCAGTTTGTAGGTTATTTACCAGTGAAAGCAGGGTCTGAATTGCTAGAGATCATCTATCTGGAGATAGATGCATGAGGATGACAGGATTGTGTCTTGGTGTGAATTCTGCAGTTAGTATGACATCTTCTGCATCAAAACAAAGGTCGTGCTTCAACTCAGGGCCTTGCTTCGCTTTGTTGGTCTCTCGTTGATCTCAGGCCACAGGCTGTTCAGCAAGTTTGAGCCGACGACGCCCAGCAAGGAATTTGGATATCAAGGAGAATAATATGCTAAGATTAAGCTTAGAGCATTGTTGTAATTAGGATGGTTTTGTTTTCTGGGCTTTTGTGAGATTTTTTTTTGGAGATTTTGTACAAATACAGTGAGAGATATATAGAGGGCATGCCAAGTGATTGTTTTTTGTGTATCAAAATTTTTTGTATCCAGAATTTTGAACTTTCTGAAATTTCAATCGAGAATGAATGCTCCTTTGATTCTGAACTTTCTGAAAATACTTCATGTGCTACTTCTTTGGTGCCTGTGCATAAAGTATTGAGCTGTAACAGAATTCCATTTTATTTGTTCGATTTTCTAATTTTTTTTTAAAAAGCTTAACATTAGCCACGGCCGGTCCGTGGCTAATGAGTATTAGCCACGGACTTGCCGTGGCTACTGTTTAATATATTTTTTAAAATAGAAAATCAAAAAAATAGTTAACCACTTAGATAGCGCTTAAAAAGCGCTATCCAAGCTACCATAGCGGTAGCTTGGATAGCGCTTTTATAAGCGCTATCTTAGTAAACCACTACGATAGCGCTTATAAAAGCGCTATCCAAGCTACCATAGCGGTAGCTTGGATAGCGCTTAAAAGCGCTATCCAAGTGTAAAAAAGCGCTATGCAAGCGTTTTTTTGTAGTAGTGTTTGGACCCTCTTACTAGCGACCATTCACCTATGGTAGTCAGACTACATCCTCAGGTATATTCGGATCCAAAGCCTTTTAAGTTCTTTAATTATTGGAGCAAATGCCCTGGGATTGCCGAAGTTATTGATGAAAACTGGGGTTACTATGTGGCTGGTTCCCCTATGTATTGTGTTTCCCAAAAGCTAAGGAGGCTGAGGCCTATAATCCGCAAGTGGGCTTCTAATTTCAATGCTAGTAAGCAGGTAAATTTGGCACGTTCAAAACTGGAAACTATTAGAAAGAACCCCCAGTTGTTATCTGAGGCATCTATCCAATCTCATGAGCAAGCTGCGATGAAGGAGTTGGTTAATGCAATGAGTCTGGAAGAGGACATGCTCCGTCAGAAGAGTAGACAAGATTGGATCTCCCTGGGAGATCGTAATACTAAATTCTTTTATCACACCATGAAGTCAAGAGAAAGTCACAACAGTTTGTCTCATTTGGTGGACTCTCAGGGGCGGCAGTCTAGCTCTATAGATGTGTTGAAGAAGGAAACTGTGGACTTCTATATGGGTTTATATCACCAAGATCACTACGAGACTTCGTTCCAGCCAATTAACCCCAAACGAATTCTGACTGCGGAAGCCTCCGCCTGGCTGATCAGGAGGATCACTTCTGATGAGATCAAGAATGTTGTATTTCAAATGAACCCCGATAAGGCTCCTGGGCCTGATGGATTTAATGCACATTTTTTTCAGCGATACTGGTACCGGATTGGGGATGATGTATCTTTGGCAGTAAAATATTTCTTTGCATCGGGCTCGCTTCTAAGGCAGGTAAACCACACCCATCTTACGCTTGTTCCTAAGAATTCTAATGCTACCTCCTTAGGTGACTATAGACCTATCGCTTGATGCAATGTCTTATATAAAATTATCAGCAAGATTATCTGCAATAGGCTAAGGGTGGTGATACATGAACTAATCTCCCCTAACCAGGCGGCCTTCCTTAAAGGAAGGCTGTTATCGGATAGCTCCCTTATTGCTCACGAGCAGATAAGAGATTTTAGTAACCCTATGGGGGGAAGGGCGTGCATAAAACTTGACTTGCAGAAAGCGTTTGATTCAGTTAATAGGGAGTTTATTCTACACTTTATGGGTCAGATGGGGTTTCCAAATATTTTTATAAGCTGGATCAGTGAATGTATTACCTCGCCTACTTTTTCGGTTATGGTAAAGGGCTCTCCAGTAGGTTATTTTGAAGGCAACAGGGGGATTAGGCAAGGTGATCCTCTATCGCCTTATCTGTTCGTAATTTCTATGGAAGCTTTCTCTATTCTAATGTCCAAAGCACTTGGAAGTTGTGCTCTCAAGCCCATGAAACGCTCGGGCACCATTTCACATCTACTGTTTGCAGACGACCTCCTTGTGTTTTGCAGAGCTAATCTAAAATCGTTCAGGTGCATCAAGTCTCTGCTGCTAGAATTCAGGAAATTTACTGGGTTGCAGGTTAATTGGGAGAAGAGTACTGCTATGTTTAGTAAGGGTGCCAAGAACAGGACTATTCTTGCGGATTGCTTGGGTATCAATATTTCCTCTACTATAACAACTTATTTGGGCATTCCGTTATCGGCTAAATATCCCAAAGCACCGATGTACGGTAGACTGGTGGATAAATGTAAGAAGAGGCTGATGGGATGGTCATCATCTATGTTATCTATTGCTGGGTGGATTGAGCTAGTCAAATCGGTCATTTATGGAATGGTGGCGTTTTGGATGCAAGCCTATCATATGTCGTACACTGTTATGCGAGATATTTCAACCCTTTGCAGACGGTTCATTATGGGCCCCTCTCGGGCATGGTCATGGAGGGATATGTGTTCCCCCAAGTCGGAAGGAGGAGTGGGCATTCGGTTATTGGAGGATCTCAATGTGGCTTCTGGGGTTAGACTGACATGGAGATTTCTTACCGCTAGGAGCTTATGGGCAAAGCAAATGAAAACAAAATATAGTGGGGCTGATGAGTTCTATGCGACAATTGGGTTAGTGACTCAATCTGGCACCTGGAAACATATGATGAATAGTAGAAAGGCTTCTAGTAACCTTATCAGGAGAGTGGTTAAAGATGGGCGGACCACGCTATTCTGGCACGACTTTTGGCTGGATTGTGGTCCCCTTAAGAATCTGGTTGCAGTATCTCCGGACCATTCTATGAAGTGGGTGAGCGAGTACTGGGTCCAAGGGGTGTGGGTGGATGATCTGGCCTTGAGTAACATTCGGCAGGTCCTTGTTCAGGTGGCCTTAACTCACGGATCTGATACATGGGCTTGGGCGCCGGCCATTGCTAGCCGCGGGCGCTCCACAGGGGACAATGCTTCGGATGACCCATTCAATTTCAAAGAGGCATGGGAAGGGGTACGGGTGTAGGGAGATCCTTTCCGTTACCATAAGCTGGTTTGGTTCCCGGGACATATACCGAAATGGGCACTTACACTCCTTCGTGCATTCAGGGGTAAGCTTCTTACCAGAGATATTATTAGTAGATGGGGCTTAACCACACCAGTCAACTGTGTTCTTTGCGGTGATGATATCATGGAAGACTTAAACCACTTATTCTTCTCTTGTTCCTACTCTAATTACATTCTTAGAAGATCCCTGCTGAAGTTAAATGTCAAAGGCCACATTGGCACTTCCCTGGTGGACATTGCTGAATTTTATTTGATTAATTTTGGGGGAAAGGAGGTTTTGAGCAGATTGGCTAAAACAGCTCTCTCTTCCATGGTTTGGCACATCTGGCATGAGAGGAATAGTAGAGTGTTTGAAGGGAAGAGCAGAGGAAAATTGGAGATTTTTGAGGCTATTGCTGCGGATATCAGAGTTGCTATGCTTGGCCAGGACCCCTCTTCCTCGGCGGATGAAGCTGCATTTGCAAATTGGGAATTTAGAGATTTGGGCTAATCCATTGTTTTCTTATTTATTCTCTATGTTTGTATATTCTTTTGTGGGGGTGGGGCACCTTTAATTAAGAGTGACGGCGATTGTGCCCTCTCC
>CM061138.1:174556368-174581368 GCA_030789695.1 Scilla litardierei
TTTGTGACAATAAAGTCTAAAATAATACATCAGATGCATGTGAATTAATTATGTCACAAAAGGTTTACGATATAGCCTAAAAGATATTAATGATTTGAGATTATTGCATATGATACAAATATATTAAATATATCGCAAAAGGTTCGCAAACGTATTTTAGATCGCATATGATGCGATACGCACAAACGAATAGAAAGGATCCATTCGATAAAAAGGGGTCCAGGAATGTCCCAGACCGGTTGCGCAAGCTTGAGTCTGGTGCAACCCATTAGGGAATGGGGAGCCCGTTTAGCTAGAGTTCATCTTAGTCAAAAAAACAGCTGGAAATTTTCAGATTCGGTTTTTGGAAGGGGGTCGACTTTGATGATGCATTTGAGGGGTCAAACGACCTTGGAATTGCACAAAGTTTGTTTCTATGCGTTCACCATGTGAAGCCCTTCGAATGACATATTGTATGCCTTCGGGGATCACTGTTGAGGGAGAAACAATTGCTCAAATAAAGAATGAATCTGGACTCAAATCTGTCAAGATTCAGCTTTCTGCAGTTTTTGGGCCAATTTTGAGACGACATTTGAGGGGTCAAATGACGTCAGAATTAAGCCTCGTTTGTTTCTATGCATTCACTGTTCAGTGCTCTTTGATTTGATATGTGATTTCACTTGCAAAGCTCAACGGTGATGCATGAATAATTTGCTAAAGTTTGACCTTCATGGAAGGAAAACTTGAAATTTTTATTCCTCCATTAATGTTAGTCCCACATTACTCATGAGAGGAGGAAGGGGGCTCCCTATATAAATAGGGGCTAACCCCCCTTTAAAACATGCACCAAGTCTCCACTTTGAGTAGCTCCAAAAAGTTTTGAACACGCTCGAAATAAGACTTAATATTTATTCTCTCCTCCTAAAATTCTTCTATTCCACCATTCGAGTCCTGGCAATATGGCGAGGGGGTTTAGTTCAGATCCAAAGTTTTTGACACGGGTCCTGCTCAAGTAAAACTTTTTTAAGCAAGTGGTTGACTCGGAGGCGAGGTGTTGGTTCGCCTCGGGACGCGGTTCGGCTCGGGAGAGGCGGCTCAGCCCCAACGTGGGGCATCACTTCGGAGATAAAGAAAAGTTGCTAAAAATGGTGCTTCGTAGTCTGCGGTAACGAAGTTCTGGGTATGTTTTCTTTTACTATGCTTTCACATATGTTGCAGTAGTTTAGACATGTCTTTCTGGTTGGTCAGACCCACCCCAAGACAGTAGATTTTCCTGACCATGGTTAATGAAACTCTTAGGGCTAACATTAAATAGTTTAATGTATTTTATTCCGCTGTCTTTTATGCTTCTATTGTCCGTCCGATATAGGATGGGCGTAGATTTTATGCCCTAACGATCCATCAAAACCTAACATTGGTATCAGAGCCAAGGTCTACTTTGATCTAATTTATGCAAATGATATGAAAGCATGAGATGTTTATTAGAAACATGATAACAATATGATTATTTAGATTTAATAATTATGAGATAATTGTTAAATATGTTGCAACTTAATTTTATGAGACAAAATTTTAGTTGCTTGTTTTATGCTTAAAATTTATGAGATAAATCTTTTAAGTTACATGCTAAATTTTATGAGATAAAGTTTAGTTGTTCTTGTTCATGCTAATAATTATGAGATAATTATTAAAAATTGTTGTAACTTAATTTTATGAGAAAATTCTAAGTTGCAAGTGTGCATGCTAAAATTTTATGTGATAAAACTTTTAGTACTTTTAATAGTTATTTTATTCTTGCTTATTATGTGATAATACAAGAAAAACTTTCAGGATAGCCATTAAAAGCTTTCTAAAACTTATTAGATAATTTTTAGATGGACATGCAATGATTTAAAAATTGTAGCAACTATTAAATTCCTTATACTTGATTAGGTTAGCCCTCTCCAATAATTATTACTTTAATTGTTCTAATAATAATTGAATAGGCTATGATTTAAATTGTTGCAACTTGAATTTTTAAATACCTAATATATGATTAGGATAGCATCCTGAATAATAATTCCTTATAGTAGATAAGGACATTTATAAAAGTTATTAACCAATCCTAATAATTTTGAATTTTAGGATTCAACGAGTTGATAGGATTAACTAGTTTAATGAAGCCATTTTAAATATGTGTTACACATACAAATAAAAAGTATTCTTAAAGGATCATGAACCGGTGTCTAGCATTTTTGTGACTAGTGTTGTGGATCACCCTCACTTGATTGGGGATAATGATCATGGCCTAGCCAAATCCCTGGTCGTGTTCCGCTGGACCACAAGAATGTGAATTATTATTATGTGAAACCATCGATTATATCTAGTCTAATACGTTTAAAATCTTCTTCAAAATTAGCTGTAGCCCTCCTTATTTTAGAGGTTGGCAACTATAGGTTCTGTGTTGTAGTTGTTGAGCACAGTCAAGCTATGACATGAGTGCCTTACAGAAACCAACTTCTTATTACATGTGATGTAATCTATACTTAACCCAAACCGTCGCGTCGTGCATACATCGAATGCAGGCGTAAGTTAGGCTAAACACAAAAACAAGGGTCCGACTAAACTAGTCATTGTGATTTGGATGAGCACACTCATGATAAAACTGATATGGGAATCACATATGATGTCATTGATGAAGAGTCATCTACCAATCGTGGAGTTAAGCAATTTGTTGATAACACTCAAGGTTGTGAAGCTCAGGGTAGTTGGGGTCCCTTTCCCACTAATTTTAATTTAATTATTAAAATTGTTCATTATTATGGCTTAAAATGATCGCTATAATAGTGGGAGAATATAGTTAGATAAAAACCATTCTATCTATATTTAAAATTGAAAATATGCTAAACTAAGATAGATCTATGTTTTACCGCTGGAATCCAAAATCACAATATCCTAAAAGACTATGCTAAATGATCAAGAAGATTGATTAAGGAATATAAATTCGAATTCTATTTGATAGACAAAACTATGTTGTCACTGACATTAAAGTGTCCTTATTAACACTGGATTTACGGACGGTGATTTCCTTGAAGTCCTATACCCAATACAATTCAATCTGCAAGGTGTGGAATTTCATGCAAACTGTTTGGCTCGAAGATGAATGCATGATCGGTGCAAGACTATGTATCCCAACCAGATCTTGAGATGAGCAACTTTTTGAGCACACTCAAGGTTGTAAAGCTCAAGCGTTTGAATACATGAGATGTTTGCACAGCTATTACTTGTTGGGACATATAATGTCTAAATGTGATTTAGAAAAGAGAAGGCACTAATGAAAATTCAATGAGGAAGAAAGTTTTATCTATCATAAGAAAAGGCAAAAGTAGGATGAACTAAAAATGTGACATATTTGATGTCAATGTTTTAGGATAATTGTTATACAAAAGGTATAGATTGTTTTATGTGTTGGAAAAGGAGCAAGTGTTGTTTCTTGGACTGTAGAGAATATCTAACACATTTTGGCGAATGTCGTCTCCGTGCTTCTAAAGTAATGTTTCAGTATGAGTAATTTGTATAACGATATTGTATTAGGAGTTAATACATGAATGCACAAGCTATAGAAAACTTACATATGGCAAAATAGACTAGGCTGTACCGAAGAGAACAGACTGGACAAGTCACATAAAGAGGGGTATCCTGACCTCTAGTATTATGAGTCAAAAGACACTTGTGAGTTTTATCTCAAATGTATGACGGTCGAAACTCCTTCTGTAAGACAGTGGGAGAATGAGTTGGAGAATTCATAATCTCATACATATGGATGTATCCAGACCCAAGTCTAAATTAGCCTAGATATGTTATACTTATTTTATTACGATATATGTTCTTGATGAAACACAAGTCTGATAAAATAGAGAACACAATGATAGAAGTATTTGAATTACTTCGATCAGATTGAAGAGAAGAGTACTTAGCTATGTAATTCTTGCTTAATTAAAAGAAAATGATATTTTCTCTCAAGTTAAGTCTCTTAACACATCAGTACATTGGAGAGCATGAATCGCACTCTGTTAGACATGATCTGATACATGACAAGTGAATTTGAGAAGTTGATTAAGTACATAGTGAAGTAACCTTCATAAGAGACTTAGGCATTGCTAGAAGGTTAAATTTTTAATTGGTTATTATTGTGGGCAAACATATTCAACCTCGTCTAGTGTGGCTTGTGTTGAGCCTTCTAGTGTTGCTTGTGTTGAGATATTGAGTCTCACCCCAAGTGGTTTTGATGATGAACAAATACTGCATCTAACATCTGAGTGTAGGAGCATAAAGCAAATCAAACGAAGTACTCAAGAGATTAGTGATGAGCTAAACAAGGCCATTAACCAAATAAGTGCTAAGTAAGGAGCTTGAATAGCCAACGATACATCTCGGTCTTCATTGTAAAAATATTATCGATGTATTTTTCTTTATTTTATCTTAGCATGTTAATGCCTTGATAGAAGCTCTCACGCAAATAGGAATACTTTAAAAATGATTTAAATATATTTTAAAAGTTTTTGAATGACATATATTATGTATCAGGTAAATAGTCAACTATTCCTTATATAGGAGTCAACTACTTTCATTGGGATTTCTCTGTCCCGTGAAATATTCAACTATAGTTGTTCTGATAGTTGACTATAATTGTCTACATAGTCTATATTCGATTACCTACAGCTCAACGGAAAGAAAACACTGTTTCACGATTTTCGATAAGATGTTTTTTCAATCTGTTGGAGGTGTGTTTTGGTACAGATTTCCTAAGGATTTCCACCCATATATAAGCTGTGTTTGATGAGATTTTTGGGAAGAATTTTAGGGGCAAAAATTGAGCTTTAAAAGCATTTTTCTATGTTCTTTCAAAAGCCCTCAAAAACTCTCTTGGTCTATGTTTTGATTTTTCTAAAATATTTTGGCTAATGTTTTCTTGATCTCCCAAAAGCTTTCAACTTCATAATCTTTGGAGATCAACACTATAGTCATCACACATCCACAAAGCTTCAAAACAATGCGATATGCAAAAGTGTATCAACTTCAAAAGAGTAAGTGAAATCCTCAAGTGTTGAGGTGGTGAGTTTATTTTCTTGAGAAGAAAATTGTTGTAAGAAAGACATATTTGGAAGATGTAATTGTAGCTATTTGGAAAATAGTGGATTGAGCCAAGTGAGATTCTGGTGGTTAAAGTAGGATACGAGAACCAAGTGGGACTTGGGTATCCAAACCAGGGTAAACTCATGTTTGTGTTTGCTACCCATTTTCTGTATTGCAATTGTCTATCTTTCTTGTGATTTATTTCCGTCGCATCCTTTAGCAAGTATATTGTTTAATGATTAAGTTAACATTGGATCACTCTAATTGTTAACTTATGTAGATTTTCTAGAGGAATTTTATTCACTAATCACACACCCTCTAGTGTCTACTTGTCCATCCACAAGAGGAAAGGATACCAACACGCGGCATCCAAGCGATCCTAGATCCTAACAACTTGTTATCTACAAGATCCTAACAGCCTTCGTATCTCAACGAATACGTGAAGCTCGCCATCCGAATGAACACTCCAAGTTTTTGATAATCCTTCGGTCTCAAACTAATTTCTATTTCTTTCAAATTAATTAATCGAATCATATGTACTAATCTTATATTTATGATCACCAATTTCAAGTCCTCACCGACCACTCCATCATCTCCTACATCATCCAGACCTTTGATCGCATCGGGATGTACTCCAAAAACAATGTAGTTTTACCGCAAGCACACAGTTAAGTGATGAGTGTGTATCGAATCACGGAGAGGAACTGTTGATAGTGTATTGGATACTTGGCTGAGATGGAACAATGGTGGAGGAATATATGGTGTCACAAGCGTATAAAATGAAGGTTGTAAATTCAATCAATAAAAATGTCTAGGGCTAGGGAATCCCCACTGTAGATTTTCAAGCATCAATGTGAATATGAACTTCCATATTACTGCCCTTGATTTAGGGTGAAATTTTTGCAAACAAATTGGGAACCAACGCACGCTCTCGCTCTACGCAAGTCTATAATAATCTAAACTAGAACCTCACTCTCATGCAAGCCTAGTTAAAACTATTAGCAGAAAGATCAACAATATAATTCAATTCCAACTCAAGTTCGTGCTCTCACAACGTGAATTCGAATCTAGATCATGGTGGTTTGTACTCGTCTTACCCTCGTACAGACGAATATAATTATAGAAATATAATAAAGATGCTAGCTTTGGTCGCTCTCGTGCACCAATTCTAAGGTATCTTAATTATAGATCTAAATTGAATATATAGGGCTTCCTATAGATCAAGATCCTCTCTCGAGCTCTCAAGGTCTACGTATAAATCTCTAGCTATCCATAGTAAAGCAACCATAATCTAACCCTAAAATAATTTTGGCAACATGGGTATTCAATAGATTTCACATATCATACTTTAAATTCAAAGGATTCATCCCTTTGCCCTAGAGCAAAGAGACTACTCACAATTCAAATGATCAAAGCAATAGAATAGGTAGATGCAATAGAAATCATCATAGACAAGAAATCTAAACAGAAAAATCATAAAAATTAGAAACAATAGGAGTTTAGACAAACCAATTGTGTTCCAAGCTTCAATCCACAAAGAAAATCAAGAACGTTGCACTCCAATCCTTAAGCAATAGCAAAATAAAATAAAACTTCTCCTTAGAACTCTAGCCGTATCGTCCTCTTTTTGACAGCTCTCAAAACTACCTACTTATACTAACTCAAAAATCTAGAAAAAAAGCTGACCAGAATATCCTCAACCTGAAGCAAACCCTAATTCTCAGATCTGGGCCAACGGTGCACTCGACCGAGTGAAACTGTCACTCGGTCGAGTGGAATTTTTGCAGAAAGTCTTCAAAAATCATCATTCTGTCATCTCTGGCCACTCGGTCGAGTGGTCGGCTCACTCAGTCAAGTGGCTTTCTCACTCGATTGAGTGAGATCTCATGCAGACTTCTCCAGAAAAAGTGTTCTGCCTCCAGCTTTCTTCTCTCCACTCGGTCGAGTGAAAGTTTCACTTGGCCGAGTGCATATGACATTCTTCATTGGCTGGGGCTGGGGCATATGTGCTTCACTCGATCGAGTGGGCTGTGCCACTCAGCCGAGTAGGCTGAGTTTTCATCTTTTTCTTCTTCTTCTCGCTTCCTTCCTTCTTCTCTTTTCCTCCTTTCGCTTCTTGACCTCTTCAATCACTGTGAGCTCCTCGATATCGTCGTCGTTGACGCTCTGGCAAGCGTATATATGCTTCCAGCTCCAAATTGCTATCGATTGCTCCATATTTCTCGAAAATCCAACGAAACATAGAAATAGTGAAATTCGTCATGAAATCGTCATTTAAGCTTTAAATTCGTGATATGAGCAATCGATATGGCATGGAAATATGCAGAAATAAAGTGTAAAATATGAGCATATCAAAATCCCCCAAGCTTACCTCTTAGTCATCCTCGAAGAGGATAAGTAAAAAAGCGAACTTGGCGAATAAAAATAAAGAAAATCAAATAAATTGAAAACAAGGCAAAAGGGGAAATGCTAAATCATTCTCTCAGAACTCGAGTTCACTTACCTAAGTGCACCAATAAGGAATATAAATATCACTATCGATTTCATTTCAATATCATTTCATACTTGACACACTTGATATAAAAACTGACAACAATGTGAATCTCATGAAATATGAAATTATTTAAAGTTAAACATCGTCTAAGGCACAGAAAAAGATATACATGTTCATTGACAACACACTTTTCAATTGGCTGCTTCTACTTGGAGTATAAGAGATTACACACAATTCATACATATAAGAATAGAAAAATGTGGTATTATGAATTTCTTGTCCATTTTCAACTCATAGATGTTGTGATACTCAAAGTCATCTCCCTAAGTATTAGAGATTACCTAGCCTTGGTAGTCATGCACATATAAGTAATCACACTCGCACTCATCATTGGATCCCCCCAAGCTTATCTATAAGCGTAATTGAATCAAATATATAGAATATGGTTTTTTCCCAAATATTGTGGTTCCATAAAAGAGAAGTGAAAGAAAGAAAAGAAAGGATAAAAGTAGTGTATATACAATAAAGTTCTCTCTTCTTTTTTTTCTTTTTTTCTTTTTTTCTTTTTTTCTTTTTTTCTTTTTTTCTTTTTTTCTTTTTTTGTAATCCATATATACGCAAGTATAGCATCCAAGGAAGTATTTCTCCCTCCCCTTTTGTTATTGTTTTTGGAATCATGGAGCCTTGTGGCTATTTTGGTAGTTTGGGGAAAATGCTGAAATACGAATCACTCTAAGGGAGAATTTTCAATGATTGTATGTATAGAAATGTTTTTAAGATATATGGAGAAAGAATAAATGATATCACTCAGTTCACTCTTTGTATGTGCATAACTACTTTAGCATGGTAATGTCCTCTACTCAGTTTGATTTCTAAAAGAAAACTAGTCGATTCATATCAAATGACATTCAGTTCATTAGACCTGAAGATTTAACACACAATTCATGCAAATAAGAAGTGATATAGAGATATGAAAGCAGTACTCCAAATATAATGCAATCAATGTGTGAATCTTGGTGTGTTTTCTACAAAGAGTATACAATAAAGTAATTCTTAGACGAGTCAACGTTAAAATTCATTCATAAACAATAAATATCACATTAGAAGTTCTTTTTCTCGAGTGCACACAAATATATCGTAAATGATATTAGGAATAAAGACAATTGTGTGGCAAAAGGATATGTGCACAGGTAAAGTGAGATTCAAGCATAATATTCATCGCATCGAAACCATCTCTAGCAAAGAGAACATTATATGGGGGTGAATAGTGTTTTCAGAAATTAAAATTCCTCTAGAAATTTTCTCCCTTAGATTAATATAGAATTACCTAATATCAATCTTTATCAACAAATACTTACATCAATGAAATAAGCACAGCGGAAATAATAATTTGCAAGTAAGGAATAAAACCAAGATAACAACCATGAACACCATGATGTATCCGGGTTCCCCACTCCCAGGTAGTTTAGTCCCCATAACTCTTGTCGAGATTTAATCCACTATTATCAATAAATAGTACAAACCATCTCCCGCCAAGAGGATTTACAACCACCTTACCTACAACAAGGACTTTTCCTTTCCTCACAATCCGAGGACTTTTCCTTTCCTCACAATCCGAGGACTATCACAACTCACTACACCCAAGTGAGAAAAATACTTAGAACGCTTTTGTAGGATTACGTATAGCCTTTTCAATTTGAAGACCACGTGTTTAAGTATAGCTATAGGATGATCTTAATCTCAAGGATAAGAAATTTGGAAGCTTTGGGAGATCAAGAAAATAAGGCCAAAAATATTTGAAAAGTAATTTAAGATATAGCAGAGAGAAGATTTTGAGAGCTTGAGAAAGAACATTGAAAACCCTTTTGAAACAATAATTTTAGATGAAAAATATACTTATATGAAACCCAAGCTCAATCCCTCCATTTATAAAGATGAAAATCATTTCAAAAAACTATTTCAAAAATGCATCAATCAAGGAGATTTGAAATTTGAAATTCAAATTATTTCCAAAATATGTTTGCATTAATCAAGGATTTGAAATTTGAAATTCAAATTATTTAAAAAATATGTTTGCATTAATCAAGGAGATTTGAAATTTGAAATTCAAATTATTTCCAAAAGACTTTTCCAACATTTCTATGTATTTAAACAATGAGACTTTTGAAAATAATTTCAAATTTATTTCAAAAATATTTCTCCAATCGATGTATTCAATAATTAAAATGATTCTGAAAATCTAGCTGTTTGACCCAGATGCCAGGCTGTCTGCTGGTAGTCGACACCCAAGGAGGTAGTCGGCTCCCAGAGCATTTCTAATATGGGCTTTAGGCTCGAAAACTTAGGAAAAAATATTTAAATCATTTTTGGCATAATCCTAACTGTGAGTTGGCTTAATCAAAAGTCCTTAACAAATTCCTAAGACTCAAATAAAATTCAAAACATTACATAAAATTATTTAAGCTAGCATGTAACTCTTTGTCCATTTGCCTTGGCTTTTATTTGAGCTTTTGATCCACATAGTTTTTGTCTTGTTCTTCAATGCTCATAGCCTTCCAGCCTTGGATGCAATTCGATTTTGTGCCTTCCTTGATTTGCGTGTACCAACATATAAGTTTAACTTTCATTTTTGAATCATCGCTCTTAAAATTACATGCTTCAACACTTATATTAAAATGCGCTTCTTACACACAAACTCAATAAAAATATTAGTAGCATAATATGTTGCTCATCATCAAAATAACCACGGGGTGAAAACTCAATATCCAACATTCTACCCCTTTTAATGATGACAATATATTGAATAAAAAAGTAAAATCTTAAAAACTATGCAATGTCGTGCATATGTCTCCCCTTTGGCATCATTTAAAAAGGAAAAAACGAATAATATACCAAGTGGAAAAAAAATTCTTACATAGTCTCCCCCTCAAAGTTTGCATCATTGTAGTTAGGTCTCCCCCATAATGCATGCATGGATTTAGAGGTTCATTTGGAGCTCCACTACCAATCTCTTATAATTTTGGTACATGAAAGTCAAAAATATAATTCTGGTACCCTTTCTTTGTCGGTCCGTGTGATTAGTCATACATAATAATATAAAAATCAACCAGTATGGAACCAAACCTAGTTGGATTGAGATTTCCCATAAATAAATCTATAATCCATACAAAAATGAACGTTGCTCATAAAACTAGAAATGTATTTGTCTTTCATTTAGACGATTATAATTTTGAGAATCCAAACTTTGACATATCCATTTTCAGTTTTAGGAACTCTGGCTTGATGATGAGCATTCCTAGCATTTTGATTCGTCACGTTATAACATAAGCCAAGTTTTCTAGATTGGGGTCTTTGTGAACTAATCAAGCTATCTAATTTTTCTTTAACTGTATTGAACCTAGCAACATTATTAACCAAGTCATCATGCTTTCCTTAATGGCAGACATGTTCTTTTGTAAGTCCCCAAACATATTTCTTAGGTCTTTGAGTTCTATATTGAGCAACATATTCTTTTCAATGAAATCCTTATTGTTGCTAATCAATTTTAGGTTCTCTTCCCTAATATTTTCTAGCTCTTGATTAGTAGAATTAGAACTACGAGATTTATACATCTTTTGAGAGTTAAAAGATCTTTGAGTTTGACCTCATATAAAGCATAAATTTTTATGAAATTCCTCCTCATAATCAAGTTCCTCATCATCACTATTATCGCTATCACTAGAATTAGGGTACGAATTTACCTTGGGGCTTCACATGCCATGAAGCTCATGTAGTTCCACTCATTCCTTTTTCTTATTTCTCCTTCACTTTTTGAAGATGATGATGAACTATCAAAATATTCACTATCGCTCTTATCCCATCCAACAAATGCCTTTGACTTTTTTGCTTTTATTAGATTTCATTCTCCTTTCTTTGTTTTTTAGCGAATACTCCTTCTTTATGTGACAGTGTCTATTACATTCATAACAAATAACATCATTAGTGGAATTGAACTTACGTTTGTATGACTTACGTGCCTTTATGATTTTCTTGAATCCTTTAGAGATGAGTGCCATTTGTTTCTCCATCTCATTATTGACTTCATCATCGGACTCCTCCATATCCGATGTGGCTCTGAATTCAAGGCTCTTCTTCTTTTCACCGTGCTCCTTGGTCGTTTTCTCTTGCAGTTGGAGTTCATATGCCATTAGATTGTCGATGAGCTCCTCCAAGGTTAGCTTTGAAGTTTCGTTGCCTTCTTCAATGGCCAAAGCTTTAGATTGTCATTCGGGATTGAGAGATCTAAGGATCTTGCATACATGATCCTTCTTTGTGTACTTATTTCCCAATCTCGCAAGTGTGTTTACGATCTCTGTAAATCAAAGTACATCATTGTTATGTTCTCGCCCTTCTCCATCAAAAAATTTTCTTACCTGCCAACATAAAGAGAAAATTTCGATGAATTAACTTTTTGGTTACCTTCATACGTTACCTCAAGGATTTTCCATATTTGGTGCGTAGAGGTAGCCATGGAGATGCAGTTGTACTCAGTTGTTTCAAGGTCACAATATAAAATGAACATTGCCTTGGCATTTAAAGACACTTTGTCCGTCTCCTTCTTGGTCCAATTTTCTTCCTCAAGAGTGGGTGCTCATAAGGGTTCTCCGTCATTTTCCATCGCTCATAGGAATTAGAGAGACGGTACATTTGCATATAATTCTTCCAAGATCCATAATTCGATCCGTTGAGAAGTGGTGGTAGGTTGCTTGATTGACCTTCGGGGAAACAATCGGTTGACGCCATCTATAACCTCGCTCTGATACCAAGTGTTAGGACCTGAGATGGAAAAGAGAACACTGTTTTCAGAAATTAAAATTCCTCTAGAAATTTTCTCCCTAAGATTAATATAGAATGACCTAATATCAATCTTAATCAACAAATACTTGCATCAATGAAATAAGCACATCGGAAATAATAAATTGCAAGTAAGGAATCAAACCAAGATAAAAATCACGAACATCACGATGTATCTCCCCACTCCCGGGTAGTCCAGTCCCCAAAACTCTTGTCTGGCTTTAATCCACTATTATCGGTTAATAGTACAAACCACCACTGCCAAGAGGATTTATAACCACCTTGTCTACAACAAGGATTTTCCCTTGCCTCACAATCCAAGGACTTTTCCTTGCCTCACAATCCGATGAATTTCACAACTCACTACACCCTAGTGAGAAAAATACTTACAACGCTTTTGTAGGACTACATATAGCCTTTTCAATTTGAAGCCCAAGTGTTTAATTATAGCTATAGGATGATCTTGATCTCAAAGATAAGAAATTTGGAAGCCTTGGGAGATCAAGAAAATAAGGCCAAAAAATATTTGAAAAGCAATTTACAATATGGCCAAGAGAAGATTTTGAGAGCTTGAAAAAGAACTTTGAAACCCCTTTTAAAACAATAATTTTAGATGAAAAATATTCATGTATAAAACCCAAGCTCAATCCCTCTATTTATAAAGATGAAAATCATTTCAAAAAAACTATTTCAAAAATGCATCAATCAAGGAGATTTGAAATTTGAAATTCAAATTATTTCCAAAATATGTTTGCATTAATCAAGGAGATTTGAAATTTGAAATTCAAATTATTTAAAAAATATGTTTGCATTAATCAAGGTGATTTGAAATTTGAAATTCAAATTATTTCCAAAAGACTTTTCCAACATTTATATGCATTTAAACAAGGAGACTTTTGAAAATAATTTCAAATTTATTTCAAAAATATTTCTCCAATAGCTATATGCAATAATTAAAATGATTTTGAAAATCTAGCCGTTTGACACTGATGCCAGACTGTCTGCTGGTAGTCAACTCCCAAGATGGTAGTCGACTCCCAGAGCATTTCCAGTATGGGCTTTGGGCTCGAAAACTTAGGAAAAAATATTTAAATCATTTTAAATCATTTTTGGCATAATCCTAAGTGTGTGTATGCTTAATCAAAAGGCCTTAACAAATTCCTAAGGCTCAAATAAAATTCAAAACATTACATAACATTATTTGAGCTAGCATGCAACTCTTTGTCCATTTGCCTTGGCTTTCAATTGAGCTTTTGATCCACATAGTTTTGTGCTTGTTCTTCAATGCTCCTAGCCTTCCAGCCTTCGATGCAACTTAATTTTATGCCTTCCTTTATTTGCTTGTACCAACATATAAGCATGACTCTCATTCTTTGAATCATGGCTTTTAAAATTCCATGCTTCATCACCTACATTAAAATGCACTTCCTACACACAAACTCAATGAAAATATTAGTAGCATAATATGTTGCTCATAATCAAAATAACCATGACGTGGAGACTCAATATTCAACACAACACGCCTCCAATAGCGAAGTCACCCGTTTCGGTGTGGACTTCATATGGCTTGCTAAAGTTTGGAAGGGAGAGGACCGGCTCCTTCATCATAGCCCTCTTCAATCCCTAGACGACTTCCTGGCAGGCTTTAGCTCCAAACCCGATTCTTCTTCAGTAAATCCGTTAATAGAGCTGCGATAGCTGAATAGCCTCAGATGAATATGTGATTGTAGTTCATTAACCCGAGGAACGACCATAGCTCTGCCACCTTAATGGGAGGTTCATACTCTTGAATGGTCCAAATCTTTCCTTGGTCCATCCAGATTTGGCCCCTGTCGATGATGATGAGATCATTTTTCCTTATTTGTGTATAGCTTTTTCTGTTAAAGGGCCTTGAACACTTGCATCAAGAGTTCCCGATGCACAGAGATGACTCCTCTATAGATCACTATATCACGAGGTACATAACGACAAACCGGTCTAGGAAGGGATCAAATACTTTGTTCATCAGAGTGCAAAAAGTTGCAGGAGCATTTGTGAGTTTAAATAGCATTAGTAAGAATTCATATGATCTATACCTTGTCAGACATTCAGTATTTGGTTCATCTCCCTCAGCAATTTGCACATGATAGTATCTGTATCTAAGGTCCAGTTTGGTGAAGTACTTTGCTTATCCTAGCCGATCGAACATGTCTCCACCAGAGGAATTGGATACTAGTTCATCATCGCAAGGTTGTTGAGTGCATGGTAATCTATGCACAACCGAAGAGAACCATCGTGCTTCTTCTAGAAAAGTACTGGTGCACCATATGGAGATGTACCATGCATCAAACAAGTCCTTCAGTTACTTTTGAAGTTCCTCTTACTTTAGTGAGTCATCTAGTAAGGTCTTATTGATGGTGGTTACACACCCGACATCAACTTAAATTTGTTATCCACGTCTCTCTTGGGTGGAAGCCTGCTTGGCAATTTCTTGGGCATAACGTCTTTATACTCATCCAAGACGGATTGATCTCCTTGGGTACCTCCTCATCTTTAGTTGGGCCTTCCTCCATCTTCACTGCTGCAATGAAGGTTGACTCATTTCTCTGAACACCCTTAGAGAGTTGGATAGCCGAGATCAGTTTTCTTGACAAGGCTTTCTCTCTGGATTGGAATCGTGCATGATTTGCCCTTGAGAAAGCACGTTGTATTGGCATATGGAACCAACACGAGCTGCATTCGGTCTAGGAACTCCAAACTGATGACCATGTTGAACTCGTCCATTCCCACCACTGTCAAATCCATCAAGCTAGACCATTCTCTCTTTCTCACTTGTACTCACCGCACATGCCAACAATGGGTGTGGGTTTCGAGTTAACGGCCTTGATGTTCCCATTCTCTTTAGTCATCGTAAGGTCCAAATTGTTGGGAAATTGAGACACATCCTATTGGATTTTGATTATGTGCACAAGTGATATGTGTGCTAACATATTTATTTCAAATGTGTATATGACTATTTTATAGCCATGAAGCTTTTATGCGCATTATGAAGCAAAATTGAAGAACTTAGTGCCAAGATCAATAGTCTACTATTGAGCCATGAATTGAAGAATATGAAGGCTCCGACTTATAAAGCTTACAAAGACTTCAGATCAAGGGGAAACGGCTCAAAATGAAGAACGAAGAACACGTGCTTGAAAAGTGTGTTTATGTAAGTTATAGTTTAAAAATGTTAAAGCCAAAGTATATTTATTACAAACAAACAAAAATTCTTGAAAAATAGTTTTTAAATACGTTAAACTATATATAACTTCAAAATATTTTTTATAAAATATTATCAAGTATTTTTAAGCCTAAAATTCAAGTATCCAATAATATCCGACTATTATTGGCAGATAGCCGACTATTTTTGTCAGGGATTTTATTCAAACTCTCTATCAAAATAATAGCAGAGTATTTTCAAAAATAGTCCACTATCTGGGTTAACTGTGATAGATTTGGTAGTTTTATTTGAATTTAAACTAGACGTTTACTAGCTGTTAGAGAAGACTTTTTGAGCAGATTTCAAGCTGATTTTAAGCTGATTTTGTGCACATAATCCTCTATAAATAGCTGGTATTTCAGGAGTTTTAAACACAACAATTCTTATTGATCAAAGCTCAATTTTTACTCTCCATTATTTTAAAAGGCTATTGATTTTAACTCTTGTGCTAAATTGCTTTAAGATCATTTTCGTTTTTATTTTAGCCTTTTTAATAGTACTTGTCCCTTTTGATCTCCAAGCTTAACGTTTTCTTTTTTAGATTCAAAATACAAGTCTTTCATTTTAATCTTTATATATTAAAGTTCATATTTTTTTCAAAGACTGAAATACTTTACTGTTGATCTCTAAAGCCCAAGTGCACAATTTTAGAGAATCTATTTTCAAGATAAATTTTTGATCAAATCGTGCTTCATATAAATCATTCATTTGATCAAAAGTTTCAGATTTTCTTAAGCCACATTTCACACGTTTATACTATTGTTTTATAGGAAATCTTGTACTCTTTTTCATATCTTTTGTGAAAGTATTTGGAGAAGACTTGAGTTTTGTAATTTCCGAGTTATAAGGGAAATTAGTGTTGGAAATCATGGTTGGTTGTAACTAGGTGTTTGCGTGGAAATTTCTAGCGAGGGAAGCTAGGTGCTTGTATTGCGTGTTGCAATAGTGGATTAAATCCTGAAGGTGGCCGAGGAAGGGACGCATGCCAAGGTTGGGCCGAATCAGGATAAAATCTTTGTGTCTGCGATGTGATCATTTATCTCTGACTCTTTACTTATTGTTGCTTGAGCTATTTTATTACCGCTGCAAACTTATATTCAAGTATAAGTTGCAAATTGAGGCAACTCGATTTGAGACTTAGGCAACTCGTAGAAGGATTTTTTTTAATGACGCTAAAAAGCTTATTATTTGTTGACAACCCTAATCAACCCCTCCTTCTAGTGTTGTTTGCCATCCACATGATCCCACACTTGGTATCAGATTGAGGCTAAGGTGATGGCATCAACCATTTTCATCGACACAAACTTCTCTACCTGGAGGAAGAGAATGGAGATATATTTGGAGGCTGAGAACATTGAATACAGGATCTTTATGCAAGAGATCTACAAAGTGCCTTCCAATCAATGTGGACACCATCTCAAAAGATGGAGTACTCAATGAACGTAAAGGTAATGCACTTACTGTATTCCTGTTTAACTGATAATATTGTTAATGAGATTTCAGGAGCCATGACCCCACAGCAAATCATGAAATTATTGGAAGAAACGTATGGAGAACTTAAAATTGAAGCACAATCCATGGAGACACAAAAGATCAAAGGGAGAGATGAAGAAAACTTCCATAATGAAGTATGTTTAATGGCACATCAAGATGACACAAATGAGGTAAATAACCCTGACAAAGATAGTCATGGTGAATTTAATTTAGAGGATGAATATGAAAGGTTGTATCATGAAGAGAAAATGAACAAGAGAAATGATAAGTTGGACAAAAGATTTAAGCTGTTGAATAATGATTATTGTAAGCTTTTAACACAATATTTTGTTGAGTGACTATGATGAATTGAGGAATGATAGAAGCAATAAAGATTCTTCATCTCATGATTTTGCTTGCTTAAAGCTCAAATATGATTCTTTAGTGTGTGATCATTATTCTTTGAAAAATGAGCATGCCATCTGTATCTCTAATTTAAATGATAGAATTGAGATGCTTACTAATGATTTGTGCATAAGTAAGCTCAAGCATGAGGAACTTGTTCAAAAACTTGAAAAAGTCAAGAACAATCCAAATGCTAAATCCACTCCTCTACGCAAGCTTGTCCACACAACACACCATGTTATTGAACATGTTATACCCACTTATGTGCATGCAAATAATATTAAGAAACACCATGCATTCATGTATGGAAAGTATATTAAATCTTATGCACACAATGCACACCTTGTGATACACACACACATGGATCACAATGTATCTCATGCCCCACACAAACACATTTTACACCATGCTAAGAAGAACACTAAGAACCGAGATGGAATGATTTGGGTTCCTAGAAATTTGAATGACAGAGATAAAAATGTTTATATTGAAAATGTTATGCATGATATGTATAAATTTTGAGATTATGTGCATATGCATAGGAAATCAAATTCAAATCAAATTTGGGTTCCTAATGGTTAAATTTATTTGGACCCATGTTTTAGGGTATACATGTGCTTGCATAATAAGTTTGATGATACCCTAGTATAGAATATGAAAATGTATGTTAGATTAAATCTTGATTATGGTTGTTTGAATAAAATTGATTCAATATGTTATTTAAATCATGTTTATCATTCTGTTGCAATAATAGCGGACTACTTTTGTAAATTAGTCCACTAATTCTATGTATTTCAGGACATCACATTATTTGTGCATATTGATTACTCATGATTTCTATTTTTGATTATTAATGCTTATTTCATTTTGGTTGATCTTTGCATGAAGATTAAATAGAATTAATTATATTTGACTATCATTTTATTGTCTTTGATAAAGAAAATTTAATATTGTTAAGATGACCGAAACAATTGTGTAGCTGACGTGGACCCTTTGTGTTGAGTCCGAAGCTTGCAGGTGTGTAGTCCTTCCCATAACCTCTTCGATTTAAGGTGGAATTGTCAATGGAGAACCCACCCCAAAGTCAAGTCACTATGTCTCGTACTATAGGTATGGCACTAGCTAAGCTTGTAATTATTGTAGCTCCCCAAAAGCTCATCTGACCCCAAGGCGGTACGTATCCTATAAAAGCTGTCACAATCATTAATTGGAATATGACAACTCCGAGACTTGGTCTAATCGAACCTAGCCCTAACTAAGAAAGCCGGTTCGGGGACACTCGAACTATCTATAGATGGACACAAAGACACCTCGTCAACAGGTTGAGTGGGACCCTAGGTTGGAAGAACCAGTGTCGTTGATGGATGATGGTTGACTTGTGATGCCCGATCGGCCCTTGAGCGGTTCGTGTATCGACTGATCGAGGCAGAGAAGCTCTGGAATGACCCTCACATAGGGGTTAGACTGGGAGATCTGCATCATAAGGAAGTGTCAGGGGGGTTGGATCTGGGTTCCAACCCAAATCCCCTTCGATGCTTAAGTTAGAATGGGAACTTAAGGAAGACAGTGAGCTTGGAGGAGCTGAGATCGACCCATGGAGGTTCGTCTCAGATCTGACGTTGCAAGCTATTTTGTGGAAGAAATGTAAGAATTATGTAGAGTGTAGAGTCTATATATTAGATCTCATACCTTGGGAGTTGGAACCTCCTCCATTTATAGACCTCATGTGTCCTTTTTGTGACGTTGGAGGGATAACGGTCACCAATTATGGTGCCATGATCTCCTCCCTTTAATAGGGGTAATCGTAGCCCATGTTTTTGCCTATTTATGAGCTCACTTTCAATCCCACGTTCAATTGGTGGGAGTTCATCGGGCGACTGGTAAGTCGGCTTTGACTGAGTCGGTATCTGGATTTACTCGTCGGCTCTGTAGGCCTTAGTCACTCGTCGGATGAGTCATCTGGAGTGGTGGCCCGATGACTCAACAATGGCCCCCGTCACACGACCTCAGAGAGTCTGCTTGTTGGGGTCAAGCGAAGTTACATCGCATTAATGGGGCACGATAGTCAAGTAATTAATACTCATGTTCTAGGCACCAAAACGCTCGCTTCGCTGATTTGGATGATTCATTGGTTTGAAATTCAAGATGCTTAGATCCACGGATCTTTGACACGTGTGTCATCATGTCGCTGCCGTCTTGTGGATATAAGACAGTTCCAGTGCGAGAATTTGAAGATACGTCTTTGTCATTCCTGATTTAGCGTTCATCCCTAAAAATGGCTTCATCCTCCGTTCTTTCTTCTGAGAGGAGTTTGGTTACCTTCATGCAGAAGACAAATAGGGAGCTATGGAGCCTGGTCTGATTGCCAATCTGAGATCCAAAGTCTGAGCCGATTAGATCCCTGAATTTTAAAGAAATTACGTCCGACTTGACTATCAGATCCGGGTTCTGGGGAGGGAGAAAGGGTTCATCGTCCAAGCGACTGGAAAGTTGGGGTTTATGTCAAATCCTTCCAACGAGTGCTTTGATTCCCCATGCATCCTTTCATGCGTTACTTCCTGAGCACCCTGAACCTTTTCCTCTGCCAGCTGATGCCGAATGCCACGGGTGCTTTGGTGGGCTTTACTACTCTGTGCGTGATGAAGGGAATTAAACCATCACTAAGATAGTTCAACTGCTTCTTCTCAATTACTCCTCTTAAGACTCCAGGTTAGTACATGGTAACGGCCTGCCGAGTCAAGAAGCTATTTGATGATCTCCCTTCCTCTAATTCCATATGGAAAGAAGAGTTTGTGTTTGTGGTCTTTCAAGGAGAGGTGAGCATTTGTATCGTATGGGGTGTCCCTGACTTAGGCCCTGTCGAGGATAAGCCCTTGTCCAAAGCAGAGAAGAAAGCCACCGACGCATTAATGAGTCTGCCAGAGAATGTGAGAAAGACGAAGTGTTTAGGTCCGACTTGGTGTTGTGCCAGACAGTACGGATGAAACGTCGATTTGATTGTGCCCATCAACTATTCGATCTTCATTCTTTGACTTAACATGTTTTCTTCTGCAGGCATGGTCAGTGTCACGGTCGCTTTTCGACCATGTGTTTTTCGTGTGTGTATTTTCCTTTTCCTATGAGTATTTATTTTGATCTCCTCTTGTATCCGAAACGTGTGAAGTTATATGTCGTTGTGACCCTCAGAGAGAGTAGTTATTTGAGGGATTTCTATTGAACATCAATTATGGGTCGTTCTCCCACAAATCAGCTTTGATTGAAGGGGCGTCGTAACTTTAGACTTCGACGTTGGATCTTTTTATTTTTAGTTTGGTTTTTCGTGAATCTGGCGCATGACCGATCACCGTACCCTCGAGCCTCTCGTCATCACAGTCGTCCCAATATTTTTCTCGTAATTTTCGGACACCGTTAGCCCGACCTATCACCCTAATTACTTTCAAACCCAATTAGCCTAATTTAATTTGAATTTCAAACTTTAAAGCTAAATCTAATAGGATTCATACGTATCACATGATTGATTCTTCTAGCTATTCCCACCCTATTTCTACCCTCCCCATCCCACACACCCTCTCTCCAATCAATCTAAACTACACCCCTTTCTCTCTCTCTCTCTTTATCACTTTTCATCAATATAATTCATCTCCATGCAAAAACCCTAGGGTATTCACGCAAGAGCAGCCGCCACCCCCCATATTCACGCGTCCGACCACCCTTGCCACCGACGATCTTCTTCCCCACACCGCCGGCCACCTCCGGCCTCCCCCTCCTCCTTGACATCCCCCTCTCCCTCCTCCTTCTTCTCTCTCTCCTTGAGGATACCCAGAAAAAATACCATTTAGCTCTACTATAACTCACTGCCCCTTGACAAACTACCACCCAGCCCACCAGAACTCACGGCCAGCCTCTCCTAGGCCACCGGCCACTGCTCCGGCCACTCGCGCACTCCACAACCCCTGTCGGCCTCCCTCTCTCTTGACAAATCCACTGGCCACCACAATAGATCTAGCCTCCCCATTGCCACAACTACCTCCCCCTGGCCGCAACAGCAGTTTCGACTCCCCCTCATCACGACAGCCCATGCACAGATCTACCGGCCTCCTTCCCTGTGCTGTCGCCTGCCGTTCTCCCCTTGCCGTTCACCTCCTATCCTGGCAGCTCCGGCCATCTCACCACGCCACAAGCCGCTCGCAAACCCGATTGTCCATGCGACGACAGCCCTCTTGTGCGCTCTAGGATCCACGCCACGGATCTCGCGCTCTTTCCCGATGTCGTAGCCGTCGCCGTGTCCTTTCGTTGCGCTATTCGCAACCGAAGCGATCCCGACGCCGTTCCCGTTGCCGTGTCGTCTCGCTCCACTACCTGCAGCCGAGACGATCTCGAGACGATCATTACTGTGCTACCCGCAGTCGAGGACACCAAGCACCGCCACCGTTCCAGATCCGACGCCGACACGTGCACGTTCGTCGTACTAGGTTGGTCTTTTCACTCGTAGCAACCCAAACCATACGACATTGAAACCATAATTAAAAACCAATAACTAACTCACTAAATTTACTTTTTCGCACCATTAAACCATTGTAACATCTAGAATCAACGATCGGACTATTTTGACTGTGCACATAGGGTAGAATCGTCGGATAGGCTGACATTACAAATTTGACTTGGAACTGTTAGGATAGTCACGCTTAACTTAGAAACATACCATAATAGGAACTTCTAAAAACGTGACTTGACACCCGCTGTTGACTTGTGACAGCAGACGTTGACCGACGCGCCGACCGAGACGAGATGCTTCCGACGGACGTTCTACTCGCCATAGCAAGCAAGTGTACCCACTTGGATAGTTACGGCCATGTCTAGGACACTTTCTTCTTAAAACTATAAACTGTTGAACAAGAGAACCAGATGTGAAATGATAGCGTCCGGGACCCCCTCACGATAACCTAGACTTGACAATGAAGTCTAGGTATAAACTGCAAACATGTTAGGAACTATCTATGTGTGTGCATGTGGACTCCCTAGAACAACTATACACATGTCTGTTGAGTGTTGGTGTTTCATACCAATCTTATTTTGATGATGATCACAACATTATTATGTTGTTAATGAATCTCATGTTTTAGTCTCTCAGTTTTATTTCAATGATATCTTTCTTGGAGACTAATCACTTGGTGTAAGGATGGACATCATGTGAAGAAGGACAAGGTTTGGACTCAAGGAGTGCCAAAGCTTGGAGATGGTGGAGAGCAATCAAGGCATCAAGATTGAATACTTAGACTCTAAGGAAAGCATTGTAATCCATGTAATTTACTTTATTGCTTTCTCTCTCTTTTGAGTCTAGGTTATTGTAATGCCTTGCTAGATGGTTTACTTATCATGCATATGCATTTAACCTTCTTAGTGAACCTTAGGATTATCATAGAATCCAACCCAATAGGTTCACTCTATGGAAAGACTCATTTGGAGTCTCTGGCTTTCCATCAGTCGCCTGATGAGGAAAACACAGCCGACTGGGTGATTTCCAGTTGCCTATAGATCCTTCTACAGCCGCCTGATTTGCACAGCTCAAGTCAACATTTCAATTGACTCAAACTTGAGCTTTACGCACAGTCGTCTGTCGATCAGTTTACAGTCGCCTGTATACTTACAGACGCCTAGAAATTGGCCAACAGTCTCCTGTCTAGCGTAAGTGCAATCTCTGCATCTCTCTGTCTTCTCTCCATACTATACTGCAGACGACTGATGAAGAATATACAGTCGCCTGACTATTTAACAGTCAATTGTAGTATTAACATCAGTCATATGTGCAAAGAATTGGAGAAAGAGTACAGCTCTCTGTTTCATTCCATCCCCTGCAGAGTCGTCTGCTGAAGGTTTAACAGGCACATGTCCTGCTTGTCAGTCGACTGTATTGACTTCATCAGTCGACTGTCCTGGCTCAGATTATAGCTGTTGGATATTTTCTAACCATTGATCAGTCGACTGTCTTTTGATCAACAGTCGATTGTTCCTGTCGTTTTCGTCCAGTTTCTAGCCATTGCAGAATTGTTTCTTTGGCTGTTTTCTTGGGTTTTGGGGTTTGATATAGGGTTCCTATATATATGAGTGGGCTGATATCTCTTATACTTCTTGATTCTATTGAATATCTCAAGAGATCCTTAAGAAACTCACAAACTCCCTCAATTCCCTCGCAAGAGCTCTCATTCATCTTCATGCATTGAAGTCTAGCTCAAGGGAATTCATCCAAGTGCATTCTTGCTAATCTCATCACTTGGAAATCCTCTTCCATGCCTTACATTCATTTATGAGTAAGTTCATCTCAAGTCATAGGTAAGAGTATTTGTTTTACTTTGTTATTTCATTGTAACCCTAGCTTTCTGTGTGAGAGCTAGTTACTCTCTGTGTGAGAGTATAACCTTCTGTGTGAGGGTTGGTTGAGATCTCTCTGTGTGAGAGCTCAAGTCTTTCTGTGTGAAAGCAAGGATTTCTCTGTGTGAGAATCCTAAATCCTCTGTGTGAGGTCTCTCTGTGTGAGAGTGAGGATTTCTCTGTGTGAGAATCCAAATCATCTGTGTGAGGTATCTCTGTGTGAGATTGTATTTACTTCTCTGTGTGAGAATTATAGTGGATATTGGTGTGGCTGGATGTACCCAAGTTTGGGGAACCAGGATAAAACTTTGTGTTTGCATTTGGATTGATTATGTTGATTAATTCCTCTTGCTCTTATTATTCTGCATTTGCAAGCTTAATTTTAATTGCACAATTTACTGCCATTACTCTATTCACCCCCCTCTAGAGTATTTGTTGTTAGTATTGCAGGGTTAGACGATCCCTACAATGTCATGTCATGTAACAGCATTCACGACTTGTCTTGCACAGCCTGCGGGCAATATGGCACTCTCCGAGACAGAGAGAGTGATCCCTTGTACAGATTCACCTACAGGAAGCTCGTCACTCACTAGGACAGAGTGAGTGGCCCTGCAGACTATGGGGATAAAGGCACTCACCGAGCTAGAGTGAGTGGTCCTATACAGTGGTACAGATTCACCTACAGGAAGCTCGTCACTCACCAAGACAGGGTGAGTGGCCCTGCAGACCGTGGAGATGGAGGCACTCACCGAGCTAGAGTGAGTGGTCCTATACAGTGGTACAGATTCACCTACAGGAAGCTCGTCACTCACCAAGACAGAGTGAGTGGCCCTGCAGACCGTGGGGATAGATGCATTCACCGAGCTAGAGTAAGTGGTCCTATATAGTGGTACAGATCCACCTACGGAAAGCTCGTCACTCACCAAAATAGAGTGAGTGGCCCTACAGACCGTGGGGATGAGGCACTCATCGAGCTAGAGTGAGTGGTCCTATACAGTGGTACAAATTCACCTACGGGAAGCTCGTCACTCACCAGGACAGAGTGAGTGGCCCTGCAGACCGTGGGGATGGAGGCACTCACCGAGCTAGAG
>CM061138.1:174581868-174605600 GCA_030789695.1 Scilla litardierei
CAATGAATCTACACATAACAGACCTATCCTCCAGTTTATCTGGATTAAGCTTCTTTACATACGTAGGACAACCCCATACCTTAATATGCTTAAGGTTTGGTTTCTTCCCGTTCCATATCTCATATGGTGTCATTGGCACGGATCTAGATGGAACTCTATTAAGGATATGGGTAGCAGTTTCTAGGGCATAGCCCCAAAGGGAGATAGGTAACCCAGAGTCACTCATCATTGATCGAACCATGTCTAACAAGGTATGATTCCTTCTCTCTGACACACCATTATGTTGAGGTGTGTAAGGAGGAGTGATCTGAGAGAGAATCCCATTCTCTTTTAAATGCGCAAGGAATTCATGGCTCAAGTATTCTCCTCCTCGATCAGATCGAAGAATTTTAATACTTTTGCCCGTCTGTTTTTCAACTTCGTTACGATACTCTTTGAATCGCTCAAATGTATCAGACTTGTGCTTCATCAAGAACACATGTCCGAACCTAGAGTGATCATCAGTAAAAGTAACAAAGTATGAATATCCTCCTTTCGCTAAAGTAGACATTGGTCCACATACATCAGAATGTACTAGACCCAAGAGTTCACTAACTCTTTCCCCTTTACCCGTAAAGGGAGTTTTAGCCATTTTACCTTTGAGACAAGACTCGCAAGTGTCGTACGACTCATAATTCGAGAGGTCAAGAGACCCCTCTTTATGCAACTTGCTAAGTCTTTTCTCTCCGATATGGCCTAGTCTACAGTGCCAAAGGAAAGTTTCATTAAAACTAGATTCCTTACGTTTTCGTGTGTTAACACTTAACACAACGTCATTAGACAGAGTGTATACACCATTATTCATTGTTCCAAATCCCAGCAATTTATCATTAAAGAAAATGTTCATAACAGATTCATTAATGGTAAATTTATATTCGTCTTTGGCCAAAGCCGAAATGGAAATAACGTTGCATAGAAAATTTGGCATATAATAACATTGTTTCAAAAACAATGTGGCACCGTTTGCCAAGGTGTGCTTTAGGTCTCCTATGGCTTTAGCAGCTACATTAGCTCCATTACCAACTTGAAGAACTATTTTGTCCTTTCTTAAGTTTCTAAATTTGCTCATACCTTGTAACGAATTACAAATGTGAGTACCCGCACCAGTATCCAATACCCATGCGTTAGAAGTTACAGAAAGGACTATACTCTGTATAACTAATACCTTAGAAGTCGAGACATCAATATGTCCTTTCTTCTCTCCGTTAAGCCCAAAGTTTTCTAAGCAATCAATATTTAAACCAGTCAATTTATTATTCAGGATAAGATTCATATTCGTTTTCATGCTGCAAAAGACATAGAATGAATTTAGTGTAATTCATGATAAAATAATATAGTTAATATGGTTTTTAATTAACTATGGTCTCCCACTATTTTACGATCATTCTCGGAAATGAACGAATTTTAATATCTTAAAATATAGTGAAAGAGGGACCCAATCATCATGAACCTCACAACCTTGAGGAGACTCAACAAGTTGATTGGTTCCATAATTGGTAGACTAACTCTTAGTCAATCACATCACATGTGACTCCCTATCGATTCTTACCCACAGTTACTTATGATCTTGAGGAGACTCAACTAATCATAATGACTGGTCTAGTCAGACCCTTGATTTCGTGTTCAAATTTGACTTAGATCGATGCTCGAGGAGACCCGACGCATCGATTTGGGTCAAGTCCAGACTACATCACATGTATGTTGGAGTTTGTTCCTTAAAGAAAAAAACATGTCATAGCTTGAGGAGACTCAACAACTATAAATGTTTTCTTTGAGTTACAAAGCTCCAAAATCAAGGAGGGATACGAATTAATCTTTAACAAGATTTATAACGCATTGACTAGATATAACCAAAGCTAACACATTTTATTATCAGCAACTTTGCGGTACAAGCGGGCATGACCAGGGTTAGGGCCGGGCAGGATCACTTGCGCCCAGCAAAGCTGAGTCGATCCATAACACCTTCCCTAACTACCTACCCATACCATTCTCCATTGAAAGTGCTAATGATAAAAAGTGTTATATTGATTTAATCTGGTTGTTATGATTTATTTAACTAGTTAATCCTATCAACTAGTCATAACCTATAATTCAAAATTATTAGGATGTGTTTCATAACTTTTATTAGAAACCTATCAACTATAGGATTTTAATAAATCACATCAGAATTGTTTCAACAAACAAGGGACAATCCTAATCATTCATTAGGATGTGTTATTTAAAATATTGTGAACAACATTTTAAAACATAGCCAAAGCTAGTCATTTAAATTTAATCAGATTAAAGATTTAAATGAATTTTAATGGCTAACCCTACAAGTCTTTCTTTTAGCAATTATCAAATAAAAGCAAAAGGAAACATTAATTATCATATAATTAAAAAGATCTAATCTTGGTTTTCAAAACAATTTTCGAAAAATTTGAAAACCAACATATAGTTAGTTCAAGACTAACTACAGGTTTTAATAACATGCATTTCATAAAAGCAGTATTTAGATAGTCTATGTAGCCTGGCTCTGATACCAATGATGGGTTTTATCTGATCCAAGGGCTCTCTTTCGACTAGTGCATTGTCCGTCCTTCGCCCTACTTGAGAGCGAAGGTTGGACAACCTTGCACAAAATTAACGCAGCGGAAGCGGAAAAATAAAGAGAAAAACTTTATATAAACATTTTATATAAACTAGCCCTATCTGCATAAAACCCAAGCCAAGAAAATGCTACTATCCCAGGGTTGGGTCCAGACCAACCCCTGAGGATACTACTATCTAATTAACTACTATAGCTACTGCAATAAAATAATGCACATTAATTAAAACTAAAGTTGAGAAAACTCAACATACCCGTAACTCTTGCCTTGCAGCAAAAGTGTTACCGAAGGCAATCAATTGCCCTTCCCGCACGAACCGCTCCGATTCCAGCAACCACTTGCGCCGATCCAAGCAACTTCTCGTCGCCGAGCCAACCACTTGCTCCAGAAAGTTTCACGCGAGTGACACCTCCGCCAAGATTTCGGATCTGAATCCGAACTCCTTTGCGGCTTTGCTAGAGCCCTCAGGAGTAAGGCAGAAATTTATAGGGAGTGGAGAAATATTAATTTAAGCTTAGATCCGAGCGTGCTCCAACATTTTTGAGAGCCGCTCAGATCTAGAGCTTGGGACGAGTTTTGAGGAGGAGAGCAGACCCCTATTTATATAGGCGGTGGACTCTCCCCTTCTCTCAAAATCCGATGTGGGACTATTAATTTGGGATTAATTAAATCAAGTTAGTTTGCCTTTCACAAAGGGCAAACTTTCTCGAATTTTAACTCCCTCATCGTTGAGCTTCAATGTTGGTACAACCTACCAAATCAAAGAGGGTTCAACGGTGAACGCGTAGGAAAAAACGGCTCGTCAATCCGAGTCCGTTTGACCCTTCAAACAATTGTCCAAAGTTAGCCAAAAATCATGCTTCTCTTAGAAACGTAGCCGTCAAGAAAATCCCAGGTTTCAAAAAACCCTAACCAGAAAATTCGGGCTTGGTGGGCCTCCATTTTCGCTGGTTTCAGCCCAACAGTTTGGGCTGACTTGTTTTGGCTATAACTTGTGCATTTGGACTCCGTTTTTGACGCGGTTTGAACCTGCGTTTAGAGCGGGACTATCCTGTCATCTAGGTAACCTTTTCAACGCATTTATTTAATTAAATATAGTCTTAAAAAATTTAAGACACATTTAATCTCTTTTGCATCATATGCAAATTAGTCCCTATCTAGGCTTAAATTTTCATTTGCATCAAATACAAATGATCCGAGGGCATATTCCTCTACAACCCCTCCCTGCCTCTCCCTTCCTTATGTGCTACCTCAGATGTTGCTGCTACTGTCGGAGTGGAGCCCTGCTCTAGTGTGGAGTTTGATAAGGAGGACGATCTCTCAGTCTCGGATGAGGAAGTGGAAACTATCTTAGTGGTGGAAGGCATTTATGCAACTTCTGGGGAGTTTGATGTCACGGCTCAGTGCCCATCTACTGCCACTCCGGTTACTGCCGGCCACAACTTGGCTGCTTCTTATGATCCCTCGCCTGCCCTAGTATCAGGTATCAACACTCCTTTCCTTTGTGTTGTGTATTCTCCCACTCTAACCCCCTGTGCTACTGGTTCTTCTCCCCCCTTGGGGTTCCTGGTTGCAGCTCATATGGGATTTGCCCCTACCTCTACTATGTGTGATGAGTTAACTATTGTGTGTAATCCTTCCCCCTTGGGAAGTCCTGTGATGTTGATGGTTCTCCCCCTTGGGGGCTCTTGGAGTTTTGGGTGCTAGAAGTGTTTTAGGCATTCAGGCTGGGAGCAGTATTGTTGCTGGAGGAGACTTTGGTGACTCGGGTGTTCAGTATGGTGGCAATTTGATTGTTTGAGGAGATTTGGGTGTTCGGCCTGGTAGTAGCTTGGTTGCTGGAGATGTTCTGGGTACCAGTTGGGTGCTCCCCTTGGGGGCGACCTTTGCGTAGATGATCCCACTGGATTTTTGATTACCCCCTCTATGGTCTTGGGTGCAGATGTTGGTTCTAGTGTTGATCCTGATGTTGGAATGTTTGGGCCCCTTGTTATTAATGACAACGAATTTCTGTCGCTTAGTCCCTCTAGGAGGGCCTCCTATAGACCTAAAACCAAATCCTTAACTCATCCCCCTCCTACTACCTTTGGGAGTCCTCAGCCATCTACTATACCTAACCCTGAGTATGTCGCCCCCACTAAATGCCCAAAATCCAACAACAACGGAGGCCCAGCCCCCTCATTCGTGACGACTAAGAGCCAAACCCCAAATAGTTGGTGATTTATGTCGGTCCTCGTTTGGAATGTCCAAGGTTGTACTCGAAAGCTCGACGGAGGGATCCCCGTCACCACATCACTAAGTATAGAGCCTCTCTTGTGGGCCTTTTGGAGACCAAAATCATCAGCCCATCTGGTGATATTGTTTCGTCTTGCTGCACCAAAGGCTGGGTGTCTTTTCATAGCTACTCTCATGCGGCCAAGGGTAGAGTTTGGGTTGTGGCCAACCCGACTGTCTGGGATTGTGCTATTATTGCCTCCTCGGCACAACATATTTCTCTTTCTTGCACCAATCGAGGTGGATTCTCGGTGGTTTTTTCCTTTGTTTATGTTTCTAACCTGGCATCTGAGCGGATTTAGCTTTGGGATTCCCTGCTCCATGACTGCTCCATCATTAATGGGGGGCCTGGGCGATTCTGGGGGGGACTTCATTGTCACTCGGTTTATATGTGAGAAATTAGAAGGCCACACCCTCACTCCAGACCTTTTGGATGACTTCAATAGATGCATTGAGGGCTGTGGATTGAACGACATTCGTTGTGTGGGAGATCAGATGAGTTGGAGAAAAAATTCCTCCAGGGGTCAACACATCTCTTGCAGAATTGATAGAACCCTTGTCAGTTCAGCCTGGACTACCTCGCTGCCCGATGCCTATGCCACCGACCTCTCCTGGGGAACCAGTGATCAGTCCCCTCTCTTGATCTAGGTCATCCCCCCTCCTGTCTCAGGGACCAAGCCCTTTCAATTCTTTGGTCATTACATGCAGATTCCTGGCTTCTACCTGATCGCTCTGGGATGTGACCCCAAAGAACGGTTGTAGTTTTACCGCAAGCGCACGGTATAGCGGCAAGCGGGTATCGAACACAGGGAGGACGAATGACCGTGCTTGTTCCAATCAACCTGGCTATTTAAGAGATAGAATATTGCCTTGGGCGATCCTGCCACAATAGTCAGACAAAGTTCAGAAATATCAATCAAATAAAGAACGTCTAGGGAATGGGGAATCCCCGCTACTCACCGTATTTCATAAATGCGGTTTATCGGTATCAAAATTGCTAGAATAAGATTTCGGATGAACTAGTTGCAACTGAATGTAGAACCAAGCTCACGCTCTCGCGTTGTTGCCGGTCTATAGCTATCCTAGGTTTGGGTCCAATCTCTTGCAAACCCTAGCCTAGGAAAGCTAGCATTAGGATCAACATCATCGTCCAATCGCGCACCGAGCCCAATCTCTTGCAAACTCGGTCCACGACCTAGATTGGGATAGTACCTACCCGTCCAATCTCTTGCAAACGGGTATCGGCATGGAATTGCAACCGGAGATCCTAGTATCGGTCCAATCTCTTGCAAACCGATACTTCGAAAATCCGACTCCAACCCAATTCGGATTTCTAGGGCTTCCTATCAAATTGGGATCCAATCTCTTGCAAATCCCAATTGATATGAATACCTAGCAATCTGTAGTAAATCGATCCCAATCTAATCCCTAATAACAATTCTAGCTCAATTTCTACTAATTCATCACAAATATGAAGATGGGCTTGTAGGGTTCATCCCCACGGCCCAAGACGTGGAGACTACTCACAAATCATAGTAAGATCACAAAAATAATCGTTGAAATAAGCAATAGAATTCATCACAACAATGAGATAAGCAATAAAAATAGAATTTTTGGAGTAGAGAAAAGCAAACCAATAGAGTTCTTCAATTTATCCAACAAAAATCACAAATTTGTCTCTTCTCCAATCTCCAAAATAAAGCTAAAAAGTAATCTAAAAAGCTGCAAAAAATCTAAGAGAGAGGCTCTCCAAACTAGGGTAAAAACAGGGTTTAAATAGCCCTCAAAATCGTCCAAAAATCGTGACCAAAATACCACTGCACAGCCTGTTTTCCGCAGTTTTCGCTACAGGCAGCGCATCGCACTCGGCCGAGTGACAAATGTTGCTCGACCGAGTGAAAACCCTGTAATTTTCCAGTAAGTCGGGGCCTTCAGGGGTCTTCACTTCGGAGGCGGCTCGGCCGAGTGAGTTGTCGTCACTCGGCCGATGACTTCAAGGCACTCGGGCGGACCGGATAATCCACTCGGCCGAGTGGGTCTTCTGAAATTCAGGCAGCCGAAAAACAGTAACTTCGATGTTTTGGAAGGGCTTCGTCTGGGCGCCAATCGGGCGGACGTGATATAGTCACTCGGCCGATGTGGTCTTCGGTGCTCGGCCGAGTACACACATAAATCGTGTCTGAACTGGTCGGCCGAGCAGTGTCTCGCTGGTCGGCCGAGTGGCTCCTCCACTCGGCCGAGTGGGACACAAAAAATGCCCAATCTGATTGTTTTGGCCTCCTCGTCGCTCATGCGACGTTCATTCTTCTTCCGCTCCTCTCCAACAGCAAAATTCCCCTCGGGGAGGTCGTCGGTGACCGTCTAGAGTAAGCGCATCTCGAGATCACTCCAAATCGCGCCAAATCACCTGAAATGCGACAAAAACAACAAATCGTGAAAAGCATCGCAATATCGTCGATATATCGTGAAAAACATGATTTGGGCGATCTAAATGGCATGCAAACATGCGGAAAAAAGGTGTAAAATAAGGAGTGATCAAAATCCCCCAAGCTTGCCTCTTACTCATCCTCGAGGAAGATAAGTAAAAGGCGAACTGTAACGACTGCTTTTCATGTATCTGGATTTTATATATATAATATATGTTTTGGTGGATTTTCTCCTCTTGCGTGGTTTTCGTCTCCGTAGATTTCGTTTTCGATCGATTCGTCGTATTTTCTCGCTTCTTCCTTAGGGTTGTCGATTTCGAAGTAAGTCACTCGTGACGGACTTCATAACGGTCGTATCTAACTATTAGATCAAGCCTAGGAGTCTTAGGAATCGATCCCGGGGCCCCGCGCTCCGTATCGGTACTTTTTGTGCTCATTAGCCGGTGTAAGAAGGGCCACCGACCGACTAGATGACGATCCAGTCGGTCGGCAATCCTTCTTGGACCGACTAGTTAGCTTTCTAAATTTCTCAGGAGTTACTGTTTATCGTTAGTCGGTCTAAGAACGTTGGTTGACCGACTAGGTTGCAAACTAGTCGGTCAGCAATGCTTCTTGAACCGACTAACTCATCAAATTATTTTTGTATCAGTTACTGTTTACTCTTAGTCGGTCTAAGAACGTTCATCGACCGACTAGTTGCCAAACTAGTCGGTCAGTATTTGTTCATGGACCGACTAACTCTAGAATCCTAATTTCACCTGTAGCTACTGTTTACACTTAGTCGATCTGCGTTGGTCGACCGACCGACTAGTTGTCAAACTAGTCGGTCAGTGGTTGTTCTTTGACCGACTAACTAGTGCTGTAAACCCTAGTTTTGCCCTAGCCGCCAGCCTAGCCTATAAATACCCAACCCAAACGTTTTCTTCCCCTCCAACTCGACCCTAAACCCTAAAATCGCCCACATTGATCCCCCACCTTCCTCCAAGCTCCATTGCTTCATTCCAAGCCCTAAATCCATCATCCAAACCATCCATCTACCCTATCTACCTCTCATCTTCCCCAAAATCTCATCAAACCCCATCAAAATCCCCAAATCCCCCAAAACCCTAGTTTCCCCAAACTTCTCCAATCTCTTCCAGATTTGATCCTAGGGTTCCCCGGAGTGTTCCTTCCGTCTCCTCTCGGTAAGAAATCGATCTACCGTTGTTTTCTTAACTTATCTATATCTTTATGAAACCCTAATTAATTTCATGTGTTTGGTGTTTGTTTCCCCCTAAACAGCGATTTCCTCGTAGATAGCATCCGTGTGACGAGGTTGATCGTCATCCCCGGTGCTAGGCAAGTGAAACTTGCCACTTAGGGTTTAGGCCATGTTTTAGGCCATTTGCATGTTGTAGGCGTAAAAGAGGCTAGGCGACGAAATGAAACTCGCCTAGGCGCAAATTGGGGAATTAGCTTGACAACGAAGCTAATTCCGACTATTAGCATGTTGCACAATTACCATGTCATGTTTACTTTCAATTAACGGTACGCAAATATCTGTTCATGTCTTTGCATAGTGATTATTCATCGTGATTGCGTAGCGCACGCTACAATATTATATTCCTGGCTCGTGTTCCAGAAGCGAGCTTAGTGAGTTGGAAACCCCAACGCTCGACACATATGGGTGGGGTAAGAGATAAGCGGCCTGAGCCCCGAGTTGGCCTGATCCGCCACTCCGGCCAGCAGGTGGACTCTCTAGTGCACAAGTGATTAATAGTGATAGAGATAAGCGGCCTGAGCCACGAGCTGGCCAGCAGGTGGACTCTCTATGCACTAAGTGTTTACCATTGACAAGTGATTAATAGTGGTAGAGATAAGCGGCCTGAGCCACGAGCTGGCCAGCAGGTGGACTCTCTATGCACTAAGTGATAAGTGATAAGTGATAAGTGATAAGTGATAAGTGATAAGTGATAAGTGATAAGTGATAAGTGATAAGTGATAAGTGTTAAATGATAAGTGATTAGTGATTTGGTAGCTTTTGCTACATTGTGCATGCTTGCTTCTCTTTTTTAAACTGTTGCATCATGCTTAACTGTCATGTCATTACTTAATACTATAACTGCTAGGTTGCTAGATGCCTCACTTTCAGTTTCCTTGCCCAAGTCTTTTAGACTTGCTGACATGTGCCCCTTTACTCTTTTGGGTGACACATGTTAGATCCTGAGCCCGAGTACCTCGTTGAGGACGAGGTGGTTGCTGACGCCGAGCCCGAGCTTGTGTTTGACGGGGAGTACGTGGACACTGGGGACCAGTCCTAGTGTCTCCGTTGCGTTTTATTTTGTTAGGCAGTTGTTTGTTATTGGTGCGTGGCACCCATACTTTGTTATGTCGTTGCTTTTGTTGGCCTTGTTCTGGGCCTTTAGACTCTTTTCTTTTAGCCTGGTGGCTATTATGGATGTTGAACTTATTTGTGATGCTGGACAATATTTGTGAGATGTGAATTTTATCTCAGTCCCTCCTTGTGTTATTATTGCTATTCTGTTGTGGTTACAGGGACCTGTTTATGTATTGTGGACGCTTATCGGGTTTGGGGCTTCACAGCTCCACTCTCGTGCGGACCTTTTCACGTCTCGCCTCCATTTTAGGGAAGCGGGTCGTGACAGGTTTTAGTGGTGGCCCATGCAGGTCGACTTCTGTAACTGCGATTTTTGGAATAGCGATAATAACATTAGAATGTCTAATAAACTAAGTTCGACGTTCGAGTCATAAGCTATGAGTCTAATCTGATTTGTTTTCCGTGTCACTAGATGGCAGGAAGACGTTTCACCCGTGGTGGTGGTAGTGGTGCGCCCCCTCATGATGAGGAGCCTGAGCAGGAACCCACCAGCGGTGAGATGATGCGGATGATGATCCAGATGATGCAAGTGCAGCAGGGCGTGCTTTTGCAAGTCCAGAATGCTCCACCTGCTCGAGCTGCCCGGGTTCTTCCGGATGCCCCTCGCTCTGAGCCAGGAGCGAAGCAATTTCGGGAGCTGGGTCCCGCATATTTTGATGGTTCTGAGGGTCCTCTGGCTGCCGATGAGTGGATTCGGAACGTCGAGGACAATCTGAAGATAGCCAAGATCACCCCGGCTGGATGGGTTGATTTGGCGAAGAGGCAGCTGAAGGATAACGCCAGGAATTGGTGGGATGCAGAGGAGAAGTTGTTGGTGGAGCCGATAGCTTGGGCTACCTTCAAAGCCAGATTTGAGGGTGAGTTCTTCCCGAAGGCTGCCAAGGAGGAGATGCTGCAGCGTTTTATCGATCTGAAGCAGGGGAACTCGTCGGTGGACATGTACCACCAGGAGTTCATGAGGCTTAGTCGGTTTGCGCCGAAGATGGTGCAGGACGCTGAGGAGAGAGCTCAGAGGTTCCTGCAGGGGCTTGCTTCGGAGCTCCAGAGCTTTGTGACCTCCTCTGACCGGGAATCTTATCAGAAGGTTCTAGTAGCTGCCAAGAGGCAGGAGCTGCTCATGAACCAGAGGAGAGGATCTGTGGTTGGTGCTGGGAAGAGGCCTGTGGAACAGGCGAGAGCTGTGGTTCGGCCTGGATTCAGGCCGAACCAGCCTGTTCAGTTTAAGAGGCCAGTAGGGCCTGCTCGGAGGACTTGCCATTTTTGTGGCAAGGAGGGCCATGTCAAGGAATCGTGTAGGAGGTTCTTGGGGCAATGTATCGCCTGCGGAGATCCCGCCCATGCTCTCAGGGAGTGCCCGAGGTTGAAGCAGCCTTGGAAGGCACCTATTGCTGCCCAGCCGTTGCATCAGCGAGCGTCTGTTCCTGCTGGACGTGGAGCAGCTCTTGTTCCGCAGAGGCAGGCTTTTCAGCAGGCTGCTCCACCGAGGAGGCAGGCTTTTCTGATGACCGCTGCGGAGAGCGAAGCAGTGGATGAGGTTATCGTAGGTAATCCTCATTCTAGCTATTACTTTCTTATTTGGTCTTGATTGCTAGATTATGTTGTTTGCTTGAACTTGCTTGTTTGCTAGACTAGGGTTTGATTGTTAATTGATTGATTAGGTGTGATTTTGGTGTGCACATTTCCTGCACGAGTCCTCTTTGACTCTGGTGCATCGATGTGCATTATTTCTCGGAGCTTCGTGGAGAGGCATTCCTTGTCGACGTCCCCTCTCCCCAAGAGTTGGAATATCGTTACAGGGAATGGCGTGGTCTCGGTGCATCGTGGTTGCAATTCTTGCTCGTTGGTGGTCTGTGGACATGAGCTTTTCGCTGATTTCATTGTCCACGACATCATCAACTATGATGCAGTTCTTGGGATGGACTGGCTTGCGAGCTTCTATGCTACGATTGACTGCAGGAGGAAGAAGGTGGTGTTCGAGATTCCCGGACATCCAGTATTCGAGTTCAGTTGTGGTAGCAGTTCGCTTGGTCCTGTCAGATTTCGGGCCAGGCCGGTGGAGGCTGTGGCTATGCAGATGGAGCTGGAGTGGCCAGCTGTGGTGCGAGATTTTGACGACGTCTTCCCCGAGGAGATGTCTGGTTTGCCGCCTGATCGAGCTTTGGAATTTTCTATCGATCTTGTCCCAGGTGCGCAGCCGATTTCGAAGGCGCCGTATCGTATGGCACCTGCAGAATTGGAAGAGTTGCGGAAGCAGTTGGATGAGCTGTTGCAGAAGGGTTATATTAATCCTAGCGTGTCTCCGTGGGGAGCACCGGTGTTGTTGGTTAAGAAGAAGGATGGTTCGCGTCGCATGTGCGTGGACTATCGGGAGTTGAATGCGGTGACCATTAAGAATAAATACCCGTTGCCTCGCATTGATGATATTTTTGATCAGCTTGGAGGTTCGAGGGTGTTTTCTAAGTTGGATTTGAGGAGTGGTTACCATCAGTTGAAGGTGAAGAAGGGAGATGTTCCGAAGACAGCGTTCAGGACGAAGTATGGACACTATGAGTTCGTGGTTATGCCTTTTGGCGTAACTAACGCGCCCGCAGTTTTCATGAATCTGATGAACCTGATTTTCTACGACTTTTTGGATAAGTTTGTCGTTATCTTTATTGACGACATTCTGATCTATTCGAAGTCGGAGGAAGAGCATGCCTCGCACTTGAGGACGGTGTTGGAGATTTTGAGGAAGCATCGGTTGTATGCTAAGTTTTCGAAGTGCGAGTTTTGGCTGGATCGAGTTGCTTTTCTGGGGCATGTGGTGACTGGAGATGGTATTTCAGTGGATCCCGAGAAGATTAGGGCCATCAGGGAGTGGCCTGTTCCGTCGTCTGCGTCTGAGATTCGGAGTTTTCTCGGACTTGCTGGTTATTATCGGCGATTCATTAAGGACTTTTTCGTATTGCTGAGCCGATGACCAGGTTGACGCGGAAGGATGTTGCTTATGTTTGGTCGGGTGATTGTGGGAGTGCTTTTGGTATTTTGAAGGAGAGGTTGACGACTGCCCCTATTCTTGTTGTGCCTGATCGCAGCGGTGGATTTGAGATCTTTTGCGATGCTTCTGGCAAGGGTCTCGGTTGTGTGTTGCATCAGCATGGGCATGTGGTGGCGTATGCGTCTCGTCAGCTTAAGGTTCATGAGAAGAATTATCCGACGCATGATTTGGAGTTGGCTGCCGTTGTGTTTGCTCTTAAGATTTGGAGGCACTTCTTGCTGAGTGAGAAAGTGAAGATTTTCACCGATCACAAAAGCTTGAAGTATATTTTCACTCAGAAGGAGCTCAACATGCGACAGCGTCGATGGTTGGAGCTTATGGCGGATTATGATATTGATTTGCAGTATCACCCTGGCAAGGTGAATGTGGTTCCAGATGCTTTGAGTAGGCTGCCAGCGGTGATGATTTTGACCTCGCAGTGGAGATTGCAGCAGGATTTTTGCGAGTCTGGAGTGGAAATTGTTCTTCCTGGGGAGGCTTCTTCGTTGATGTACATGCAGGTACAGTCGACGATCGTGGATCGGATTAAGGCTGGCCAGGCTGAGGATCCGAAGCTGGTGAGGATTCGGGAGATGGTGGAAGCCGGTCTGCGGACTGACTTCTTGATTCATGAGGATGGCTCGCTGAGGTTTGGAGCCAGGTTGTGTGTGCCTGCTGGGGATATCAGAGAGGAGCTGATGGTGGAGGCACACAGTTCGCCGTATTCTGTGCATCCTGGTGGCACCAAGATGTACCAGGATCTTCGTCTGAATTATTGGTGGCATGGTATGAAGAGGAGCGTGGCTCGGAGTGTAGCCAAGTGCTTGGTTTGCCAGCAAGTGAAGGCGGAGCATCAGCGTTCGGCCGGGTTGCTACAACCGCTTCCGATTCCGGAGTGGAAGTGGCAACACATCACTATGGATTTCGTGACTGGACTACCTCGGAGTCCGAAGCAGAATGACGCGATTTGGGTGATCGTGGATCGATTGACCAAATCTGCGCACTTTATTCCGTTCCGAGTGGGACAGTCCACTGAGGCGCTAGCAAGGAGATATATGGAGGTAAAATTCTTTTACTCTCCGTCTTTAATTCCTTTTCCTAGTTTGGATAGTGATGTAACGTGAATCGTGCAGGAAGTTGTGCGACTTCACGGAGTCCCCGTGAGTATCGTGTCTGACAGAGACACGAGGTTCACATCTCAGTTCTGGCAGAGTTTGCAGAAGAGCTTGGGTACGCGTCTGAGTTTCAGCACGGCGTACCATCCGCAGACGGATGGCCAGTCCGAGAGGACGATTCAGATTTTGGAAGACATGCTGAGGGCGTGCATGTTGGATTTCAAGGGTTCGTGGGAGGACCATCTACACTTGGTGGAGTTCTCTTACAACAACAGCTTCCAGGCGAGTATTAGCATGGCGCCTTTCGCCGCTCTTTATGGGAGGAAATGTCGATCGCCATTGAGTTGGGATGACGTTGGTGATCGGGAGTTGTTGGGACCTGAGATGATCGTGGAGGCCGTGGATATCGTCAGGAATATTCGGGAGAGGTTGAGAATTGCTCAGGACCGTTTTAAGCATTGGGCGGATGCTAAACGTCGTCCTTTGGAGTTTCAGCCGGGTGACCATGTGTTCTTGAAGATTTCCCCGAATCGTGGTGTGATTCGTTTTGGGAAGCGTGGAAAGTTGAGCCCGCGATACATTGGACCGTTTGACGTTTTGGAGAGGGTTGGCGAGGTAGCTTATCGCTTGGCCTTGCCGCCGTCTTTGGAAGGAGTTCACAATGTTTTCCATGTGTCGCAGCTTCGTCGATACATTAGCGATCCGTCTCATGCGGTGGATTTTTCGGAGATTACCGTTCGCCCCGATATGACGTATGACCAGCATCCAGTGCAGATTCTGGACAGGCGTCAGAAATCGCTTCGGAACAAGATTGTTAATCTTGTGAGGGTGATGTGGCGACACGGTTCACCTGGAGAGTCTACTTGGGAGAATGAGGATGAGATGCGAGAGCGTTTTCCACTTTTGTTTCCGGACTCGTGAGTTTTGGAAATTCCGAGGACGGAATTTTTCTTAAGTTGGGGAGGATGTAACGACTGCTTTTCATGTATCTGGATTTTATATATATAATATATGTTTTGGTGGATTTTCTCCTCTTGCGTGGTTTTCGTCTCCGTAGATTTCGTTTTCGATCGATTCGTCGTATTTTCTCGCTTCTTCCTTAGGGTTGTCGATTTCGAAGTAAGTCACTCGTGACGGACTTCATAACGGTCGTATCTAACTATTAGATCAAGCCTAGGAGTCTTAGGAATCGATCCCGGGGCCCCGCGCTCTGTATCGGTACTTTCTGTGCTCATTAGCCGGTGTAAGAAGGGCCACCGACCGACTAGATGACGATCCAGTCGGTCGGCAATCCTTCTTGGACCGACTAGTTAGCTTTCTAAATTTCTCAGGAGTTACTGTTTATCGTTAGTCGGTCTAAGAACGTTGGTTGACCGACTAGGTTGCAAACTAGTCGGTCAGCAATGCTTCTTGAACCGACTAACTCATCAAATTATTTTTGTATCAGTTACTGTTTACTCTTAGTCGGTCTAAGAACGTTCATCGACCGACTAGTTGCCAAACTAGTCGGTCAGTATTTGTTCATGGACCGACTAACTCTAGAATCCTAATTTCACCTGTAGCTACTGTTTACACTTAGTCGATCTGCGTTGGTCGACCGACCGACTAGTTGTCAAACTAGTCGGTCAGTGGTTGTTCTTTGACCGACTAACTAGTGCTGTAAACCCTAGTTTTGCCCTAGCCGCCAGCCTAGCCTATAAATACCCAACCCAAACGTTTTGTTCCCCTCCAACTCGACCCTAAACCCTAAAATCGCCCACATTGATCCCCCACCTTCCTCCAAGCTCCATTGCTTCATTCCAAGCCCTAAATCCATCATCCAAACCATCCATCTACCCTATCTACCTCTCATCTTCCCCAAAATCTCATCAAACCCCATCAAAATCCCCAAATCCCCCAAAACCCTAGTTTCCCCAAACTTCTCCAATCTCTTCCAGATTTGATCCTAGGGTTCCCCGGAGTGTTCCTTCCGTCTCCTCTCGGTAAGAAATCGATCTACCGTTGTTTTCTTAACTTATCTATATCTTTATGAAACCCTAATTAATTTCATGTGTTTGGTGTTTGTTTCCCCCTAAACAGCGATTTCCTCGTAGATAGCATCCGTGTGACGAGGTTGATCGTCATCCCCGGTGCTAGGCAAGTGAAACTTGCCACTTAGGGTTTAGGCCATGTTTTAGGCCATTTGCATGTTGTAGGCGTAAAAGAGGCTAGGCGACGAAATGAAACTCGCCTAGGCGCAAATTGGGGAATTAGCTTGACAACGAAGCTAATTCCGACTATTAGCATGTTGCACAATTACCATGTCATGTTTACTTTCAATTAACGGTACGCAAATATCTGTTCATGTCTTTGCATAGTGATTATTCATCGTGATTGCGTAGCGCACGCTACAATATTATATTCCTGGCTCGTGTTCCAGAAGCGAGCTTAGTGAGTTGGAAACCCCAACGCTCGACACATATGGGTGGGGTAAGAGATAAGCGGCCTGAGCCCCGAGTTGGCCTGATCCGCCACTCCGGCCAGCAGGTGGACTCTCTAGTGCACAAGTGATTAATAGTGATAGAGATAAGCGGCCTGAGCCACGAGCTGGCCAGCAGGTGGACTCTCTATGCACTAAGTGTTTACCATTGACAAGTGATTAATAGTGGTAGAGATAAGCGGCCTGAGCCACGAGCTGGCCAGCAGGTGGACTCTCTATGCACTAAGTGATAAGTGATAAGTGATAAGTGATAAGTGATAAGTGATAAGTGATAAGTGATAAGTGATAAGTGATAAGTGTTAAATGATAAGTGATTAGTGATTTGGTAGCTTTTGCTACATTGTGCATGCTTGCTTCTCTTTTTTAAACTGTTGCATCATGCTTAACTGTCATGTCATTACTTAATACTATAACTGCTAGGTTGCTAGATGCCTCACTTTCAGTTTCCTTGCCCAAGTCTTTTAGACTTGTTGACATGTGCCCCTTTACTCTTTTGGGTGACACATGTTAGATCCTGAGCCCGAGTACCTCGTTGAGGACGAGGTGGTTGCTGACGCCGAGCCCGAGCTTGTGTTTGACGGGGAGTACGTGGACACTGGGGACCAGTCCTAGTGTCTCCGTTGCGTTTTATTTTGTTAGGCAGTTGTTTGTTATTGGTGCGTGGCACCCATACTTTGTTATGTCGTTGCTTTTGTTGGCCTTGTTCTGGGCCTTTAGACTCTTTTCTTTTAGCCTGGTGGCTATTATGGATGTTGAACTTATTTGTGATGCTGGACAATATTTGTGAGATGTGAATTTTATCTCAGTCCCTCCTTGTGTTATTATTGCTATTCTGTTGTGGTTACAGGGACCTGTTTATGTATTGTGGACGCTTATCGGGTTTGGGGCTTCACAGCTCCACTCTCGTGCGGACCTTTTCACGTCTCGCCTCCATTTTAGGGAAGCGGGTCGTGACACGAACCCGGTGGATTCGGAAAACGAAAACGGCGAAAAACGAAAAATGAAAAACGAAGAAGAATGAAAAACGAAATAAAATAAAGAAGAAAGAAAGAAGCGAAGAGGTAGGATACTAGATCATTTTCTCAGGACGTGGGTTTCACTTACTCATATAGCATGCACCGAGTGGAAAATACATGTCTAAGAAATTTATTTTGATATCATAGTATAATAGTGCAAATAGAAAATAGAAAACCCACGAACAACGGTATAATCATGAAAAACGGAATAATTCTAAAATTAACTTCGTCTGAATCATTTAAAGCGGTATACAAATCACAGATCACACACTTTTCAATTGAACGCTTTCTATCAGGAGTATAAGAGTATCACACTATAGAATAGAGAGAATAGAAAAGTATGGATTTCATGAAATGAACGCTAGGCTTAGATCTCTGGATTTCGTAAAGCTAAAAATAATAATCTCACCGAGTATAGAATATTACTTAGCCTAGGTTGTCGTGCAATGTCAAGTAAATTAACTTCGTCTGAATCATTTAAAGCGGTATACAAATCACAGATCACACACTTTTCAATTGAACGCTTTCTATCAGGAGTATAAGAGTATCACACTATAGAATAGAGAGAATAGAAAAGTATGGATTTCATGAAATGAACGCTAGGCTTAGATCTCTGGATTTCGTAAAGCTAAAAAAATAATCTCACCGAGTATAGAATATTACTTAGCCTAGGTTGTCGTGTAGAAAAAGGTAAGCTTCCATCTCAGTCAATTCCAAATCCTAATATGGGCTCTTCTTCTTCTGCAGGGAATAATATGAAGCCTTGCCAAGCGGTGTCCACTTTGAGGAGTGGAAAAGAGATTCAGAAGCCTGATCCACCGAGCAAACAAGCTGAGCAGGAAGAGGAAATTCAGATCCAAGAAGAGGGACTCAAAGAACAAGAGGAGGTGCAGGAAGAGAGCACGGATGTGGGTGTGAGCAAAAGCGTCATTAAAGAGAAGGAGCCCGCAGCATATGTACCTGCAGCACCCTACCCTCATCGGCTACTTCAGAAAAGCAAAGATAAGTATCAAACTGAGATTCGAGAAATTTTTCAGAAGTGCCAGAGCAATATTCCATTGCTTGATGCTATTAATCAAATACCTGCCTATGCTAAATTTCTGAAAGATTTGTGCACGGTTAAAAGAAAGTTAAACGTGAAAAAGAAAGCATTTTTGACTGAACAGGTTAGCTCTATTGTGCAACAAAATACACCACCTAAATTTAGAGACCCTGGATCACCCACCATCACTTGCACCATTGGCACTAAGAAAATTGGAAATGCTTTATTGGATTTAGGTTCTAGTATCAATATATTGCCATATCCTATTTTTGTGCAGCTTGGGTTAGGACAGCTAAAGCCTACATCTGTTATATTACAACTAGCTGATAGATCTATTAAAGTTCCTAAGGGATGCATTGAGGATGTCCTCGTTCAGGTGGACAAATTTTACTACCCCGCGGACTTTATAGTTCTAGACATCCAGGGGCCCCAAACTGCCAATGCTACTCCTATCATCCTAGGTAGACCATTCCTAGCTACATGCAACGCTTTAATAAATTGTAGAGATGGTCAACTGAAACTAACTTTTGGCAACATGACTTTGGACATGAATATTTTCAATACTTGCAAGTTGCCACATGTGGATGATGAGATTGAGGGGGTGCATATGATTGATTCGTTGGTGGATGATTATATTTGTTCTGAATTCTGTGATGATGCTTCTATTGTTGAGACTTTTATTGGTGATTCTGATGACACATCTTTTGTGCAGGAGAACGTGAAGGAGCTCAATGCGGTATGGGAGCCTAGGTTCGAGGCTTTACCACCTAATGCATCAATTCAAATTTCATCTAAGGTGGAGGATCCAAAGCCAGAGTTGAAGCCACTTCCTGACTATCTTAAGTATGCTTTTCTTGGCGATGAAAACAACTTCCCTGTGGTAATATCTTCTAAACTTTCTTTAGAGCAGGAAAGCTCATTACTTGATGTGCTGAGGAAACATAGAGGTGCTATTGGTTGGTCCATTGCTGACATTAAAGGTATAAGCCCTATTGTATGCATGCATCACATTTATTTAGAGGATGACGCCAAACCCACTAGAGAAATGCAACGTAGGTTAAATCCAACATTAAAAGAAGTGGTAAAAGGCGAGGTTTTAAAATTATTGGATGCAGGCATTATTTACCCTATTTCTGACAGCAAGTGGGTTAGCCCTACACAGGTTGTTCCTAAAAAGTCTGGCCTCACCGTGGTTAAAAATGAGAATAATGAGCTTATCCCAGTTAGAGCCACCACAGGTTGGAGGATGTGCATAGACTATAGGAAGTTGAATTCTAGAACTAGAAAAGATCATTTCCCTCTTCCATTTCTTGACCAAATTTTAGAGAGGGTAGCTGGACATGAATATTATTGCTTTCTAGACGGTTATTCAGGTTATTACCAGATTGAGATTGCACCTGAGGACCAGGAAAAGACCACTTTTACCTGTCCCTTTGGTACTTTTGCATTTAAAAGAATGCCGTTTGGTTTATGTAATGCTCCAGCTACTTTTCAGCGATGCATGCTCAGTATTTTTGATGATATGGTTGAGAAAATCGTTGAGGTATTTATGGATGATTTTTCAGTATATGGTAGCTCTTTTCATGATTGTTTGGCTAACTTGGCTCTTGTTCTTGACAGGTGCATTGAAAAGAACCTCCTATTGAATTGGGAGAAGTGTCATTTTATGACTACAGAGGGACTTGTCCTAGGTCACCTGGTTTCTAAAGACGGTATACAGGTAGACAGAGCCAAGGTAGCGGTAATTGAGAAGCTACCAAGTCCTAAATGCGTGAAGGACATCAGATCATTTTTGGGACATGCAGGATTTTATAGGCGGTTCATCAAAGATTTTAGCGCAATATCTCGCCCTCTTTGCAACTTACTTACTTTAAATGTGGATTTTATTTGGACACCTGAGTGTCAAATTTCTTTTGAAACCTTAAAGAAGTTGCTGATTTCTGCTCCCATTTTGCAGGTGCCAGACTGGTCCCTACCATTTGAAATAATGTGTGACGCAAGCAATTACGCAGTTGGTGCAGTCCTAGGCCAAAGAAAAGACAAAGTTCCAGTGGTGATTTACTACGCTAGCAAGACACTAAATGACGCTCAGAGGAATTATACGACCACAGAGAAGGAGTTGCTCGCTGTAGTATTCGCGTTGGAAAAATTCAGGAGCTATATTCTGGGATCACCAATTTTGATTTATACTGATCACTCTGCTTTAAAATATTTGTTGTCTAAAAAAGTTGCTAAGCCTAGATTGATACGATGGATTTTATTGTTGCAGGAGTTCAATGTCACAATCAAGGACAAGAAAGGCGTGGAGAATCTAGTAGCTGACCATTTATCATGTTTGACAGTAGGCCTTGATTCAGCAGATGTGCCTTTGAAGGACTCCTTTCCCGACGAGCATCTTTTTAGCGTCTCCACCTCTCCATGGTATGCTGATATCGTTAATTATCTGGTAACTGGTAAGACCCCTGACACTTGGTCTCTTCAAGACTTTAAACGGTTCAAGTACGAGGTAAAATATTTCTTCTTTGATGATCCGTACTTATATAAATATTGTAGTGACCAAATTGTTAGGAGATGCATTCCTGATCATGAAATAACCAGTGTGATACAATTTTGCCATGATGGAGTATGTGGTGGACACTTTTCAGCGAACAAAACTGTGGCAAAAATCTCGCAATGTGGCTTTTATTGGCCATCTATGTTTAAAGACACATTTCATTATTGCAAGACTTGTGCTGCATGCCAACAATTAGGGGGTATTACTAAACGTAACATGATGCCTCTGAACCCCATTTTAGAGATTGAAATATTTGATTGTTGGGGCATAGACTTCATGGGACCTTTCCCACCTTCATTTGGATATGCTTATATTTTGGTTTGTATTGATTATGTTTCTAAATGGGTGGAAGCTATTCCTTGCAGGTCGAACGACACTTCCGTTGTGCTTAAGTTCCTCAAAGAGAATATTTTCTCTAGGTTTGGAGTGCCAAAGGCCTTAATCAGTGATGGAGGGTCTCATTTTTGCAACCGCATGTTCGCTACTTTAATGAAGAGGTTTGGGGTCACCCATAAAGTTTCTACTCCTATCACCCCCAAACCAATGGCCAAGCAAAGTTAGCAAATAGAGAGATCAAAGGAATTTTGCAGAAAACGGTGAATCCATCAAGAAAAGATTGGAGTTTGCGCTTACCTGAAGCGTTGTGGGCCTACAGGACGGCCTACAAAACAATTTTGGGGATGTCACCGTACCGTCTAGTTTTTGGGAAGTCTTGTCACCTACCTGTTGAGATAGAGCATAGATCTTATTGGGCTATAAAGAAAATAAATTTTGATACTGATGTCTCTTTTTCTTCTCGCAGGTTGCAATTGTTGGAGCTGGAGGAATTGAGGAGAAATGCGTACGACAACGCTAAAATTTCAAATGAGAGGATGAAATCCGTCCACGACATGATGATTTTGAGGAGGGAGTTCACCCCAGGCCAAAAAGTACTCCTATACAATTCCAGGCTGCACATCTTTCCTGGGAAGCTTCGCTCTAGGTGGTATGGACCTTTCGTCGTCAAAGAAGTTTTCCCACATGGCGCTGTGCTCTTACTAAATGAGAAAGATGGAAGCGAGTTCAAGGTGAATGGCCAGAGATTGAAACATTTTCACGAGCCTTGGACCAAGGAAGCGAGCACCATGGATCTCACAGACCCACCTTCGGGTGGGAACTAATCAGGTGTGTTCTTTCCATGATTACCTCTTCCTAACATTGAGGACAATGTCTATTTTAAGTTGGGGGGAGGGAAATAACTTTTAGGATTTTTATTTTCTTTTTATTTTCTTTGGATTTTTATTTTCTTTGGATTTTTATTTTCTTTTTCTTTTTCTTTTAGGATTTTATTTTATTTAGTTCCCTTTTTGCATTGAAAAAAAAAAATATTTTTTTGAGTTAAGAAATATCACCAAAGTCTATCTTTACCTAGAAATGACCCTCATGTGATGAAATTTCTCGTTATTTATTCACCACCGTACATTCGTGATTTATTTTCCCCACCACTATTATTCAACATTTCAATCTCATTTTACATGAATTTGAGTGCTTGTGGTGAATTTCTTTTTTATACATCTCAATGGCAAGATTAATTGATGACTTAATGAAACTAAAAATTATGGATTAGCAAGTGGTATGCTTTCATTGGAACACACCAAAGTTCATGTACCAATAATTCATAAATTAACTGGAGCATTGTTCTTTATCTCGTATTCATTGCCATTTGCATGCTTGGTGTGATTTTGGGTAGAAAAACGTACCACGTCATTTGAAATGATTAGGATACCCATTCTTGTGAAAAATTAAAGAAGAGGAAGTTATTTTGCCACGTTGTTTATGCACACACAAACGAAAAAAAAATGAGATGAATGAGGAAGAAAAGAATGAATAAATGTGCTATTAAAGAAATAACTTGGATGGCTTGAGTAGTACAGTCCGAGGGGCCCTTCTTGGCCTAATGCCCTATTATCGTCTGATTTGGGAGCCATTGACCGGAACCTCAATTATTTGATGGAGCGATCCAAGTTATACACTTTTCCGCGAATGTTGCTTGATGCGCGTTACACGGAACTATGGAGAAAAGTGAAAGAACATAGAGAATAAGTGTGCATGATTAGCGAGGCAAGAAAACTTCCAAAGCTTAAAGAAAACACAAGATGTGGTGTGAGTTCCTATGAATAGAGATTGACGTGTGTATGTCTTGATACCATCCTACTTTTGATGCTTGCTTTGCATGAACCATCTACGCTCCAAGTTAAAATATTTGATTGAACGGTGTGGGCCATTGATTTTGTGTACTATGAGCTATGAAGTAATTGATAGTGAATTTGAGTCTATTTTATAACCATTTGAGATGCTTGACTTTTATTTTTGAAAACCCACAAGTACCATTACTTGATGAGTTTGAAATATTGATATTAGTGTTTGGTTATCTCTTTTGTCGTTGTAGTATGGTGGTGAAAGATTTGAGATCTGATAAGGTGATCTAGGCGTATTTTTAATCGCTCTTTTTGCTACAGACTAGCAAAACGCTAGTTGGGGGGTGTGATTTGGGTTGAATATTGCGTATTTAACCCCTCATCTAGCAATACTTTGTGCCTATATGATGCTACATTACTCTCTAATTCATACGTATTTTCTACACAATTATTTATTAGAGAAAACATACTATTTGAGCACAAAACAGCATTTAATGAAGTATTTCTGCACTTATTATATTTTTCCTAGCAAGGTCTCATTCTTACGATTCCAACGATTATTTATTTGTATTTTTCTGAGATCTGTGCTAATTACTGTGTATTTTTGAATGCAGAATACTATTTTAATT